>JBAMNC010000966.1:0-310000 GCA_037902135.1 Cetoscarus ocellatus
CCTCCGTGTCACTGTGTGGCAGATGGAAAGAGAGAGAGAGAGGGTGAGAGACATTGCTTGACAGAGGCAGGTGTTTTTCATGGCTGATCGGAGGAATATTTTTGCACGCAAGAAAGAGTGTGCGTGATAAAGAACTTACTCTCTGCATCTGCATCCTTTGATCATTTCAGGGTGAATTTGATATGTCAGGGTATATTTGCAACCTGAGTGTGCACAAATGCTCGACAGTGAAAGTAGAGTGATGGGTCAAGAAGTAAGGCTGGTCTGGTTTCTGGTGGTCTGATTCCTAGAAATCTGGTAATGGATGAACCTGAGAGTCAAATACCTCGATTTTAAGGTCAAAATTGAAGCATATCGTCCATGAGACTGGACATAGATGCAAATTCAGTGGACATTAGAGATGCAACATGTTCAACTGTTTGGTACGACGTTCACGGTTCAATACACACACATGAATTGCAATATTTTCGGTTTTAAGTACAAACAGATTTCATTCATTGTTGACCTTTCTCCTCAGATTTGTGCTTGCAGTGTTTGAGCCTGAGTCTGCTCCAAGTTAACATAGACAGGCAGGTTTATTATTATTATTATTATTATTATTTATTTATTTTTGTATTTAACCAGGTTTGTCCCATTGAGATCAGCAGATCTCTTGCAAAGCCTGGCCAAGAATGGCAACAAAAAGTTTCATCAAACAGTCACTCAGACTTATGCCGTGCAAATGAAGTTTGGAAACAGCTGTAAGTACGTCATCAATTAAAACAGTGACATTCAGAAAGTCTGTATTCCAAACTTTGCACTGCAGAGTTAAAAACATTCAGAGACACCAAGTTTTGCAGCTTAAATTCAGTCTGCAGATTATTCCACGCAAAAGGTGCAGAGGACCTAAAGGCCTTCTTTCCTAATTCAGTTTAGACTCAGGGAACAACAAACTTCACAAAGCTCAATGATCTCAGGTTGTGTCATCTATCATGATTAATAAAGAGGAGAGATAGTCAGGAATTTTGCCAAGAATGACTTTGTAAATGTCAAAGACGATGTGTACTTAAAGAAGTCCAACTGACTTTAGAGTATAAAGTACAGTTATGAGTCAGAAATCCACAGTTTGTGATAAATCTCAGACTTCATGGTACACACTGTCTAACATCTGCATGGTGTTGAACTTATTGATCTACAGTTCGGATTGAATATGATAGAGCACTTCAAATTAGGAGCAACTGTAACTGCTTTGAGGGGAAAGGCAGCAATATGCACCAACACTCGAAATATGAAGGACCCTCATTCTTCTAATCCGTGGTTAGGTAGGGGAAAGATGTTCAGCATTTGCCAAACCTGAAGATCAATAATGTTTTAGCTTGTAGATATGGCCATAGAGCCTTGTAGGTTATATCGTGTCATTCTTTTGATCCGCTGATGGACAAACTCCCATCAGGGTTTACAAGGGTAACATAAACTCTGAGCACATCAGCATAGTGCATTTAATCGAGCAGAAGGTGACATAACTCCACAACAGACTCGTAACATCATGGCTTCTGCAGAAAGAAAAATGTATCCTCATCTGCACAAAAAGCTGTAAGAGCAAATCAAGACTCTGTTGAAAGTCTCTTTGGTAAAAAATGTAATCCATATTTAAATCCTTGCTGAAGTTGGCAGAATGACGGCTAGAAACAAACTTGGTGATCCTAACTCGTAATGATATCATGATGTGTTCAATGACTGCTCAGAAAAATGACAATGACATGATTAAGCAAAATGTCATAATTATGTGTTTCAATGCAAAATCAAGTTTGTTTTTTTTGTCTAAAAACTTGGGATGAAGTTGATACTTTCTTCAGCATTATAAAATAGATATAGTAGTTGTTCCTAAGGTATAAAACACTCCAAATGTTTTTTTGTTTTTTTTTCAGCTTTTTTTTTTTTTAATTATTCTTATTTCATGAACTGCATCAAGTTTGTTCATGGAAATGTCTTTCACCGTTAAAAGTAAATGAAGGCATTATTTAGGAGTTAAAAACTAACTTCTTTCCCCTCAATAACCCCTCGCTGCTCTGAAAAAGAAGTGCAGAAAATGCCCCAGAGTGGAAAAGATATAAAAACAGTGATCAAGACTGAAAATAAACCAAAAATCATGAGGTAAAAAACGAGGTACATATTGAGCCCTGGGCTAAGTGTGTTGTTGTATCCTTAATGAACATTTGTGCAAATTCTGGAGGAAATTCTTTGAGGCTTTCTTGACTTTTAATGTCCATGGGACTTTGTGGCCTTTGACATTTAACTTCCAAAATATGCCAGCTTCATTCTTTTGCCTGTATGGGCATTTGTGCAAACTTTAAATGAAGCATGTTCATAAGCAATTGCCCTTTGACCTTTGACCTCCAAAATGTAATCAGTTTATCCTAGAGGCAGGGTCGACACCTGAGCAAATTTTGACTTAAATCCTTAAAAGGATTCTCGAGATATTTTGATCAAAAAGTTCAGAATGACAAACATGCAGACAGAAGGATGGACGGGTGCAAAATCTGATGGTACTGACCTCCGACCTCAACCATTTCTGTCTGGGAGGCATGAAAAACCGTCTCTGTACATGGTCTGTCTCCGTGTGTGTGCCTGTGTGTATGGTGTGTTTGTTTACATCAATATTGTTTAGACAGTGTCAGCCAATCTCGGTTAATTGATGCACACATATACCATCGATTTACTACACAGAGTTTTGTGAGCAAAGGTGACGTAACAAGTCCGAGGCAGGACGGGGACGGCTGTGAACAGAGTGGTAATGTGTCGGGGGGGGGGGGGGGGGGGCTGTGTAGTCTAATCATCATGTTGAATGTAAACACGAGGAAAAAGCTCTAAGCCTGATGAGTGCTGCAGAGCTGAGCAGTGCTCTGTTTCATTTTAGTTCATCTCACTATAGAAAAGCATAAATGCCTCCCGCTGCAAATTTAAGGACAACGACATCACCATGGTAACTAGTTTGTTTATTTGTCTACAAAAAAGCTCAGCATAGTTTTGGGGCCGACACCTGACCAACAGGAACAGCTTAGAAATATAAAAAACTAAAAGGTAAAATAATTAAAAACAGGGGACTGAGTGCAATAAACAGTTAAATGCTACAGTTACCTGCATAGGGCCAAAGCCAGTATGGAGTAGGGATGGGAATCGATAAGATTTTATTGATACCAATGCCATTAACAATCCTGTATATCAATCCAGTTCTTTAATGATTCATTTATCAATTCCTGTTGATTTTCTTTGAGAGCAAAAGTTAGCCTACTCTGGTTTTCAGTTGCAACAATATGAAACACGACACCCCTGATTCAATAGAAAATATATATATATATATATATATATATATATATATATATATATATATATATATATATATATATATATATATATATATATATATATATAATGTATACAATAGAAATAGAAATGCTCCTGCAAGTTGCTGTGATTTTGTTGGATGTCCAAGATTTTGTTGGATGTCCAACAAAATCCTGGGCCATGAACAAAAAAAAACACGTTGCAGACTACAGTTTTAGATAGGGCTGAATGATTTTAGGAAAATATCTAATTGTGTTTTTTTGGCAGATATTGTGATTCCAATTTGATTAATAATTTTCTTCAAATCAAGCTTCAGTGCAATATTCACTATATTTACAGTATAGACAACAGTAAGGAAATCAATGATCAAAAGCTCATAACACATTATTCATCATCTAATATTGATGATAAATAATTTGTTATCATTATTTAACAGATACTCCAACTTCTACTCCTAAACAGAGGCTTGTGTTGTTGATCTGCTCACCAGCACTTCCATAAATGCAAAATGCCTACAAATTTGTAAAATAGTCGACACAACAGTTTCCGGGTCAGTCAGGAGCGCTGCAAAAAAAGATCTGAAAACGATAAATCTCTCAGCCCTAGTCTCAGAGGATGTTGTTGTTTGCATGGCACACAAACAAAAGTAGGAGCCATTAATAAGTGAATTTTCAAGTTTTAAAGAAAATCACTTCAGTAGCATAAACTAGATGGAGGTAGTTCACAACTAAAATTTCTTTTCCAGACCAATGATAGGATTACAATGGTAAAATGTTGTTTTTTATATAGTTGGTGTCAACCTGTGACTGTAGTTACTGATACTGTTTTTTAAATATCCTCTTATATTCTCCTGATGCATCTCCTGTTTGCACTTTAGTCCAACAGACTTGAAGCTGCGTGTTGGCCCTTCTTTCCCTCCTCTCCTCTTATCCTACCTAAATCCTGCTTGTGTCTCAGATGTACTTCCGTGTGGACAAAAGCCTGTGCTGAATGAAACTATTAAAGGAGAGCTGTGTTGCTTTGTAGAAGAAGACAAAGCTTACCTTAATTTAAGGCTGTTATGCCATTTCTTTTTTTTAATTAGATGGAACATATAAATCCTGATACACCTTTAGATACCCTTTTAATAAAGCCGAAGACTAATTAAAAGTCAAATACAAACTACATCAGATATGGAACATGCTCCTGCTTCTTCTTTGTCTTCTACTGCAAGACTGTATTATTAAATATTTAGATATAACATCTTAATTATAGGATATAATAATGTGAGCATTATACCCTTTTGTATAGGCTATAGCCTGTTTGATAATCACATAGTTGGGCTCTTTTCTTGCAGACAAGTCCCATAAACCACCTGTTTGAACTGTTGCTTTAGCAGAAGTGAAGGAATAGCTTTAGTCAGAGTCATAGTCATCAGGAGTTTAATAGCTGCATGAACTCCATCACAAAAACACTATGAGATATAATTTCATCAACAATTACGGTCCAGTATCTGCATATTTTCATATCTATGATGATCGAATGTTTGGATTACAGAAGAAGGAAGAGCAAACATAAAAACTTGTTTCGTGTTTTATTGATTGAGAGATCTCATTACACAAAAGTCTCTCTTCAGACGAACTTCTCTGGCCTAATTAAAGCTTTTAAGAGATAAAACAGCCCGAGGAGACCTTCTCTGTGACTGAGTTGACAGCAGGGCTGCTGTGTTGACTTCAGTGCAGACAGACTCTGATTTACAGTGCAGAGCTCAGAGTTAATCCATCTGCATGAAGGGGGCTTGTGGTCTTCAGGAGGAGTCATGGCTTTGGATCTGGCTGTTGACATATTTATCCATTCACTCATTTATTTATTCACCCATAAATTACTGCCATAAATTTGAGGTGTTTCTCCTGCAGAGAACAGATAGACATAAATCTATAGAGAAAGCAAAGGTACAGGGGGACATATGGACACGCTGCAGAATGATCAATAACTCTACCTGGGCCTGGATCTTCTGTCATATCCATCTTGTTCATGTGCCAAAGTCCACCAAGGTTACTGTGAGAAACAACAACATGTCAGCGCGTATGTGGACTGAGAAGAAGCTGGTGTGGAGAATAAACATACATGTTCTGGTGTTCAATATGCAATCATACTAAACTATGTGTGGTTGCAGTCCCAGAAGTTTTAGCTCAAGTGTCAGAGCCTGAGTTAACTTTGTTTCTCTGCTGTTGTGGCTCAAGGATTCAAAAATGTACTCATATGTGAGATACTAAAATCATATAGGTTACTAGTGTCTGTTAGTGTCAGGGTCTCGGTTTGGAGAGTCACTTGACTGTAAATTGAGGGTTGAGGCTCCTGCAGTCACACGGCGATGTGTCCTTGGGTAAGACTTAGGCAGCAGTTGCTCAGTCCAGAAAGACTTGGGTTTGAATGGCTCCTAAAGGGTGGCCGATTCAAGTCCCAACCAAACCACATTTGGAAGTTGGTTTGGTAGCTGGAGAGGTGCCAGTTGACTTCCTGGGCACTGCTGACATGCCCTTGAGCAAGGCACTTAACCCCAAAACTGCTCAGAAGCACTTCTTCAGGAGCAACAAGACATCACTTTAACATCTCTCCATGAATGCATGATCGTAGGACGTGTTCGTGCGTGTGAATTTCATCATGTGTGTAGCATGTTTTAACAAGTGTAAAGAATTGAATTTCCCATGAGGGATTAATAAAGTATATTTTCTTCTTCTCGAGTTGCTCCTACTGCTACGTCAGTGCCTTATTGATGGATTTTAAAGACCGTGATTAGCTCTTAATGGATAATTCACATAGTTTCTTTGCCAAGAAAGTCATGTCTTTGCCTGAATTTGTTGGTTTGTGAACAAGATCACTCAAAAGTTATGAACAGAATAAAATAAAATTTCAAGATAGGTCAGAAATGGATGAAGGACCAATTGATTTTTTATTGATTTATTGGCATTGCTAGATAGGGCAGTTTTCAGCATTTTTGGGGTTTAAGGATTGCATGTGCCACCCTGTTATTTTAAAAATCCCAATTTAATATGACTTGGCTCCTCCATCCCCTCTCGTGCTAGTATTGTTATTGTTGTCGTTATTATAATAATTATTATTATTACTATTATCATTATTGTTACAAAAACTCTTAAGTTGGCATTGTCAGTTACGTATTTATATATATATTTTATTCTCCTTTTTATTTTTTTTCTCCTTTATTTTTTATTATCATTATTATTATTATTCATTTTGACTGTCTAATAATTGTTGTACTTATGATTATGATATTATTACTATTTTCATTATTATTATTCATTTTTATTATTATTATCGTTACAAAAACTCTTAAGTTGGCATTGTCAATTACGTATTTATATGTATTTTATTCTCCTTTTTTGTTTTTTCTCCTTTATTTTTTATTATCATTATTATTATTCCTTTTGACTGTGTAATAATTGTTGTATTTATGATTATGATATTAAAAATGATTATTGTTATTATTATTATTACTTTTTTTGTATATACCTTTTCTCCGTGTAAAACTTGATCTTCTGCTGTGTGGCTGGAACATTGAGAACAGCTAAAAACGCAGACTGTGGATTGACTTGATAGCTGATTGGAGAGAGATGAGGCTGATGAAAGAAGCATGACAACAGCAAATCAAAACTGCACACCGCCTAAACCCGTGCTGCAAATATTCGGCAACAAAAAGCCCCAAATCTTTAATTCTTCCTGCATGTCATCTGCTATCTTCCTTAAGTATCATTTAGCTGTGAAGAAAGATTTTTAGTTTTAAAAGTCGAGTTTCTTCATGTGGTGTACTGTTGGTGATATTCTTACTCTGCACACACTTCAGGCACAAAATGATTTGACCTTCTATTGTTTGTCTAAATGTTCAACATCCCTTAAATTGACACAATCTTTATTTTGTACATAAATCTCCACGCATACATGAAGCTCTTTTCCTGACTCTCACAACAGCTGCTTCTCCTGACGTAATAACAACGTTAAACTGCCGTCTCCACCTTCAGCTCTGCTTCAGATTTGTTTTTAATGACTTAGGAGTCTCCTTGATTAACTTTGAGAAACTTTACTCATCCTTAAAGTAATTTACTTTGGAGTGAACCAGACGGAGGAGGTTTGTTATCAGGCCAAGGACTCTATCAGAAGTTGGGATGTTTAAAGGGGCAGGCACTGTCCTATATGAGTACAGGCTCTGTTCTTAATGTTCTGGACACTTTCAGGTCTTTAAAAAACAATTAAAACAGTTTGACCTCCATAAGCTCTGCCCAGTGGAAGTACAGCACACAATCACATCTGAGTTTTGTGTCTCTTTTGTTGTTTCTCACAATAGAAACACCTCGCACATCTGTGACTGCTCTGTTTGTTTTAGTGGGGTGATCCCATTTGCACTTTTGGGATTTTATGTTAAGTAATGTGTCCCAGTGTCACAGAAAACTGCAAATTTAAGAACCAACAAGACACTCTGTTGTGTGTCTTGAAATGTGAAAAACACACATTTTGCACATTTTGTATTTTACTTTCTTTGTACTAGAGATGACAACAGCTGGAGTCAGATTCCCTGTATGTGTTGCATACTTGGCTAAATAAAAACTATCCTGATTCTGATTCTGATTCTGACATTAGACACTGACATTATATTTTGTCACATCCCCTGGGTAAGTCCCCTTTATTTCTTCCTCATGTGTCATGTCTTGTCATTCCTGTCTTATTTTGAAAGTCTCACCCTTGTCTCTCGTTCAGGTTTTGTTTCCTGCCCTCCCCTCCCTGTGTCTCCCTGATTGTTGATTCTCTACGCCTGTGTTCCCTCGTTTGTGTATTTAAACCCATCTTACCCTCTGGTTCTTGGCCAGATTGTCGTCGTACCTCATGTCGTCACTTTCTATTATTCCCCATGTTTCCTGACCTCGTTATCTCTGCCAAGGAGGTTATGTTTTTGCCACCATATGTTTGTTTGTTTGTCCATTTGTTTGTTTTCAAGCAAGATCACACAAAAACTACTGGATGGATTTTGCTGAAATGTTCAGGAGATGTTGGAAATGGCACAACTTAAAAATGATTAGATTTTGGTGGTGATCCAGATAACCACCATTAGTGAATGATCGTTTTTGCTCAATAACTGTCTAACTAATAATGATATCAACATAATTCTGAGTGCTAGGTGTGGGTTTTCAGGGTCATGAATCATATTATGATGGTAACTTTATCATGGAACTATTGCTTATAGATGTAACAGCAATATGTGAGCTACCTTGGTGGAGGTTTGCGCTCTCCAAGTGCTTTCTAGTTATTTTTTGACCCCCCTTTTTACCTGCTGATTCAGATAATGCCTGATTTTTGACTGCTTTTTTTGTACTGAACCTCTGTCTGATTAAAGGCTTCCTTGAGATCTTGGACTGTGTCTAGTCCTGCATTTTGGTCCTTCTTGGTTCAGTATTGTGACAGTTTTGGATTTCAGTGATAAGGCAGCAAGACCACACTGTAATTCTGTATCCAGAGCAGATGTTTGTGCAAGATGAAAATGAAGTCTTGCCGTCCTCAAGAATTCAGATGAATCTGCACAGGTTTGTAATCGTCTACATGGATACGGCATTTTGGGTGAGCATTTTTGAAAACGAGTCCCAGAGGGAGTAAATCTGAAAAAGCCAGCCTTGCATTTTCACATGTTCAACGATATTTTGAGAATCAAAAACGTCTTAGCCTCTCCTTTAAACCTCATGCTTGAACCCCGACAACAATGCAAACAATGGTACAAGCTACTGAGCTTCTTATGACTTTAACAGTAAAGTTTTCCGCTCCTCTATGACCAACGTGGTCGATTAGTCTGTTTTTTGACAGAGGCGGAACGAACGTGAAAATCCCTTATTCAACTTCTCCATACTTGACCCAGAAAGGCTCTGCCTCTCTATCATGAAAGCCAGTCAAGAGCTTTATTTAGAGTGAGGACTGAGGAGGGGTCCCAAAGGAGACATGAGGGAGGATACAAGGAAACATAGTTCATGGTAGTCTTTTTGGGGGGCAGGCTTCTTCTGTTCTTTTACTAGAAATCTATTAATGATTGGACATGGCTTCAGAGAAGAATCTTTGATGTCAGAGTCTGGGGGTCTTCAGCCTTTCAGACCTGATCCCTGAGCTCCCCTTTATCTTCTGTATCTCCCTAAAAACTAGTCGTTATTGTTTGAGATGAATTAGCCACACCAACTGTTTGTCCTGACAGTCTGTTCCTCACTGTGTTAACTGTCCATCTTGTTACCTGAAGTCACCCGACTGCAGATCTTCAGTTAGATTATCTGATCCTGCCTCAGGCATTGAAGTGAAGGGAGGGAACTGGTTTGAAGGTCCCTCATCAAGATGTTTGTTTTTGTTGGAGTTGCCACTCTTTGTATAGAGATGTCTATCTTAGTGGTTGTTGAGTAACATTTGTTCTTCTCTGGGTTTACCTGTTAAAGAAGGTTAATTCTTGACACTTTAAGCTTGATAAATGTTTCTGCTCATAGTGGTTCACGCTGGGGTGCAGTGAATAATATATTTCACACCTCACATAATTGGTCTGCACTGAACGAACTCTGGTTTGCTTTTTTGGAAAGTTGGGATCATTTGAGTTGGTCTGAAAGCTCACATGAACTTTGGTGTGGATCAAGAAATCAAACTCTGGTCTAGCCAAAAAGCGAGGGACTTGGTTTGCTCCCAAATGGACCAGTTTGGTTTGTGGTTGGTGTGAAAAGCCATCCAAACCAAACAAGGCAAACAAGTGAACTATAGCGGGTTGAACTGTGTTGCTATGGTCGGCAATTCACCATGTATCATTCCCGACAACTCGTCTGTACCGCCAGCGTTGTTCTTCATTCAGAGAAATTTACGTGTGCTGAAGTGTAAAGGTACAAGGTTGCAAACCCTGCACCCTCTGGCTCTGGAGGGAAGAGACACCGACCCCTTTCAGCGGTGTTACCAACTCCCATGACAGGCAGCAGTGATTTAGAAAGTCAGCCTGCATTCCCCGGCTACCAAACCAACTTCCAAATGAGTTTCGATACAGACTTGAGCCATCTGACTTCCGGTCCCCAGCCCAAGCCTTTACCGTCTGAACTATGATGCCACCAGAAACTAAAGCAACAGGAGGGAACAAATCACTTTAAATCAACAGTTTATTTAAACACGGTGAGGCATGTCTTTGTGTTTTAACTGCTTTCACACAAGAAGTGAGTTTTTTTGTGACCAATCAACAGACTGCAGTGCCTTTGGCTCCACCTTTAAGGAGTGACAAAAAGTGGTACCGCACTTGTCAGTTATTTGGGTACTTTTTCTCTTTCCTCTGACAGTAGAAACATCAGTAAAAGCGTGCTGTATTGAACCGAACTGAACAAGACCACTGATAGTCTTTAGTTATAGTCTTATTCCTAAATTGTCTTTTAGTTTTAGTCATAATTTGGTCATCCAAATTGTTTTTATTTTAGTCTAGTTTTAGTTGATAAAGTTTTAGTCGACAAAATTCAGTCGACTAAAATATGAAGTGTAAAGTTTAAGGCATTTTTTATGTTTCCTTGAATTTCTGAAGTCATGTTTTACACTTGGATACAATGAAACATCTAATAACCCTTTACTGAGTGCTAGTAAAGTGAATGTATAAATGAACAGAAACAAATTGAACTTTTGTGTGAAATGCAGTCACCTTTATTTTGGCTACCTGGCAGAGCATCTCTGTTACAATACCAGAATTGACAACAATCTTCTCTACATGAATATATCAATTCATAAAGAGAGGAGCTCTGATTGGATCGCTCCACAACTTATCCCACCACCACCGAAGCTAAGGCAGTTGTGATTGGATGTCCCTCTTAACTCATCCAACCTTTCCACACAACCAAAGTAGCTGTGATTGGATATATTCCTAACTTGTCCCTACTTCTACATTTTCATCGAGTTTTTATGTGTCGATGAAAATGTCAGTTAATGTAGTTTTAGTTTTTGTCCATGTGCACTTGTTTTCTTTAGTTACTGTTAGGGGAAAAAGGGTTGTTGACGAAAACTATGACGAAAATAATTAGTCGACAAAATTAACACTGAAGTTGTACTCCAACGGACTATTTAAGCGTGCATTTTTTTAAAGGTTTAGCAAGCAACAGGGGGAAAGGAGGAACTGTAGACACAGAGTATCCATCAAAAAATGTATTTTGCTTAATTTGGGACCATGAAATCAGCACCAAAGCATCATCACAGCACTAACGATTGGATAAGTTACCCTACAATGAAATGTCTTCCCTCTTAATGTTTTATTTGTCACAGCTCCCTTACACAGAAACACAAATCAAGACTTTAAGCTTTCAGAGGATTGTCTGATACTTTAGCAGCACACATTATTATGTAGTATTATGTCACAGAGGCTGACACCTGATCTGCCAAATAAACACAACAAACTTCTTACTTTTGCATTCATATTTATTTTAGCTGCATAACATCTCATTAATATGCCATCTCACCATCCTGACAGACGTGCGCTGTCTCTGTCTGCTGTTTGGATTTCAGAGAGGAGTCATGCACTCTTGTGTCCTACTTTCACAGAAAAACACACTCCTGGTTCCCCTGAATGGAAATCAAGCAGCGGAGGTTAAGGGAATCGTGTTGTTTTTAGGACAGCTTTCTGCAGCAGCACCTCACAGGAGGACGCCTGTTATGCAGTCAGTTTTTATCTCCCAGGTCACAGAGGACCAGAGAGCCGGGCGAGGCGTGCCGGGTGATCCAGGATCTGCAGTTCTGCTCATGGAGGCTTGAAAAATGTTGGCCTAAAGATAGAGTATGCCAGAGTAAATATAGATGGTTCGATGTTTCTCTGCTGCTGGTGCATGACAACTGAAGTCTGAGTTCTGGTCATTTTTTGAAGGATGCTCGAGTGAATCAGGTTTGTGACATCAGCGCACTCGGGCTCCAAACTGTACGGCTGCGGGCTGTTGTATGTCATCGCTAAAGTGAGTGATGTTTGTGATGTTTCATAGGTCACTTGTAATATGATGGACTAAATATAGAGCAGGGAAAAGTCAAGAATGGCAGAGCATTAGCTTCAGTATTGATGGGAGAAAATGTCTCAAGATTTATGGGAGTGAGAAGGTAGCGTAACAAACATGGTATTACTGATTGATTCACACTGTAGACCTGTGTTTTTGCCTCAGATGTGGAGTTGATGCAGCTTCCTCTGCAGCGGCAGAAACTCAGTTTGTTGAGAGTTGGGATGAGAACTGGAGGGTCACCATTCAGAACAGGTTCAGTGTGCACTTTAGAGCTGATTCTCTCCTGTTTGGGTTTTTGAGATTTGGGGTTTTGATCATTAATTTGAATCAAAATATTTTTTCTTACATTTTAGCTTTTGTTTTAGCTCACCATTCCTTCTCTTTTCATCCATCCATCCATTATCTATACCTCTGATCAGTTTTGGTGTCACAGGGGAGGAAGGCCTATCCCAGCTAAAATTGGGTGAGAAGCAGGGTACACCCTGAATCAGTCACCAGCCAATCATATTGCCACATAGAGAGACAAACACTCATGCTCACACTCATACCTAGGGTAGAATGTCAATACGTCCTCTTTTGCCCAGACACGTCCTCCTTTTTGGTCTTAAATTTATGTCCGGGGGGATTTTATAAAATTCACTAAAATGTCCAGGTTTGGCTCAGCTTGTTCTACAGACGAAGCTGTCGCCGGAGACAGAAAAAGACATGCATGACTCAAACTACCATAACTCCTCAAGTATCCACATTATCCAAATAATTCCAACGGATTCTGAGAGCTGAGAATTTGAGCTTTCCAGTGATTCCAGTGGCGGTAAAGGCTGGATTGCCTGGGGGGAGGGATAGGAAATGAGCTGATGTGAGTCATTTATCAGCGGTTAATCGGTATTTTCTATGTAAATAATGACATTAGTATAATTCTGGAGTGTTTTCTTGGTGTTCTTTCGCCGCATTTTTGCCTAGTTCATCTTTTTTGTCATCGTCTTTTTCATCATAGTTTATGTTTTATGGATTTCACAAATAGTGAAATAATATACGATAAATAATAATATAATATAGGTTGAGTTTTGTCTTCTCAGAAGTGTTGTTCATGTTCATTTAGAATTATTTATAAAGAGGAACCTGTTGAATTTTCAAATCTCTTTTTTTTCTTGTAATTACTCACTGTTTAAAGCATTTACAACTTAATAATGACAAATGCTTGCTAGAATGTTTTATTTTTACCTGAATAAGACATTTTCTTGCACATTTATTGACAAAAAAAGGCAAAAAAAGACCAGACGGCCATTTATAGTCATAGTAGTAAAAGGGTTAATATTTATATTAAAGCGCTGCCCTGGACCACTGGTATTATTCCAATGTACCTACCTGTCAAGATGTTGAGCATGTGTGCCACAACCCATGCTGCTGAGGGTCCTCTTTTTTGGTTTTCAGAACATGGTCACTCTATCCTAGGGGCAATTTAGAGTCACCAGTTAATATGTGCTGGGGAAGAGCCCACACATGCATGGGGACAACATGCAAATTCCACACAGAAAGGCCCTGACCAACACGGGGATCGAACCAGCAACTTCCCTCTTTCTTCAACCTTGCTGCCCTTCTCTTTTTATCTTTGTTTGGACTTCTTTGTTGTTTTTACTGTTTTATTCCTACATGTTTTTCTTTTTATTTGTTATGGTGTTCTGATGTTTTATGTGAATTCCCTTGTTCCAGAGCATGCCATATGAATAAACCTGCCTTAGTTTTATCACTGAAAGTGTCTTGCAGGACCAACATGGTTTGATGTTAAACTTGAGATTTAGTCAAATTGAAGCTGTGTCGGGTTATACTCTCATATAAAACCTCATCTAGATAGGATAGACTCCTCACATGTTTAATACAACAGCTTATCATCATGATTTTAAAAAAACTTTTGGCATTTGGAAAGCATTTTCTTGCCAAAACTCTTTCCCCTGACTTCACTTTTGATGATGTGGAGTGTTGGAGGGCCAAAGTGCTGAGTTAATGAAAAGGTGGAACAAAAGGTGATTAGAAAAAAGAGTGAGCGGAGGAAGTTGTTGAATTTTCCGATAGCGTGAAGGAGCTGAAAAGCTCTGTTCTTTATCAGGTATTACACTGTCCTCGGTGAGAGTGTGCCGGTTTATAAATGAGGAAATATAAAAACACTGCACGCTCACACCTCAGTCTGTCACCTGATTATGACACATGCAGAGAGAGATTATAAAGAAACACAGGAGGATGTTGATGGTTGAAGGGGGACAAACAGGGGAGGAGGAAGAGCAGGACGGATGAATGGAGATGAGTTTATAATGAAGCAGATCTTACTGTGGGACGAACAAGGAGAAGACGGGGAGATTTGAGTTGAGAGGGGGAGGAAATGATGGCAAAGAAGAGAGCAGGGGGAGGGTAATGACAGGTAGAAGAGAAGAATCAGAGAAAAATGGGAGGTATATTTCAGTGACAGTTGGAGAGGGCCTGTCAGGATAAAGGTAAAAAACATAAACTCTCACTCAGATTATTTTGTTGACTTATTATTTTCGTCAGTTTTCGTCAACAACCTTTTTCCCCTGACGAAAACTAGACAGTAACTAATAAAAACAAGTGCACATGGACTAAAACTAAAACTACATCAACTGACATTTTCCTCAACAAATAAAAACTAGACTAAAACGTTTGACAGAGACTTAATCCAATCAGACCTAATCTGGTCATGTAGAAAGTAGGGACAAGTTAGGAATATATCCAATCACAGCTACTTTGGTTGTGTGGAAAGGTTGGATGAGTTAAGAGGGACATCCAATCACAGCTGCCTTAGCTTGGTGGTGGTGGGATAAGTTGTGGAGCGATCCAATCAGAGCTCCTCTCTTTATGAATTGATATATTCACGTAGAGCAGGTTCATTGTTGTCAGTTCTGGTATTGTAACTGAGATGCTCTGCCAGGTAGCCTAAATAAAGGTGACTGCATTTCACACAAAAGTTCAATTTGTTCTGTTCATTTATACATTCAAACTTTACTAGCATTCAGTAAAGGGTTATTAGATGTTTGATTTTATCCAAGTGTAAAACATGACTTCAGAAATTCAAGGAAACATAAAAAATGCCTTACACTTTACACTTCATATCTCAGTCGACTAAATTTACAGTAGATTTCTTCGAGTAAAATGTTGGAAAATTTCATCAACTAAAACTAGACTAAAATTAAAACATTTTAGATGACTAAATTATGACTAAAACTGAAAGATACTTTGGGCATGAGACTGAAACTAAATTAAAAAGTGCTGTCAAAATTAACACTGCTCTCACTAGTAGTACTGCAATTCACCAATTTATTTTTTCTTCCCTTTTTTTATTTTGAACAAGAAAAAATAATTAAACATAGGAAAAAATAAAAACAACCAAAGCGAAAAGTAAATTTGTCATTTGCATGTTCAAAAAGGAGTAGGAGGAAGTCCAAACTTATCTGGTCCCAGCTCTTCACCTTTAACATGTAGTCAGTAATCAACCCATTTCCAAATACCAATGATAATAATCACACATTAACACAATAAACCAAATCATAATTACATAACAACACAAATAGTAATCATAAAATATATTAATTAATAAATATCTTTAAAGTTTAAAAAGAAACATCACTGATTTAAAAGGTCCCTAAAGTATCCCAGAAAGAAAAAAAATGCTACGCTGTAACTGATTTTTGTAAATGTAACAGTATTTTACTGTAACATCTGCAGCTGCTACTGTAAAAGGTCAATACAGTAAGTTACTGTGAATGGCAATGGATTGTGGGAAAGCATACAGATTTCTGTAAACTTTACCATAATATTTACAGTTACGGATTGTAAAATGTCTATACCAGGGGTCACCAAGCTTTTTGAGCCTGAGAGCTACCCTAAAGATGAGGAGTCTGATGGAGGGCTACTTGCTTGTCTTTAAATTATATACATTTTATAGTTCACTGTAAAATAATAAATATTATGCATTTGACAGGCTACATATCACACTGTATGTTTACATTTTGATAATTTCTAACAATAATTATCACAACAGATTATGAAATAATATGAGAACAGTATGCTTACATGCATCTTGAGTTACTTATTTGTGTTAAACTTCGCAACAGTCACAGTTTTGCGAATTTTTGTACAAGTGAAAATGCAAGGGCTCTGGCTGGTACTCGTGGTGATCAAGGTGTGGTGTCAGCATCAATGTAAACTTTGACCCCATGCAGGCCAAAGTTTAGATAAAAATAAGTGGTGCACATGTTAGATTTGTTATTTTTGTATTTATTCAGTGTGATTTATTAGCAAAAGATAACACTGAAATAAAAAAATGGCTATTTATTTCAATTTCTGTGGTGGTAACGTGTTATTTTTAAAATGTCTCTGAGGGCACCTCATTGGCTTCCTGTGGGCTACCCCTGGTCTGTACAGTAAATAACTGAAAAGGGCAATAGACCAACATGGCTTCGGTCTTCTCCATTGTATAGTGGCTTGAGATAACATTTGTTATGCTTTGGTACCATACAATTAAAGATAAGTTGATTGTCACTACCAAAATTCAGTTCCCCCTGGAAAAAAAGGAAAAAATTCTTTTAGTAAATGTTTCACTTTTTTGAAACAAATGCTTGAGAAAAATATTTGATGCAATATAAATGTATGTATGTTATTTTCTTTCTTTACTAAACTATATTTTGCTATAAATGATCATTTTAAAAGTTAAAGGTATAGTAAAATACATTATAACACAGCAAGTTCACTGTAAATTAAATTGCATCATAGTTGTGTAGAATAATAAACTGCATTGAGACTGTAAATGTAATTACAGTAATTATGCTGTTAATTAAAATAGAGTAAAGCTGCTGTAAAGACATTTACAGTAACTTACTGGCATCTTGTTTCCAGTATTATACTGTAAAATTTACAGCAACCTTTTTACAGTGTATAACAGATTTTTTCCCCAATATCATTAGACCTAATTCACCTACTAAGACAACTCAAATATGCAAAAGTAAGACAGAAAAAGAGTTTAATCAAAGCTTCTCTCCAAAGAGTTCAGAGATATCGACCCCCTGTTTTGACACAGTAGCCGAACCTGCTTCCTCCCTCCTCCCTGATCAATGAGCACATGACCCGTCTATGAAATGGGTCACACCGCTGATTGATAACTACAAACAAGACATGGCCGCCTACAACGCCCGTCAATAGAGGATGTGTTCTGTCTGCGCTGCTGTGCGTAACTCCGTAATGTCTCCTGACAGCTTTATGAGGGGCTAACATATGAGGCTGATAAGAGTTTTTATTCTGCTCTGACTGATCACAGTTTTATTGTGGGGTTGATCGATAAAACAGCAGGAATGTTTATGGAGGGCTGTGGTGTAAAGCCTCCTGTTTCAGTCATGATAGATGTTAAATTACAGGAGGATCACTCTGAATAGTTTTTATTCAGCTCATCTTTCTCTCACATTCCTTAATAACTAATGATAGTGCACAAAACTAGCATTAGCATCCTCATCTGTATTGCAGACAGCAGAGCGAGCTGTCTGTGTGGTTGAGCTATAAATGAATCTCTGGAGCTACTGGTAATGGGAATATAATGTTGTTTGGGTCTGATTTCCACTGCACCATCATCGCTGTTTAGTGTGAAAGAATAACGGCTAATGGGACCACAGAGAGACATCGAAAACATGAATGAAGCATTTCATGACATGGGATAGAAAATTAGATCAGCAGGACAGACGGACGGAGAGAGTTTGGTAGAGTTTGATTTGGCATGTAAAAATGTCCTAGTCCTGCTGTGGCTTTCAACTTGTTAAAAATATAATTTAAGACAGGGGTGTCCGAACTATGGCCTGAGGGGCTACTTTTAATTGGCCTGTCACAAAGCTTTTGCTTGATTAATGAAGAAAGACAAACAGTTCAAGACAACAACAAAAAAACAGCTTTTGTCCTACACAATCTGCTTCATATCAAGACTCACAAAGTATATTGTGGTATTCATCTTTACTCAACTGTGGGCATCAACACTTTTACAGTGTGGCACAGATTGTTCCTACTATTTTGAGGACATATTAGAGAGATTGTAAAACGTTTGCAGGATAAAAACACACTTTACTGAGTTTATTTCACTCGTACAACAGCACACCATTACCGATAAATATCAGAGCATTTGGAAAGAAGTTCAGTTAAGTGTAAAAGCTGGGACAGCCTGGTCTTCAAAGTGCTCCTCAGTTGTGCTATTCCTGTGCACTCCAGGAAGCATAATACTCCCAGAAACAAAAAAACATAAAAAAGGACATGCTTGTGGATTTTCAAGCAATATGCAGCCAAATTCTTTGCACTCACACTAATGACTGTCCATGATAATTATGCTCTCAGATTGAGAAAAACAGCTGCCCCGTGTTTAATGTTTAGTCAGCAGGTCTGTCATAAACATAAACCTGCCTGATTCTGATAGTTTTGACTGGAATTTTTAGTTATCAATAGGGTTTTGTGGCACAAAAAAGGAGATAAATCAAATAATCCAGACAATAGCACTAAACCCAACATGTAAATAGAAATACAAAAGCCGACAGGCGCACACGTAATTAAAAGGAATGGGAACAGATACTCTGATTGGTTTGATCTATGGTACACCCAAATACAGTCACGTTTTATCAAGGCATGTAATCTGTCATTTTCGTGCCCAGCTCTTGGCTTTGTGCTGAGAATCTGCATCATCCATCAAAGCAAAATATAGACCAACACACCCCAAACCACTGTGCACCATGCACTTTAGGACAACATGATTCATGCTGTCAATATAAAGCCCAATATATTTCATGTCAATGTAACGTTAACTTTTTTGCCCCAGATGTTTAAAAAAGATGCACTAGACAGCCTAAACCCTCCATTTTAAGTGCAAATCACTGAGGCAGAACAAAGGTTAAAGCAAAACACTTCATGCTTGCTTTGTATTTAATGGCGCACCACCGCAGATTATATTGACTGATGGAACAGTGTTTTCACGTGTCTTAATCCTTCTGTATGTTGGACTTGGACAGTTGTGTGTCCATTTACATCTGAACTGGGAAGAGGGGAGTGGGAATGACGTCATATCCGAGTTACCAGCGTTCCAGTTACAAAGTCGGAAAAAAACTTGCCGATCTACCAGGATATTGCTAGCCGTTGTTAGCACGCCCACACCCATCGAACAATACTATGTATACGGCTGATTTAGCGTCAAACACTAGTCAGAAGTGCTAATAAATGGAATATTACAGGAGCTTAATAACTGTTTACACCTGGGGCAGCAATTTATGATTGTCAACTCAGATGGTGAGGATCCCCGACTTCCCCGACGAATTTATGAAATTTCCCACTCTGAACTTGAAAATCCTGACTTCTTAGTACAACTGGAACGCAGCATTTGACTCCAGTGCTGCCTGATGCCTATGTTGGCAATTCATGTTAGCCTCCAGATAGCAACATTTTGCACAAGGATAGTGCTGTAATACCACAGTGACATGGCCAGAAAATAGTCCAGACAATCAGCTGTTTTTTACCTTTTTGCAGTGAGTGATGTTTGACGACATAAAATGAGATTTTTGTCAGAAAGTGGTGCTCAAACACACAAGATCAGCAAAGATTCAAAACACGCCTCAGTGTCCACAGAGTGTCTCAAAATCCTCGCAAACAGACTGATCTTAAAAAGCTGTTGGTTACATTGACCTACTTTGTTTATCAGAGTGAACCCAAGCTCTTCTTCCACCCTGTAGCCTCACTGTAGTATTTGCATACGTGAGTGTCTGTTACACCCTTAAAGAATGTGGAGCTACAGGCAGAGTGAACGTGAAGAACTGTGAGGACCTTAACTGTCAAGTCAGCACATGCATGTGTGCAGGACCCTGGGCTCAGTGTGGGTGTAAATCCTCCATATATACATAATAATCTACGTCACATATGAATATGTGCAGCCTCAGGCAAAGTGAGCTCATCTTAGACCTCTGATTCACCTCATTATAACCAATCAGAGGAGAGGAAACAAGCAGCAAAGACCTGCCACCCTCGCTTCGGCTGTTTTTGTCCTGTTTCAGTGGTTTCTATCTGCTCAGGAGCTCCATGTGTGAATGTCTCAGGGCGGTGTGCAGCGTCAGTCTGTGAATTATGGACTGTAGGGATGTAAACAGAGAAAGAGGAGTGGCTCGAGCTGGAACTGAAGGTCAGACCAGTGTTTCTCGTTTAAATGCTGCCTTCAGGTGCTGCAGGAAACGGTTATTTATGATGTCTCTGTTTGTAAATATGATGTTTTTCATATCCGACGGGACCAACATTCATCATCTGAAGGTGATTTTCCTCTGAAATGTCTAAAACAAGTTTTGCACTCAAACAATCAAACAAAACAAGAGGAATTCATATTTTAGCTGAGTTGATAAAATCTTATTGAAGCTTTAAAAATCAATATAAATGTACTGTGTGTCACAAACAGTAACTTTTTGACTCTGATAGTGATTTTTCAGCATACATTTTTCCACAATAATTAATAATCAGTGCACATTTTAAGCAGCAAAGGAATCAAAAATCTATCAAATTAAAAATGAAGGAATTATGTAATATATATACATATATGTGTACATATATATATATACTTTCTCATTTGTTCATTTATTTACAACTACTTGAATTGTTGGGGGATCAATACTTGGCATGACAAACGAGCCGTATTTTGCTGAAATTTTCAGGAGATGTAGGTAATGGCACAACTTAAAAATGATTAGATTTTGGTGGTGATGCAGATAACCACCATTAATGAATGATCGTTTTTGCTCAATAACTTTCTAACTAATAATGGTATTAAGATGATTCTGAGTGCTAGGTGTGGGTTTTCAGGGTCAAGTAATCTTATTATGATGGTAACTTTTAGGGCTGTCCCGATCCGATATCGGCCTGCATCTAAAATCTCTGATATTAGCTCTCCGATAGAAGCAGTATTTAATTCAGTTGTAAAATATGCTTATGTTTAAGTTAAACAAAGTGGTTATTTTGCAATTTAAAAATATATGGTTTTGTTTTTACTGGATTTATTGAGGTTACTTTTCAGGGTCTTCTAAATTATTTTTTATTTGTTTTATTTAATTGTAGTATATTCCTATGTTAAAGGTAAAATTTGATTTAACCCATTGGTTAATAACAAATGGGTCAGCTTTTCTCATACCTATTATTGCTGACTACTGTTCTCTGTTTGAGTAATCACACTTGATCAAGCCTTGTAGTAAGCCTTTACAGTCCATACTACATAAGTAATACGGATCGATTTTGGTATCGTATTGTATTCACTGTAAAATGTGGAGAGACAAACAACAGCAGAATATTTGCTGTCATCAGTGTTTCCCCTCGATTTTCCGACTTCACTGATGTGCAGTTGGCTTCAGTCGTGGAGTCAGTCATTTTTAGACCAAATTACTGTATGATCTTATGACTGTATGTTTGCTTAATCTGAAAACCAGCGAGAAAACGTTGTCTGATTTTGGCATTGATCATTTGATTCATGAATTATGTTTGTGGGCTCAATTCAAATGAATGGAGACAGAAATCTCAATAGTCACGATGAGTCAGTTATTATCTTTGTTGGTCACACTGATATCAACATTTTCAGCCACATACTGAATCTTTTGTAAATACCACTTTATCAAACCACGTTACCATGTTTAAAATCATCTCTGCAGCACACGAATGCTATTCAATCAGCATTTTGAAAAGGGTCTCTCGTGGGCTCCACTCTGCTGGGCTTTTCATTTACTGACCCTCTAATGGTTTTTACAACAGCACTTGAAAGCAGCAGCAGCAGCAGCTCACTCATCAGGTGCAAATATTTACAAAGGACCACATCAGATTCTGTACCAGAGCTTTTTTAGGAGCTTGTGTTTTTACTGAACTGTCTGTACTGGAACTAAATCCTGTCATGTGCAGACTAATGAGTCTTTTGAATACATTTTAGTGATTGGATTAATTAAAGTATGGTTAGAGCCCAAAATTGAAATAAAAGAGGCATTGAAATGTTCTCCATCATCATATCAGAGAGCTTTTTTGAATTAAAGGCCAGGGCTGATGAGATAGATTTCCATCAGAGTCTGTTTGGTCAGTTGAAAGCATTCATTTTACTTTTGGATTTTCTGTATCTATCACTGAAGTAAACACAGTTTCATGACTGGTTTATCACAAGGTGTAAAACAACAACATATTCTTTTGTGTTTGTTGAGTTGGTTTGTTGGACCAGATTTTGAGTTTGCTTTAATCACCGTGGCCAAAAACACGACATTGTCATGGTACTTGAGTCCTGATTTTATTTTATTTCTAATCTTAAAGGAACACGCCAACATTTTTGTTGTTGTCCTGTCTTGCCTCACTCCTGAGTCAAGGCAAGCAGATAGACACCATTCATTTGACTGTGTCTGCAGTAACAAGGAAGAGAAAGCCACCACTAGTTAGCTTAGCTCAAGCACTCAGTCAAAGGGTAGTGTTAGCCTGCCTCTGCCTACAGTCATCAGACAAACTCTTCAGCAGCTCTTAACACACCTTGTTGTGACCCGTTTTTTACCCCTTTATGTAACTTTATCTTTTATTCTCTTCGTATTATCTTCTACTCTTGAACAGAGGCTTTGTTTTGTTGACCTACTTCCGCGGTGGTTTTCGTGAGAGATGTGACGTTCCTGAATGAGTCGATTCTTTAGAACAGCTCTTGTAAGTGCACGATGAGAACCAATTCGCAGATGTGAGTGAGCCATTCGTTGCTTAAATTTTCAGGCAATTTGCATTTAATAATAGCTCGCAAACTAAGAGTTAGGGTTAAATCTAGGGATGGTAAAATGGCAGCCTGGGAGCTACATGGTTTACATTTACTTCCGTAATGTGGCCTGCAAGTCAAATTAAAATATATAAAAATGTTCATACACTGCAAAAACTCAGATCTAGGCCAGTGTGTTTGTCTGTTTCACTTTTTCTAATCCACATTCACTAAACCAGTTTAGAGAAATATCTTATTTCTTTTTAATGAAAGTAAAAATAAGGCATTGAGTTGCTTGTAATGAAGAGAAAATATCTGCCAGAGAAACAGGGAAAGATTGACTCAGTGAGGGTCTAATATCTGCTTGTCTCATTGGCAGATTACTTTACTTATTATAACAAGCAACTAAGGCCTTGTTGTTAGTTTTATATCGTCAAATAAGATCTTAATCCAGACATGTCAGGAAATCGTGTATTAGAATAAGTCCAGTGAGGGGTTTTTTTGTCTTGAAATAAGCCAAATACTCTCACTTAGATCTGAGTTTTTTCAGTGTAAAAGAGGGAAATGTGACAAAATCTGCCTTAATAACATTAACGTCACCATCAAATCCCCTTTCTTCTTCATTCTGATGCTCAGTTTGAGCATCAGCAGGTCATCTTGACCATGTCTACATGCCCAAATGCACTGAGTTGCCACCGTGTGATATGTCTGCCTAGGGCCTCCATACATGGTCGACTTCTCTCCCCATCTTCATCCAGGTATACGTTTGTGACCAGCTAAAACAGCTCCATGACTTGGGCCGACCTACAAGCTCATATCAGGATGTTTCATACCTTCTGGGCAGGATGAGGCTCAGACTGGACGATCTGAACCGATCTGAGGATGACATGTAACAGAAATGATGTGCCGTGAACACAAAGTGCAAAAAGTTTTAGATTTCATCCCACCATGTTCTTGGCTCGGGCATAAGAGAGGAGACTGTCCTGTTAAAAAGCTCAGCTGATGAATTGTAAAGCCGCTCTGACTCCGTGTTCTGACATGAGTGACAGCTGGTCCTCTCGTCTGTCCATAAATCACGCTGCACATCTTGTTTCTGGTTTGTTTTGGTAACAGGTGTCTGTGTTGGCGTGCCATCCATCAGCATCAGAAACCACATCTCTCTTCCACCTTTAAATCACTGTTACATCAGGGAGTGTGAACACACACACACTGATATAAATACTAAACATTTATATCAGGTTATTAATACCAGCACGCTGAGTTTGATAGGTCACTGTGTGAGGACAGACCCGATCGGATCTATTTACAGCATCAGATCTGTGAGGAGCATCTTGGCAGTGATGTAACTCTGTTGACTTGGAACAGAGAGTTTCTGGCTGCTCCTCCTCGCCGTCTCATAAATTATGTCATAAATCGTATCACAGATACACAGGAGGACACATTAGAGCCCTGCAGCCTGCTGCCGGTACATGCAGCCTCCTCCGACGCCTCGGAGATCAGAATTAACATCTGTGACTGCAGATTAAAACTGAAATAAAGAGCTCAACAGTTTGTTCATGTAGGTTTATCACCTGCTCTTTATAGGTGGTGTCTCTCTGTGGTGTAAGCTTGCCCACCACTAGTTAGCTTAGCTCAAACACTGGGAGCGGATGGGAAGCATTAGCCTGCTTTTGCCTACAGTCATCAGATAGACTCTTCAGTAGCTCCAAACGCTCCTGTGTGCTTGTTGTGACTCGTTTTTTACCCCTTTATGTAACTTTATCTTTTATTATCTTCACATTATCTTCTACTCCTAAACAGAACCTTTATTTTGTTGACCTACTTCCGCGGTGGTTTTCGTGTGATGTTCATGAACGAGTCGAGTCTTTTGAACAGCTCTTTTAAGTGAACGATGAGAACTGAATCACAGTTCTGAGCCATTTGTTTGTGAGCCATTATTAAATGTAGATTGCCTACAAATTTAAGAAATGAGCGGCTTCTTTTTTTCATAATTAACAGCCTTTTAAAATAGCGTCAGATGGGGCTGAAAGATTTATTGTTTTGGGATTGAAATCGCAATTTCAGACAACGCAATCATGTGATAGCCAAAGCTGATTTTTTTTGCAGTACTCCTGACTGACCCAGGATCTGTTGTGTCAACTATTTTACAAATTTGCAGGCAATTTGCACTTAAGAATGGCTCACAAATGAATGGTTAACTCACAACTGTGTACCGGTTCTCATTGTTGACTTACAAGAGTTTTTCAAAAGAGTCGACTCGTTTGTGAACGTCACAGCTCCACCGCTAAAGTGCTGGTAAGCAGGTCAACAACACAAAGCCTCTGTTTAGGAGTAGAAGTCGGAGTATGAATCATGTGTTATGTGCTTTTGATCATGGATTTCCTTACTGTTGTCTATACTGTAAACATAGTGAATATTGCACTGAAGCTTCATTTGAAGAAAATCGTGAATCGAAATGAAATCACAATATCTGCCTGAAAAATCACAATTAGATCTTTTCCTGAAATCCTTCAGCCCTAGAGTCATTGTGGCATTGTGAAAACTCGAAATGCTTCCATCCATTTTTACTACAGTAGCTTCCTGTCTAACTTTAGGGAAGAAGAGCAAAACACAAATAAAAACACAAATAATAACTTATTATATGTAAAGCAGCATCTCTGCACACAGCTGTGTTTGGACACGTCAATATGTGAGCAGCACGCAGAGTGAAGTAGTGCAAAGGTCAAGGTCAGCGTGCCGGCAGGGTGACTGTGGGCGAGTCAGCCAGTGATTGAGTGAAGAAGCGACTGAGTGTGTGTGTGTGTGTGTGTGTGTGTGTGTAAGAAAGGCTGAACGAGCACAAACAAACTCAACAAACACACTCAGAGGATGAATTAAACCCTGCTCTGTAGCTCTCCTCCAGCCTTTCACCAGATTGGCCGAGCAGGTAATGAAATTCCCCGGTTACATGTCAATGATCCTCGCTGCCTTGAATTAAACGCCGCCATAAATCAGAGCGAGTAACGTCCTCGGCGAGATGCCTTTAAGGATGAGAAATGTAAAGTGATTCATTTTTAGGAGCTCGTCTCTAAATATAACGCAGGCAGAGGCAGCAGAGGAGCTAATGTTGGTTTTTGCATCAATGCTGTTTAAAATGGAGGCCGACAACAACACAATCAGGAGCGGAAACTGCCCTTTGCTTGATATTCATCTCCTGATTTGAATATCAGCTCAAAACTTCCTCACATTTCCATATCTGAATCTTATTTCCATTTCAGAGGCTCCCTCACTTGGAGTACAGTTAATCTTTTTTGCATCAAAGCTCGATTACAGTGAGCTGCTGTGATACAGAATCAGTGTTTTTACTGTTTACTCAGATTTATTGCTCCTTTATGGACACTCTAAACACTCCAAGTGTTACACAGGTGCACAGATCACAGATTTTACTGGCCTGTTTCACAGTAAAATGTGGTTCATTGGCTCTGCTGGGAGGCTGTTTGCTGGCTGATGGTCTTCAGTTTGTCTGGCCAGCTGACTGTTTGGCGTTCTGACAGACTCCTTCTTCGTCTATTTAAAGCGAAGAAGAACCTGAAGCATCTATTTACTGTGAGCAGCAATGACAGAGCAGAGACAAGACAATGGAGCAATTTTAAACAAGTCTGACATTTACATTTATGTGTAAAAAATGTTAATACACATTGCTAAACCTAATTCTAATTGAAATACTGAACCAACAATAGAATTGAGATTTGAGCATAATATTATCCATGCATGCAGAATCTTCAATTTCTTCGCTTTGCTGCTGTTTTTTTTTTTTTTGTTATATTGTGTTTTAAAAAGGTCACACTGCAAAAACTCAGATCTCAGCAAATGTGTTTGTCTATTTTGAAGTCAGAAATATCTAACACACTTATTCCAATCCACATTCACTTAGCAAGTCCAGATAAATAACTTACTACAAGGAATAAAAGGCAAAAATAAGGCATTGAACTGCTTGAAATGATTACAAAATATCTACTAATGTAACAAGCAAGTTTGACCCAGTGAGGGTTATAAATTCAGGTCTAATATCTACTCTGGATAAAAAAAAATATTTTAAGACACCCTTAATGTTAAATTTTCTCGTCTCATTGGCCGATTATTTGACTTATTACAAACAACTCGGGCTTTATTTCAAGTTTTTATATCTTCAAATCAGACCTTAAATCAGACATATCAGGAAATTATGGCTTAGAATAAGTCTAATGAGGTATTTTTGACTTTTGACTAGATCTGAGTTTTGAGTTTAAATGCTGTGTTTTGCATGTTCCTTTCACATGGTCGAGTACTTTTATTCACAAGATATAAAGTCTCCAGCATCATGGCTTCTCCTTCCTGTAAACAGCAGAAGTAGCTGCTTGAATTGGCTGATTCCCCTGCCCCCCACTCCTTCATTTCTTTAGATCTGCTGAAGCTAGTTAGCCAAATAAACAAGTTCAGGTCATTTTTATTCGTTCAGGTCTTGTCAGAATCAAGATGTTGCATTTAGAGACTGTAATGTGAAGAAATATCTCAGTGGGTCACCTTCAACACTTAACACATAAGAAACAGCTGTGTGTCCAGATTTGCATGTACCAAAGTGTCTCCCTGTGCTGTGTGGTTAAATTTGGAAACATCAGGCTTACGTGACTGAATCCCCCTCAGCTGACCAAGAGTTTGATAAGGAGACGAGTGAGCAAACAGTTAAAAAAAATCTCCTAGATTAATGTTGTTGTCTCCTTTTCTCCTTTTATTTATTATTCATTTAATCAAACCTCAAACTGTCTTCATTAATGGCACAAGTTTGCAGCATTTGAAAGCATGTGTAAAACCGGAAATACTTTTGAAATTGTTTTTTATGTAGTCGTCTAATTTAGGCCAAAACTGCTTTCACAAAGCACTAATAGGAACATTTATCATTTTCATTAAAAGCAAGCCAAAACGATGCTCCATGCCAAATCCATTCACTTATCTTTAATGTTTTTCTTCAACAGTCAATTAAGTGTCTTTCCCTGTTTAATTGAAAATATGTCTGAAGGTTGTTAAGTATCTTTACTTTTTGAGATCACCAATCAGAATAATCACTGATATTTCATGGTTTTGAAACACATGGTATTGACGAGTGGAGAAAAATTTAACAACCCTCTGAGTTACAGTTAACTGAACCTGCAAAGAAATATGGCGTTGTACTTTTAACAAAAAAAAAAAAAAAAGCCCTGATACATACCTGCATATTTAATCTAACTGTGGGTTTATGACTCTTCTCCATCAGTTAAAATTATAAAATCCTCATAGTAGGAAGGTATAGGTATTATTGTATTTTTTGGTAAATTTAAGACAGTTTATGATATCAGTTCGGAAGTCTAGTAAAATTTATGGGGGTAGGATTAGATAAGTTTATACTTCGTCTTACTCCTTTTCGCTGATGTGAGCTGAGAGGCTTAAAAAAATACAGATTCAGCTACTGTCTTGTTTTATTTTCTTTTTTCTTTGATTATCACTTTTTTTTAACTGTTTTTAAGTTGTCGTTTACGAAATAAAGAAATCAATCAGTCAGTCAATCAATAGTTTATCTACTTTACAAAAATATTCTTCACAAACCAACTTAACACCCATTTTAAATAATGCTTTTCCAATGTAAGGTTGGTTGAACTTTAATTTTCTCACTAGGTGCTCATTTTTAACCGACTTCAATGGGGTTAACTTTTCTTTTCCAAGACAGCTTTTCAATTTGTACAATGTTTTTCATATTTTGATCTTTCGAGGGACTATAAGGGAATGTATCCAATGATTTTATTCAAGTAACACTTTGAGCAGGAGATTGTGTGCAATTTCAATACTTTAAAACGAAACACAGACCAATATGAGGTGTCTAAAACATCTAGTTTTGTTTCTGTAGTATCAAATTGGCATGAATAAAATTTTGTTTTTATTGTTATCATACTAAATTGGACAATTCTTGTAATGTTATTACCATTTGTTGGCAGCTTACAGAAAGAAAAAGTCCAGTAGAACATTGTGTAGAGCCAAGCTGCTAATTATTAATCAGGGATGCACAGTGTTATCAGTAGGATATCAGTATTGGCAGATGTCGGGCTAAAAAAGTTGGATAATCATATCAACTAATATTGAAATTTTTACTGATTTGTACAGCCAATATATTGGCTTTGCATATCTCCCATATATTGGCATTAATATTGGCAAAATACACAAATGTACCATATCATTTCAACTCATCATCATGGGTACATTTATAAAATAAGATGTTCATTTATCAAGAGTTAAATGTTGTTTTCTTATTCTCCATCTGTTCCTCTCACTAATAGACTCTCAAAACAAAAACAAGTCAAGTTTTGTACTGAAGACTCTCTGCTCTTGGCGAAAAATATCTGAATATCTGCAGAACTGCAATATTGTGCATCCCAAACATAAATAATTGTCCAGCTGAAATTTTTAGCTGCTGATAATATTTTAACTTTCCCAACACAGGCCGTGGTCTCCCTCTCTGTCTCTTATCCAGGATCCTATTCACACTCCCCCAAATGCTCTTTAAAGCTCAGGCTGTGGCATTTACTGCGGACATGATGCTCTTTAGACGATGAACTCCCTCTATTTTGGACATTTTGTGAGCTCCCTTCTGCTGACCCGCTTTGGGACCTAAAAAAAACCAAAAATCAAGACTCAGTGTCTCATAATCTCATATGCAGACTTGCTCAGCATTGGCTGAATTCATCTGTGATCCCAGACGGATAAACCCTCCTGATCATCTGAAGGTTCAGTGAATCTGACCTGCTGCATCTGTTTAACACACACAGCACTCTGCCCTCAGATAAACTATCAAAATATTTCAGCAGAGCAGAAGTTATAATCCCAAATTCTTCTGAGAACTACAATTTATTTCTTTTAAATTGAGGCTTTAACATAATTTTATTCACTGTGAAGCGAGGATCCCACTGAAGGGGAGAGGGTCTGACTTTGCTTTCGTGCTCTTAAAGTACATAAGTGGGGGAATGACCAGGCAGAATTTAATCCTGAAACTTGACCTCTTTTTAAACTGTATTGTTGGAAATGATTAATAAACAAAATCCAAAGTTTAATCATCACAAACACAGTTATGTAGGACTGCATATCCAAAATACAGCTGTGTGAATCGTCTGTTATGACAAGTGTTTCATATTACACCTGCAATTTCCCTTTATGTTTGGTTTAGTGAACACAGCAAGAGGAACGGATGAAGCCTGCATGATGATGTGGCATAAAATATAAAAACCTGAGTGATGTTTGAGTCATTGAAAAGACAAACAACAGTAGGAATTCACTCAGGAGATAAGATCTGAAGTCTCAGGTGAAACTAAATCAGGTACACAATGTCACATACCTCTTTATTCAGAGCCCTAGCTCTAGCCCTGAGGCAGGGTACATCCTGGACTGGTCAACAGCCAGAGAGAGCTGACATAAAGAGACAGACAACCATTCATCCAGAGCCCATTAAGAATCACAAATTAGCCTGACTAGCACATCTTTGCTAGCCTGACACACCAGATGGAGCGTTCACATGTATATTCATTAGTTGGTCTAGAAAAGAGTCCACAGAAAGTGTTTGAGAATGGGAAGAACTTTTCAAAAGCATACCGAGCAGGTGATATCTGTCAATCCCATTCATTACGGGCCAATCAGGTAATGTATTAGGCGGGGACTATTGCCAGAGTCCAAAATACAAAACGTAATCCACTTAGTAGAACAAATATCTTTCCATTGAGAGGTTGAAGTGTTATTGTTTGTTGTTCATTTAATAAAGAAATGTGGTCCAGATCTGCTCCTGAAGCTGTTAGCATCTGTGCTAATCTCTGTACAAACAGTCACTTCCTGTTGTCATCTTGTTTGTGGCTCCAACCCCTCCCTGCTTTAAAGGACTCTGATTGGGCCGTGCAAATCAGGCCGAGGACAATCGTTGCAGATTGGGGCCAACTGCACTGCAAGGTTATCAAACATACATGCACATCGAGACTGTGCACTCTCCACACAGTCCAACCATGGAGTGAAACCAACAGTCCTGCTGTGCACGCCCAGCACTATCAACTGGCATCAATTTATCTATGTATCTATAAATCTATTATTTATTTATTGTCTTATCCTCTTCTTATCATTATATATAAAACACTAGAAAAGCACTCTGAGAGCTCAGACCTCCGCCAAGCAGCTCAGTTAAATTGTGATTTCCACCCAACATTATAGTCCTTTATTTACTTTATACGCACATTGTGGAATGAAAAATATCAATCTGCAAGAAGGGTGATTATTGTTGATATAAATACCATCCAATAGAGTGACCTAGTTAGTAGTGGATCTTGTAACTTGTTGACTGAACCAATTTGCTGCTGCTTGTACAGATGTTGGTGTTGTGTGTGCCACGGTGCTTCCTGTGGCCGATGTCGCCAGCCTGTCGGTTGGAGCAAAGTAGAGGACTGGGATGTTTATTACAATTTTGCGACAGTCTTCCGCCTTAATTTATCTTAGAAACCAAGGCTCCAGGAACAGTGCCGGGGTTTCTCCTTCGGCAAAACTTCCTCCTCTCTGCTGTGTCTGTAAGCAGAACTGTGCATGCACAGCTTTCAGTGCTGATTGGCTGTTCGCCATGCCATGCCTCTGCGTGTAATTAGAGTGTGTAACCAATCGAATTGTGCTATGGGTGGGCAATGCTGGAGACAGAGTAGAGACAGCAGACTGAGTGGCATGGAGAACTCTGCATGCATTGCAAGGGAAGCTGGGAAATTTAGTGACATAGACTTGAAAAACTAGACGTCAGTTTTCAAATAAACTACAATTCCCATAATGCTGTAAATGAATGGGATTTGCCGTTTTAAACTTCAATGTTTTTTTTTTACGTCAATCTGGATCGGATCAGCACCAAACAACACCTCTGGTAAATTTTCATGTAAATCCATCCAGTAGTTTTTGTGTAATCTTGCTAACAGACAAACAAACAGACAGACAGACCCTGGTGAAAACATAACCTCCTTGGCAGAGGTAAAAATACCTTCTTTACTAATGTTCTTCATCTGTACGTGTTGACATAATAAGCTGTGCTAATTTAGTATATTCCTAAATTACTTCAACTGTTTCCAGCTCTCCAGTTTACCATTTTCTTCCCTTTTGTTGCTTTAATTAACAGGACCCTCTGTGCCTTTTCCTTTGACTCTTTTGGTCTCTGTTTGACCTGATTGTTGATTTATTGTCTCCAGAGTTCTGCCTTTTTCTGCCTTTTTTTGTCTGTTATAGCACTTTGTAAACATCTGTTTTTAAATGTGCTATATAAATAAAAGTTATTATTACCTACCGCACCACTAAGCTGCTTTCACTTCTCAATATTTTAAGAATCAAATGAATGGAAAATTTCAAACCCCTCCCAGGTGCAGACACATGGTGAGTTTAATAGAATATTTGTTTAATCAACACTTGGAGACACTAGTAATGCTAATATATCTTCTGCAAGAAGCTGTGAAGTCCTCTATGACATGACATGAAAGCAGTTTTTATTTGCCTCTTCCTGCTCAGATGTGTTCAGGTACAAACTCAGGAATGTCCTGTTAGCCTCCTGAAGTCGACCTGACCGCAGCACGCCGGCAGAGTTCAGACGCTAACGGTGTTTACAGCCTTTAATCAGGAGGAATCAAAGTGAGGGGGTGAGCTGAGGACGTAACCTGGAGTATCAGCGGTATCTCCACTCAGATGAGATACTGAACACATACCGGCCCCACTTAGAGACGGCCTGACCTCACATCGCGGCCTTGTTTTTGGATGGGTGACCCCACCCCGAGGACCGAGCATTATTGAAATGTCAGCTGGGATGGTCGGGATGCTGCTAAGACACACATCATCTCAGCTTACGGTGGATTGTGTCTGGAGTTGGTGGAGGTCCTCTGCAGCCGGCTGTGATGAACTGAAGCAGTAGTGCTGCGGCTTATAGGCTGTTTGTCATCCTCCACAGAGTTTTCACATCGAGACATTTGTTTTGCAAGCCCCCGCGGCATCTTTGGGTCTCTCCAGTACATTTTGTTTTTCTTACCCTTTCCCTTTTAGTTTTTATTGTTTTTACACGGAGAAAACTAAATATAATAGAGCACAGAGTTGTTCGTGGTCCTGGAGTGATTCCCCGAGGAGTGAGTATTTTTATCAGACAGCTTTGTTTAACGTCCTCCTCCTCTTGTTACAGACTCAAGAACCCTCTCTGAAGTCTCTCTGCACAGATCCAAAATCGCTTAACAGCCACTCATCAATACACTTGTCTGACCTTTGACCTTTCCCTCACAAGACACCCCTCTTCTGTGATACTAATGATTTAAAGTTGAAGGTGATTCTTCCTTCGACCTCGCAGCCTGGCAGTGATCAGAGCTGGCTAAAAGCCTGAAATGTAAATATCAAATGTAGTAACATTAGAAGAGGACATCAGCAGGATACAGCTTGGCAAGCTTTGATGGCATTTCAGAAATGTTGGCGTCGCCTTCTGAGGCCACCGACAGGCAAACATAGCAGGTGGATAAATCAGAGTGTCTGTGATATTATATGGACCAGTGTGACACGTGCAACAAGTCTGTGTTTCAGCTCCAGACAAAGTTTGGCCCCTTTTATACGGCCTGGTGGAGGCTGGAATAACACAGCATTAGTCTGGTTTAACTTTCTCTATCAAAGTAATACAAACCTTGATTCTAATGAAGTTGGGATGTTGTGTTAAACATGAATTAAAACAGAATACAATGATCTGCAAATCCTTTTCAACCGAGATTCAATTGAATGTACAACAAAGACAACATACTCAATCTACAAAATGATCAATTATAGTTTTTTTTGGCAAATATTCTCTCATTTTTAATTTGATGCCTGCAACACATTCCAAAAAAGCTGGGACAGGGGCATGTTTACCACTGTGTTACATCACCTTTAACAGCACATTAAATATTTAGAAACTGAGGACACTAACTGTTGAAGCTTTGTAGGTGGAATTCTTTCCCATTCTTGCTTGATGTACGACTTCAGTTTCTAAACAGTTTGGGTTCTCAGTTGTCATATTTTGTGCTTCATATTTCTCCCCACTTTTCTCTAGACTGCAGCAGGTCAACTAGTACCTGCTCTCTTTAACTCTGAAGCCGCGCTGTTGTAACACGAGCAGAATGTGTCTTCATTGTCTCTGAAATAAGCAGGGATGTCCCTGAAAAAGACGTCGCTTGTATGGCAGCATGTTGCTTCAAAGCCTGTCTGTAACTTTCAGCATTAATGGTGCCTTCACAGATGTGCAGGTTACCCATGCCATGGGCACTAACACACCCTCATACCATCACAGATACTGCCTTTTGACCTTTGCTCTGATGACAGTCTGGATGGTCCTTTTCCCTGAAATGTGGACTCAGACCACAGCAGACTTTTCCACTTGGCCTCAGTCCATCTCAGATGAGCTCGGCCCAGAGAAGCCGACGGTGTTTCAGGGTGTTGTTGATATGTGGCTTCGTCTTTGCATGGTAGAGTTTGACCTTGACCTTGTAGATGTAGAGACGAACTGTGTGAACTGACGATGGTTTTCTGAAGTGTTCCTGAGCCCACGTGGTGATATCCTTTACAGAGTGATGCTGGTTTATAATGCAGTGCTGCCTGAGGGATCAAAGGTCACAGGCATTCAGTGTTAGTGTTTGGCTTTGCCCCTACATACTGAGATTTCTCAGATATTATGGACTGTAGATGATGAAATCCCTTAATTTCTTGCAGTTGTACGCTGAGAAACATTGTTCTCAAACTGTTGTTTCTTTCTTCTGATGCTGTTGGTCACAATGTGGTGAACCTCGACCCATCCTTGTAAACAACTGAGCCTTTTGGTGTCACAACTTTATACCAATCATGACACTCACCTGTTTCTAATTAACCTGTTCACCTGGGGAATGTTTCAAACAGGTGTTTGTCAGGCTGGAGCCCATCTGACAGTGGGTGAGAGGCGGGGTACACCATTTTAAATGACTTCTATTTAGAGGACATTATTTATTTCCTGTTTTATTGTCATTATGATTATTATTTTTTCATTAGTGTTTTTACAGTTTTTATATTGTCTTGTTTTTACATCACTCGCTTTAATCTTTTGTCTTATCTTGTTTTATCTTGCTCTATGACTTGTTTACTTTGGCTACTTACAATGTTCGGACATCTCCCTCTGCCCCATGCTTACATATGTTTCTTTGACAGATTGATTATTTACTTATGTTTTTGGCTGACTGTATGCATGAATGTACACTGGAAAGCTACAAATGAATGGCCCCTTGTGGGATAAATAAAGTTGTCTGAACTGAACTGAACTGAGAACTTAACACTATGGACCTGTCACGGGGATCGAACCAGCAGCCTTCTTGCAGTGAGGCACGTGCACTACTGCTGCACCACCGTGCCGTCCAAGCCAAGTTTAGCATTATTAAAACACCACCAAAAGGGACACCAGTTACCAGACAGTTACCTCTGAACAGTCGATGTGCAGGGACATTTTTCTGCAGGACATTAAATCGAGATTGAGCTTTTAATGTGACAGGATAAAGGATGTTTTCAGGATGTTTGTTTGTCCGACCTGTCAATAGACATCTTGCAACTTGAAGGAAAGTTGGATGAAGACATCTGCAGCAATCTCAAAAAATATCAAAACTGTCAAGAAGATAAAGAATTCAAGACACAATAATCAATCTCTTTCTGTATGACTGAATGTGAGGTAATTGATAAATCAACTCATTTAACTGTCTCTAAGTTTCAACCTGCTGTCAGACTGAAATTTAGCTGTTTACCTGAAAATACAGAATCACATCAGTCAGATAAACTACTCAGAAACTACACTGAGCTGTAAATACAGAGCTCAAACTCAAAGTTTATCTGTGTTGAAACTTTCAGACAGGGATTTTATTTCCACTGTTCCCTATTTATATCTAATAAAGAGAACAGGGTGTGTTTATAACATTTTTTCCTCTTCAGCCAGCTTGACTGTACATGTGGTTAAAGTTAATGATCTGCTGTTTTATGCAGCTCTCGATTGCAACAATGAGACAAGCAGACACAAGTATGAGGATGTTTGTGGGCTGGAGCTGCTGAGTCCTGAGAGCTGAAACCAACTGGAGAGGAAGAGTAGGATCTCCAGCTCTGTGCCAGCTACTGACTCACAAATCAACACAAACAGAAGTATACAAATAACACAAACATTTCCTTGGACCACATCAGGCACCCCAGGCTTTCCCTGTGGCCTCTTGAGTATTATCAAATCAGAAAATGTGCAGGATAAGAATTTGTTGTGGTTTTAAGATCAGCCTTTTAACTGTAATTACCAAAAAATATTGATGCAATCCCAAAACACACGTAATGCAAACAGTTTAAAGAGGAACAGCCTCCACTTGCCAGCTACGTTGGCCAAAACTAAACCACGAGAACAAGTACTGCACAATGGGGTCAAATCCATCAATGAAAATATGACAATCCCAGAAATAGATATCTCAATTGCCCCATGTGGCAGGCTGCAGGATAGGTGATAGGGACTGATCTCACTCTAGAAGGCTAAGAAATAGAAAGTACAAGTTAAGAATTTAAAATAATTAACAAATAATGTGATATTGAGGCCAAAATATGTTAATTATTGATTTTTCTTCCTATTTTCTAGCCCATCCATCATATATACCACTTATCCCTTTTGTCCTATCCCACCTGACACTGGGCAAAAGGACCAGCCAATCACAGGGCCACATGGAGAGACAGACAACCATTCATGCGCACTACCTGCTGCACCACCCTTGTACAAATGTAGTTGATAATCCCTGGTTTAAAGTATGACATCCTCCTGTTTTTTTACTCTTTTTACTGAACTCTACAGACTTAAACAATTTCAAATTTTAAACTCATCGATAAAAAGGCTTTTGTTACCATTTATTTAAGAGTCCAAACAAAGGATAACCCCTAAAAGAAACCAGAAACCTTCTTTGTGAGTGCAGCATGTCTAATTCTGATGCTTGCAGAGGCATGCTGCTCCTGCCTACATGTACCAGAATGCACTGCAGGCTGCAGAATCAGTCCACGGCTCATCCTTAGCTGTATTCTGACTTGTTTTAATGGAGTTAAAATCTGCCACAGTCATGTTTGTGCTGCAGCTCTATTCTGTAGTATTTTATCTAAAGTCCTTCCAGTCCAACAGGTACATTAAATGAAAGAGCTGCAGGAAAATCTGCAGACTTTTCTGCCTCGTCATGCTGCACAGAGAAAAGAATATGAAAATGATTTTTTACTTTTTTTCCACCAATTAATCTTTAACTTAAAGGGTGTAGTTTTTTTTTTATATATCACTACTCAAAATAACATGTTTAATACATTAAAATAACACTTTTAACTTAAAGTTGATCTTCTTTCTTAAAACTCACATCTATAGACTTGCTGTTGCATGATGCTTTCTTGCTTTATTGCTTACAAACATGTTTATCAATTCTGTTAGGTATTTTTTCTATTTTATCTCTTTTTTTTTTACAATTACTTATTTAATCATTTTAATCTCTGCTGTTCCTACTCCCCTTCATCGTCGTTTTAGCCCTGTTTTTAACATCTTTTCAAGTTTTAATCTGCTCCCTTTTTATCAGTCCTCCATTTACCCTCATCTTTCCATCTTCCTGATGTGATGATGTCAACTATCATCTGTCTATCTATCTATCTATCTATCTATCTATCTATCTATCTATCTATCTATCTATCTATCTATCTATCTATCTATCTATCAAAAAACCTTCTTTCCTACTTTTCCTTATATGTTCATGTTGGAATTTTAACCCTTACTAATGGTGTATATTGATATTGTACCTCAGTTGTTTCCAGTTTACCATTTTCTTTCCTTTTGTTGCTTTATTTTACAAGAACCTGAACATTTAAAAACAATAGGGTCTTATATTAGAGACAGAAATGTTGTTTTCTTTGGTCCACTTCAATTTCTAACACAAATACACTTTAAAAATAAGAGAAAAAGGTCAATTCTACTAAGAATTTGCCTTTTACTTTTGCCAAAAATATCGGTATACTCAATGACAAGTTTGGAAATATCGGCATATCGGATATCGGCAAACATCCAGTATCAATCATCCTGAATTATGATCTTATAGCACTTTAACTATAACGGAGTATACTGAATTAAAAAAGAGTGACATCATGACAGCTTCAGTCCAAACTCCTGCCCTTTTCTGCATGCCATTCTTCTCTCTCACCTCCGACACATTTAAGGCTCAATAACAAATCTGAAGAGAACAGGGACACAGGTGATGTGAACTAGTCCACACTGAAACTGAAATTGCTCCGGGTCACCAGTCTTTGCAGAGGAAAACGTTGCATCATGTTAAACCACAAACCTGTCCGCTGACTGTTGGGTGACAAAAACAAGTTAGGGAAATTCTCTCATCATCCAGTTTTTTCCTCCTTCAAACAGTTTTTGTCTATCCCAAGGGCAGCTCAAACCAGTTTAATCAGACTGTGCAGGTGTTTTCTGTAACTGTAACAGTACAAGCGGAAGTATTTTCTAACTGTATTAATAAGACCTCAGGTGCAATGAGGAGGAAGAGGCATGAAAAATGTGTTTAAGCAACATTACCTAACTTTTCACCTGCTTTCAGCACTATGTAACTTTCCCAGCAGGCCTCAGTTTTCTCATGAGAAGTGCATATGGCTTTAGGGCTCTGGCTCTCACACCAGCCTTCAGCTCTGAACAGATGAGTGAGCCCACCTCTGCTCTGTTTGATTTAATCGCTGAGGGTGAGAGGAGGAAGAGGGCGGTGACGGCCGGGGATGGACGCCACGCTTACCCTTACATTATTTGTTCTGATAATTCAACTGTGGGTGGTGAAAAGTCTCATTCGGCTGTCTTAAGTGTTCTTTAATTCTTCATTTCCTCCATGTGGCTTGGATAGGTATGCTTGTTACCCCTACGTCAGGCTGCCAAAAATACATGGGATAAGAATTGGATATTTTGGTTCCATTCCCAAATGCAAATAATTGGGTCAGACTGGTCTGTGAAACCATAGACGGTAGAAAATACTGGACAAGGTCTGAGTGAAATCAGCCGTTTGGCTTCTGAAGGGGGTTTGACTCCTGTTTGCAGTGGCAGCTGTGTTGGAAACACTCTCCTAAACTGACTTACACTGAGGCAAATGACATCCCAAAGCAGAGCAGTGGCGGGCTTCCTAGCAAACAGCTACACTGTGCAGGCCTGCAGACATATCAGTTATGTCAGCCATGCATCCAATTGTGCATAACTAGATTCCTTAATAAATTTAAATCAGCTCGTTTTAGAGAAAATCATCCATGTGCAATATAAGGACAGATATCTATTTGAACCAAAGCACTTTTGGTTTGAATAGATATCTATCCTTATATTGCACATGGCTTGGATGTGTTCTTTTTCCTCTTTGAAAATGGGCATTTCTTTATGGACCGTGTACAAACAGGCTCTATTTCACAGTTTCCCAGCTTGGGATCCATAACAACCATCCGTCCATCCATTCATCCATCCATCCACCTATCCATTCATCCATCCATCTATGTCACGAACAAAGAACAACTGAGTTCTCAAATGCAGACGACAGAGTCCGTGAGGCGTAGAAACAGAGTTTATTGGGCAGTCCAGGTCGGTACCCAAAAAAAAGGCAGGCAAGAACAGGCAAAGGTATCCAATAAACGTGAGGCAAGAGGCAGGATCCAAAAAACAAAGGAGGTCAAGATCAGAACTGTGACAATGAGAAAACTCCAGGTAAGTCACACGAGGGTCCAAACAAACTGGCAACAAGACAGGGAAAGACATGAGGGTTAAATACATGAGGTGATTGGGGTTGTTGAGACACAGCTGGGGAGGCACAACCAGGGATCAGGTGTGACAGCGCCAGACAGGAAGTGAAACCTACTAAGTCAAGAAAGGAGGGTGAACTTTCAAAATAAAACAGGAAACACAAAGACAAGATGTAAAACATGGACAGAATGGGGAAATTAACTAAAACAGAGCAGGATCATCACTATCTATCTATCAATCTATCTATCTATCTATCTATCTATCTATCTATCTATCTATCTATCTATCTATCTATCTATCTATTCTCAGAGATGTTTGTCCATTGGACATGATGGTGTCACACAGTTGCTGCACATCCATGATGGGAACTTTCTGTTCTACCAGATCCCAAAGGTGAGATCTGGAGACTCTGGAGGTCACTGGAGTACAGTGAACTCATTGTCATGTTGATGAGACCAGTGAGAGATGGTGTGAGCTTTGAGATATGGAGCATTATCCTGCGAACAGTAGCCATCTAAGGATGGGTGATGATAAAGTGATGGACATGGTCAGCAACAATACTCAGGCAGACTATGGGGTTTTAACAATGCTTATTTGGTACTAAGAGACCCAAATTGTGCCAAGAAAGGATCCCAAAACCATTACACCCCAATCAGCCTGAAGTTTTGACACGAGGTAGAATGGATCCATGCTTTCATGATGTTCACACCAGCTCTTCTCCTTTCTCCAGTTTTGGTGAGCCCCTGTGTGAAGCCACAGTTTCCTGATCTGAGCTGACAGGAGTGGCATCAGTGTGGTCTTCTGCTGCTGTGGCCCATCTGCTTCAAGATTCCTCATAACATGGGTTAAGACAACAGTCTTCTGCCTACCTTGGTTGTAACAAGTGGTTATTTGAGTTACTGTTGCCTTGCTTTCATTTTGAACCACTCTGGCCATTCTGCTTAGATCTCTGCCATCAACAAGGCATTTTTACCCCTTTTACTGTTGTTTACTGGATATTTTCTTTTTTTGGACCATTTTATTTTCTTTAAACCCTAGCTGTGCTGTGCATGAAAATACCAGCCCATCTGGTACCAACAACTATGCCATGTTTAAAGCCATTTACACTGCAACAACTCAAATCTATAGAAGTTTATGCATCCAATTCCAATTCTAAAAATCCCATAACACTTATAGGAAGCCAAAATTGCCTTACATGTCCAGCTACACATGTTATTTCAGTATTTAAAAACAAAAAATAAACCCTGAATTGCTTGTAATGAGTTAAAATATCTGCCAATGTGGCAAGACAAATGTTTCTTGTAGGATGTCTTGAAAGCAAGACGTGTTATCTTAAGTAGTGTCTATGCCTGATTTTAAGCCCCTCAAGGAGCAAATTTTGCTTGTTTCATCTAAAGCCACAGACATTTTCTAATAATTACAAGTTATTCAGTCCTTTATTTTTGTTTTTTATTCCTTGTAATAAGACATCCATCTGGACTTGTTAAATAAAAATGACATTTTAATAAATGTTGTGGATATTTTTTATTTCAAAGTAAAAAAATAAACTTGCTACGATCTGAGTTTTTGCGGTGTAAATCACCTTCCTGCCTCCATTTTGATGTTTATTAAGAGCTATAGCTGGTCGTCTTGCCCGGTTGCTGCCATGTGATTGGCTAATTTGCTGTTTGTGTTAATTTATAGTTGAACGGGTGTACTTTGGTGAATATATGTGACTTTTAAAGCTTTTGCAGACAGCCTGGACATTCTAGGAACTGCATTTTTACACCTCATTGTTGGCTTTATTTATCAACACCAGGGGTCTCTTAACTGTCCTCTAATGTATTTTAATACCACGGTCCTCACAAAGATAGAGACACACAGACACACACACAGACAGACACACACATTGTATTAAGGTCAGTGCTGTCAGATGGCTTTTGAGAGACAGGCAGCTCTGTTATGACCATCACCTGCCTCAGACTGTTAACCTTTTCTGACCAGCACACACACACACACACACACACACACACACACACACACACACTGAGTGAGCCCTTGTGCTGCAGTGATAACATAACAAAGACTGTTGTTGGAGTGTGCGTTCATTTTAATGCTTGATTTCCCTCCTTTGATCTTTTTTATTCAGTGAGAGTCGCAATTTTAAAACACAAAAAACAATAAAAGTGTCATAAAATCCAACATTAATTTGGAACAGTCGAAGCCTCCGTGATGGTTTATTGGTAAAGATGTCACATTTTGTACTTAACATTTGGATTTATAGAAGGACCGATAAAACCATGTTAGGTTGCTTCTCTAAATGGTCTCACCTTACCTTGGGCCAGGGTTTTTTTGCATATCCTTAACACATCTTAAAATGCCTTAAATTCAGTTTTTAGCAATTAAGGCCAGAAAAGGCCAAAAAAGTCTTGGCTGTACCTGTGAAAGGTCTTAAATTTTGGATTGTAAGTTGATCAAGGCTGCCTTTATCAAATCTATTGAGGGCTATTCAGATTCAGATTCAGAATATTTATTGTACCCTTGGGTAAATTCAGTTTACAGTGAGTGAGTTCTCTTGTATTGTAAACACACAGAACAAACAAAAGACAAGACAAAGTGACAACAGTGCTTAGGCTAAAAGAACAAAGACGGCCCCAAGATAAAAAGCAAGATAAGTTAAAGCATCAGTAAACAAAAAAAGGATTAAAAATACATCAAACCAAGCCAAATGATAAAGATCTGCATCACTTTCCCTCTTTTAGGAGCACAGCGTAACTTGATACCCTGTTGCTCGTTTAATGTTAAGCCCACTTACTTGTTAATTAAACCTTGCACAGCAGCTGGATCCACCTGATTCAAGTCTGTAATCAGGCAGATCCATCTTGCCAAGCTCCAATCTACAATGAATGTGAACAGGACAAGGTGGGAGCTGCTACAGAGATTAGCACAGATGCTAACAGCTTCAGTAGCAGGTTTGTCAGATCTGGACCACATTGCTTTATTAAATGAGAAACAAACACCAACACTACAGACATCTCTACAGAAAAAATATTTTTGCTCCACTTCCAACATGATTTGGTGAAAGTTTGTTGTACTAAGTGGCTTGTGTTTTGTACTTTAGGTTGTGGAAGTAATGCCCACCTGCTATATTATCCAGTTGGCCCGTAATGAATGTGATTGACAGAACGATCATCCAATCAGCTGCTGGTCCCATTCCCAAACACTTTGTATAGACTGTTGCCCGGATGGACTTTTGAGATGTGTGATGTTTTGTTATACTGAGCGTGTGTCAGTTTGTTGTTAATCAGCATTTTAGAGGCTAATAGAAAAGAAAGTTTGACATACCACACTGATGACAGGGCAAAAAAACGGTGTGGGTCTTTAAAAGGTCTTGAATTTGACTTTAAAAGTGTTCAGTAACTGTTAAGTTCGAGTCATCCTGAATCTTTAACAGGCAGTGATGCTGACACAGCGCTTGCTCATAATTCTTCTGCATTTACATAAACTGCATGACTCACTGACAGCATTTATCATCAAACTTGAAATGCATTTGTGTAAATACACTTGAGTCTCTCAGAGCTCATATTTTGCCTTAAATGTGGTTCATATATTTGTGATGACTGCTCATGTATGTTCACAATCACTAATGTTGAAAATACACACTACTTTTTTTAGATATATCACCTTCTACACAAAAACACATAAACAGACTGTTAAATGCTGCTCATTTCGTTGATACCATGATATGAATTTTTTTCTTTTTTTTGCAATTTCTTTGCAAAAAGCTGTTGTATTTTCACAAATATTCCAACCACACATCTTACTGGTGTTACAGTTTAACTTGTGGCTATTAGCACAGTAGTAGGTCTATTTGGGGGTATCAAGAAAATGTGATGTATTAGGGCCCGTTTACACAACAACGAAAACAGACGTTAACCGACAGTTTTCGTTGCGTTTGCGCCTTCCGTTTACACAAGAACGGTGCCCGAAGTGCTAAATCCGCAAACTTTTGATACCAGGGTCCATAGTGAAAAGTTTAGAAAACGCTTTTGTATCCGTCTCAGTGTAAAAACGAATCAGAATCGTCAGGGATGGGCGCCACGTGCAGTACTCGTTCAGATAAAGGTTGTGCGCTCACCTACGAACTAAAACAACAACTATGGCCGACTACCTGAGCAACATGTGTGCTGCTAACTGTGCTCGGTTTGTTATCACTCCTCCAACAAAATGTGGATTTGCTGCGTCAATACTCTGACCAGCGGAGGCATTTGTTATATTAGCCAAGGACTGACATCGCCAACTACTGGCCTGGCATGCATGCTACAGTGTTTTCAGTTGTTCTCGCAGATCTGTGTGAACGTTATCACACAAAGGAAAAACCTTTCCATTTCTGGTGACAATGTTGTCGTATAAATGGGCCCTGAGACAGCTACTGGAAGGCGTGAGGGAGAGGTCTTGATGCCAAAGACTTTTTTTTGTTCATAGACAAAGAACTCCTCACTGGGGGGGAGGAGGAGTAACAGGAAGACTGAGGATGGGCAGGAGCAGTAGTAGCCAGTCTGTAGACATATTTTAATTTATATTTGTTTATATTTTTGTTTATTTCTATCTTTGTTATATTTTTATTGATCTGCTTTACAAACTGCTACTGGAATCTTAATTTCCCTGATAGAGTCTCCCAAAGGGATTAACAAAGTTCTATCTACTCTGATCTAATCTAATTAGAGATGCTCTATAACACAGATGGTAAAGACACTAAAAGGCATAAAATCTCAAAGAAGTGTCCTACAAGCACTTAATGGATTCTTTTGTGTACTGTGAAGTGTTAAGATTATTCCACTAAATTCACTTATTGACAATCTGCCATTTGTTCTTTGTTTTTCAGAAAAGCGCCCCGTCAGAGCATGGATGAACAAAGTATTCATGGCGTCACCTAATGGCTTCTCGAGAGACGTCCAACAATGGCCGTCCCATGGTGCACATGTTGACTTTGTCCTGTGATCAGTCAAGCAACAGACATAGACAGGAGCTGAGGTGAGCCTTGAGCCTCCAGGCAAACAGCTGTATTTTATCTACCTGTTAGTCACAACAGCCACACACCTAATTATGCCTAATTATGGAAAACATCCAAAATTTCACACCATGGATGTTTTTTACTTCAATAAACACCATTCCTCTCCAGATTATATTCACCATAGATGTTAATTTTAACATTAGATTGATCTCTCTATCCATGTATGTATTGATTATACATCCGTATTAACTATCTTTACAACCATATAGACATGACGACCCTCTTGAAAACAAGATGCCACATCTCAAGGGGCTTACCTTTAATAAATTTACATTCAACAAAGACAAATGTGGTCTTATGCAGATAAAGATTGATTGATTGAGTCTATATTCAGCAGACACATGTGATTTTAGTCCCTTTATCTCTGCCTGGATGGATACATCTCTGGATGTATGTGTATGTACAAATATATATTGATTTGATGTATTTGTATATATGTATATAAAGGCAGAGGACTTGTTTACTTCTGCTGCTGAAAAATGTATTTTAAGATGGGATCCATCACTGGAGGCTGCTTTGGATTAAGAGTCCTGAAATGCTTTGACAGATGAAACTGAAGGAGGGCAGGACAAGGCATAAATAATCAAAGTAAATAAACAAATCCATAACTGTATCTGCATGTTGAGACGATGTTGGTAAGGAGATCCTTCAGTTAGACGGGCATCAGCTGTTGTCGTCTAAATGATTGACAGAAGTTTTGTAGTTGCCGAGCAACAGCAGCAGAGAGCTCCAACACTCACGCCTGAGCTGCTCCTCAAAAACAAAAGCAGAGCGGTACAGCAGGATTTTTTTATTTAAAGTGTGTCCTGAATGATCACAGCTTTTGTGTTGGTGATAATGACTGAAGTTGGTTTGAACAAAAGCAGCTTGAAACTGGAGAACCAGATTGTTCAGTGTTTGCCCTGTGTGGATAGAGGGCTTAACATGATAAATTAATGATCATAGGTGTTTTTGTGCATGCCTGTTAGGATGATTGTGCTTTTTCAACAGGAAAATGTTTGGTGGGATTAAAGATTTTGGCCGTTGTTTTTTATCGAACCGTATTGGTACCATTAGGGTTGTCATGATACTAAAATTTCAAACTCGATATTGATACCCAGAAAAATATGCGATACTTGATACCATTTTCGATACTGTTAAAATGACAAATACTTAAAAAGACATTAAAAATGTTTTTATTCACATGAATATCTCAAAAACACTTTTTCAACCTCAACATGGAGCATGCTTTCTCAACAGAACAGATGTTCGTTAAATAATCAGAAAATGGAAAAAAAAAAAACAATAAAAAACAAGACATTCACATTGTTTTTACTTAGTGCACATAAATGCAAAATAAATAACCCACACATTTTGACAATATTTTAGAGTTGTCTCAGATATTTTTCTTTTTAACTGAGTGCAAATAATCCAGAAATCTAAAATCAACAATAGCAAAAGTATGCAAACAATTGCCTGAGGCAGTATTGATACCATGGCAAATTAGCATTGCATCCGGATACGGCGTTCGAGTACCGATACTTATCGAAGTATCAATACTTTTGACAATCCTAGGTACCATGCACAACTTGAATGAATGTTATGTCTTGTTTTAGTTAACCAGTTTGAGATGATTTGATCTTTGTGGCACGGAGACTAACCCTGCTGGAAGTAGCCATCAGAAGATGGTCCACTGTGGTCATAAAGGGATGGACATGGTCTGCAACAATACTCAGGTAGGCTGTGGGGTTTAAACCATGCTCAGGTGGGACTAGGGGGGACAAAAAATGCTGAGAAAATATCTCCAACACCATCAGACCACCTCCACCAGCCTGAACTGTTGATACAAAGCAGGATGGATCCATGCTTTCATGATGATCACACTTCATTCTGGCCCTACCATCTGATTGTGGCGCAAACATCCAGATTCATCAGACCAGGAAACATTTTTACAATCTTCTGTTGTCCTGTTTTGGTGAGCCGATGTGACTTGTAGTCTCAGTTCCCTGTTCATAGTTCACAGGAGTGGCACCCTGAGTAATCTTCCACTGCTGTAGCCCATCTGTTCCAAGTTTTGATATTCAGAATGGTAATCATTTCAGGAACTGTTACCTTTCCCTCATCTCCAGTCACTCTGGCCATTCTCCTCTGAACAGTGTTAATCTTGTTGACTGATTATTTCTGTCATAGTTTTTGTCAACAACTAGACAGCAACTAATAAAAACAAGTGCACATGGGCAAAAACTAAAACTAAATTAACTGACATTCCCATCAACAAATAAAAACCAGAGACAGAGACTTAATCCAATCAGACCTAATTTCATCATGTAGAAAGTAGGGACAAGTTAGGAATATATGCAATCACAGCTACTTTGGTTGTGTGGAATGGTTGGATGAGTTAAGAGGGACATCCAATCACAACTGCCTTAGCTTCGTGGTGGTGGGATCCAAGTGTAAAACATGACAAGGAAACATAAAAATGCCTTACACTTCGTATCTTTAAATTTACAGTAGTTTTCGTCAACTAAAATGTTGCGAAATTTCATCAACTAAAACTAGACTAAAATTAAAACAATTTAGATGACTAAAGTGCTGTCAAAATTAATGCGGACATCAACTTATCCATCTTCTAGTTGTGTTAGAAAAGTCTGAAATTGTGTCTCAGTTGTTCAAACTTCATTTTTAGCCAAATCTAAGACTCTAAGACCTTAATAGGATGTGAACCATGAGATCATTCTGTGGGAAAATTTGCCTCACATGCCCAATTGGGACTGAATAATAAATTGCCAAACACACATTATTGTGAATCCTCCTGTGGCTGTCGTTTTTCTGTAATTTGACTTCAATAAAATAAAATTAATCATCTGCTTTACTGAGGGACCCCAAGGAGCCATTGTTTTGACCCCTGCAGGTCCCCAGACCCCTCTTTGGAGCCCCGCATGTCTTGGCCTGTTTCAGTGTGTAAACAGAAGCGCCCCCTGCAGGCTGATCTCCCCACTGCTCCTCCTCCTCCTCCTATACTCGGCTCTCTGGCTCCGCGGCTCCTCATTCACTAGAAGATGGCGGACTGCGCTCCACTGTTAGATGAGGAACTCTCGTCCTTTGTCTTCAATTACCTGACAGAAAACTCCGGCAGCCAGGTAAGACCCGGGCCTCTGTGGACGCGCTGATCTTTGGGCTCTCCATCCCGGGGTGCGTCTTTGCACGTCGCCGGCCGTGGCGCGCGCTGTGCCGGCTTGATGCGAGGCTTGCGCCCGGCTTGTCAGCAGCATCTCCAGGCTGAGAGCGAGCCGGTGTCTCGGGCTGAGCGTGCGTGCGTGTGTGTGTGTGTGTGTGTGTGTGTGTGTGTGTGAATGTCTTGACGTCTGGCTTTCACGTGTTTTTGGAGGAAATGTCATCAGCCATGCTCTATGAGGAATTTTACGGATTTAAGCCCATGTTTGTATCCATGTCTTTGCTGGAAGAGGCGAGCCGCCGGTGCGCTGTGCTGTGTGAGGATTATTTGGTATGCAGGGGGGCGCTTTGGAAACTTTTGACGCATTCTTGAGGGAAGTTTTAATTTCAGTGCCGGAGACTTGGACACGTGGTGCGCCCCTGAACGCGTGGACTTAGCCTGTGGATTATTATGATATATGACATAATATTACTGATCCATGGGCTGAAGGACTCCTTGATTTTCATTTTACGCTTTAAGAAGACATGATTATATGTCTCTTTATTCGCTTCTTGGTCGGCTGATTGGATTTGATTCATTATGTATCCCCCCACGAACATGCCATTGTGGATTTTAAATAAAGTCGTGGAGGCAGAAACATCAACGCTGTGTTTGGTTATTTATCCACTCCACTTTAAGCTGCTTGCCACAGCACCGTGAGCTTAACCGGGGATCTCTGTGCAGGCTGCTCGGTGCGCTCTGAGTTGTGCAACTTGAGCCACCGATGATTCCCTTCATGCCTGCAGATCGATCAACTCCTGTTAGAAGAGGGTTGTGGAAACCTCTGTGTTGCATCTAAGTGAGAAAGTTGGTGCGGATCACAGGTTTTTCATAAGGGTTTGCGTAATCGCGCACACGGTTACAAAACATTGTGTGGTTCGCACGGTCGTGTGCTTTGGCACAGTGAAAACAACAGATACCTCAGCTGTTTGTCTGAGGCAGAGATGATGACTGGCTGTTTGGTAACCTGTAATGTTGCAGTGGAAGTGTTATGTGTACGGAAATCCGTGGACGCATCAGGACGCCAAACTACCTTAGGAAATCTTCTAAATCTGCGGATCCCTTAATTATTGGCACAATGCATGACAACAACAACAATGTTAATGCTTTAAATGAAAGCACAACGCCTTTCATTGATTCCGGCGCACCGTCAAGGCAGCAAGCAGCACTTATTAAAGCAATATGTGAACTTTTACAACTAGATCTTCTGCTAATCCCAGAGTAATCTTCTTTCCAAGTACCCCGCGGAGGGCGGTAGCGAGTGGTGTTTACCAATAATAGAAGTTGAGATTTCTGTCAAATACTGTGATGTTTTGCACTCTTAATGCATGCCGAATTCTTGAGAGGTTAATTGCACGTAGCATGCAGTCATTTGCTCTCTTACATGACACGCTTTTTGTTGCTTACATGAAAGGAGAGGCTAATTTGGCAGATTTCCCAAGGGGGTTTGGTGTATTCCCACGCGTCAGATCGGAACCTATCAGGTTTAATCTCCATCGCTCTCCTGGCTTCCGAAATACGCATGGCTCATCACTATGCACGTAAACCCAAAACATGATCTGTCACATGAAACATAAACCCCCCCCCCCCCCGTTTCTTACTGCATCACAGTGTGACGTCAGATTGCATCGTTGTGATTGTTAGTACTTGATTGCATGGTCATCTGAGGGTGTGATGAAGGCGGGTTGGTGGTGTGTGTGTTTGGAGGGGTTGTGGTGGTGGGGGATCTGTCACAGCTGATTGGCAGCTTAAGCAGGTTAATTCAGTGTGTGGTGGGATCCACGGAGACTGTGGGCTATTTATATCACGCAGCAGTGACTTGTTCCTCCACAGAATACATCCACAGTGCAGACACAGGGTGATGTTTCTTAGAGCTTAATGAGAGAAAACAGACCCCAGTGTGCAAGAAGATGCACCAGAACATTGATACTGATGTTATGCATCGTGCTCCATAACACTGAGATCATGAAAACATGGTTTTAGTGCTGGATTCTTGGTTGTACTGTATATTGGTAGGACTGCATCACCTTCCGGTGCAATATCATAATAATGAAGATTCGTTGTGGATGTTTGAATAACAGACCTTGATTAGTGCTGCAGAGATGCCCAGACCTGCAGAGTTTGTTTCCAAGAACATTTTGTTTGGTGAGACCCCCTCAAACCCCACATCATCTTTATTCATTCATATTAAGAAATATGATTTGGTGCAGACTTCCATTAAAGATGGCCTCTTACTGTCACAAACCATTTGTCTGATGACCATCTCACAGTGACTGTGGCCCTTTTTCACAGTGCAGCTACACAAAAGTATCATAATAACATCTAAAGACATACACATGAACTCCAGGAGTATGTGTTGGTGTGAAAATACAGTGTGATGCAGCTTTGGATGAGCACAAGAGAGCATGACAGTGTTTCATATTTACACAAAAGCAGACCCATATATTCATGGCACACAGTACTTTCCCCTGCTGAGATTGTGTGCTTGCCTTATACACATTCTGATAACTCGTCCCGCCAATTTTGTCTCCAGTAGAAGCAAAATGTTACCTGGACATAAATACTACAGCATGAAGCGGCAGTGTTTGTTGACAAGGACAAGAGCTTCCTGTAATGATTTAGGTCCTTGTAGACAGACATTCACACTGTTCAAATGACATCACTAGGTTCACACACACAGTTACATCAAGCTGTGATTGACTGTCACTGTCTTTGTCCTGAAATGTAATCACTGGGGTTTAATTGATCATCCATGGGTGCTGATAAGCCCTTTTTGAAAAAACCTTCATCCTGTTCACCTTGTAATAAAGCCAGCAAACAAAGTAATGGTTGTAATAATGGTTGCTTAGTTAACACTCTAACAAGCTTGACCATTTATTACCTATGCTACATACATACATTATTTCTCTCTGTTTTACTTTTGGCACAGTTTTAAGGTGTCCCTCCAGTTTATGGTGATCACCGAAGGTAGACAGCTGCTATGTAGTGTTTGCCAGAAACAGACAATAATTGGGTTGGTGACCAAAGCCCCAAAAGTGTATTTTACCAAATATTTTCCTTAATAAAGTCCAAGTATAAGCTACATCTCTATGGGAAAGAGATGTCCTCTTATATATTATATGAAAGTGCATAGGGCATGTTAAAAAAATAAAGCTCTGTCTTTAGTACTGTTGCTTAAACTCTTTCTGCAGATGTATAGGAGTACCAGAGTACTGGTTACGGTATTGTGAATAGAGACTGTAGAGCATGCAACCTTGTCAAGGTACCAGCCAATTGAGGTTTATACATGCAGGGAGAAATTGGTAGACAATTTCACTATCCAGGTGTGCGTCTTTGAGAAATTCGACTTTGTATAATTTATGTTGTTTCAACATGTTGGCATGCATTTCAAGAGTCCAGTCCCATCAGATTAACTCAGTAAAATTACTTAATTTAGCTGCTTGTAAACGCATTGATTGAATATATTTCAGCCCAGACAGATTTAGGAGCAGAACAATCTTAATGTAAACCTCTGCTGAAGCTTGCAAATGGATGCAGGGGTGATTGAGGGCCAAAGCGAGAGCGCATCACTGAAGCAAGGCAGAGCTGGCAGGCCCAAACAGGAAGTTGAAGCTTTGATATCTCACTACTTGATAGGATGTTTGTCAGGTGATGGGATAATGATGCATGTCAGGTCTGAAATCAGGGCAGCTCGAGCTGTTTGCCTGAACTGGTTCACAAGCATCACCTGGTGAAAGAAAATACAAGTTTGCAGAAGTATCACTGCAGCTTTGGTTCCTTTACATTCGCCCTGATAATGCCTCACAAAATCATGTTCTATAATATATCTTCCTCTGTCTTGTCATAAATCATACTGCAGTCAGACTGTCTGCTGAAACCATTAAATTCTATCTTTTGTTTTATGAACTCCAAGTCATAAAAAATTAAAGCACCCTTCACAAAGTCATAAAGGGAAAGTTGCATTGTAAAAACTTCATTTCACATTTTAATTGACAGCATAATTTTCCCAAAAATCACAGCTATGTAAGACTATATTCATAAGAAATTAGATGTCACTGTGGATATTGTGAAATATTGTCAATATGATGAGATTGTTCAGCTTTGATATCAGTTTGACTGTCAGTTAAAGCATCGTGTAGCTTCATAAAAATGGCTGATAGTGATGAAGATATTGTTTTAACCAAGCCTCTTTAAGGCAGATGCATTCCCATATTGGCACATATGCAGCTCTATTTACTGCAAAAGCTCTTTTTTCTTGTTGATGTAGGGCTGTATTGCTGCAAAGTCCTTGAGGGACTCACAGGGAGAAGCAGCTTGAGTGAAAGAAACAGGGAGAGAAAAATTTAAGAGCACATTATCACAGCTTAACTTCTTTCTTCATGTGAGGAGCGATAAGGTTATCTATTTTACAAATGCAGCATTAATATGTTAATATTTACTCGGGGTTATTAGGTCTGCCCACTGGTTTGCTCTCTCTCTCTCTCTCTCTCCCTGTGTGTCAATGCCGCCCGCCCCTGCCGGATGGTTATTGTAATACTACTCTTTCCTCGTGACTGAGGTTACAGAACAGGCCTGCTGCAGTCATGTGAGTCGTAGTGGAGGGAGGGGAGGAGGGAGGGAGGCGTTACCCGTGACGTAGCGGCATGACGGCAGACCCTCCCCCCTCCTCCACCTCCTCCTCGCCTCCTCCCTCAGCGAGCATGTGACTGCCTCCCGGTCCGGCTCCCTCACTCACTCTACACATACATACTGTACCCATGCTTTCTGTCATTTCTCTCACTGCCACTTCATGCCCTTTTGTCTTTTTCTTACACTGTACAGCATATTTTCTTGAATGTGTTCTTCAGAAAGGAAAAGAGGAAGGGGTTTCAAATAAAGTGGGTTAATTTGAGAAAAGACTGATGAAGGATTCAGCCTGTTGCCACCAATCTCTGGAGGCAAGAAGGGTTTTGAGTTGGCAAAGTGTTGCACAGTCAACCTTGACCATTTGACCCACTTTGATTATTATTCTCTGGCATTAAAATTCAGCCTTTTGTCTTCCTTTCAATGCAGTTAAGCATCCCTACATTCATTATGATATTTTCTGTTGAGAGCAGTGTGTATTTGGCTTTTTTTTTGTCTTTGTCCAACACTTTGTTTTTATTTTTTTCGAAATTGTTATGCAAGTACAGAACATGTCAAGGTATCGAGGATAGTTGAGATTATTGGAGATCATGTCAGAGAGAAATCTAGATTGATGCAAGCCATAAATGGAGGCATGAAGGTTTTTGGTTGTGCAAAACCATCTTGATCGTTTGGCTGAATTTTAATATTCTTCTGGCGCCGAAGTCTTGAATTTATTGCTCTTGGACTGTCCAACAACAACAAAAAAAAAAAGGATTCGAGAACCACATTGGTCACCCCACCCTGAGTAAATTAAAACCAGACAAACCGTTTTGGCAGGGAAAACAGCCATCAATGTCAATATTTTTTGGATGGCAGACAGCAACTGTATATTTCCACATTCAGACACAAAACAAGAGCAAAATGCCAAACTTTTTGGAAGAACCAGTTCTTTAATACAATTAGCATGGCTGATTGTATATTTGACCTAGCAAAGCAGAGAAATGAGTGCAATTTATGCAGCTATTTAAGGCTGTAATCCAATTGACAGTATTCAGTAGTCAAACACAACAAATGATAAATGAAGCAATAGTACCAGCAGAAAATAACCTCATATAACAAATCTGATAATTAACTTTTGAGGAATTTATCTGCAGGTACCGGTATCATAGCAATGGTATCATACATCACTATCCTTAATGCTATAAGTCCTTATCAATACATGAATTTATTGTTTCCTATTTCTAAAGTAATTTAATTGTCTGTATGTAAAGTTCTGTTGAAGAAGGAGCTATTTCATTTTAGTAAGAAACCGTATTTCACCCCAAAATGGCCGTTTCAATACAAATTATATTGCAACTTAAGTTTTCTTGTCTTAAAGTTGCATTTAAACACATCATGACAATCTTTTATTTGCATTTTCCTAACAGCCATTTTACCAGCCTACTCCAAACACATCTTACAGTAGGGTCATATCATCTCAGTTATCAGCTAACTAGCTTTTATTTTGCAGGTTTAGACATGAGTTTAACTCTTGATCTGTATTTTAAAGTAATGGGGCTTGTTTTAAAGCTTGGAGGATCTTACCATGACTGCTCTGAGTGGATGAGGATGACTGAACTGTAGCAGCAGCAAACGTGTTGCCATCTGTTGCCTGATTTGATCAAGTTAAAACCTATTTTCAACATATTTAACAAGGTAAAACACATTTTGTTTTTCTTTTGGCTGTAAGTAATTCTGGATGGGGTCCATAGGGAACCAGTTTTTGATCTCCATCTGCGATCATCCTCCTCGAGTTCATTGACCATGCTGTCATTGATCGGCTTCCTGCCTCACGCTGTCTCTCAAAACAAACGGTTGATTTTCAGAAGAGCACGCCATGTGGGTTTCATTTGTGCAGCTTTTAATCACTCAGCTTCATGTAACAGCCACGTGCCAAATCAAAGAGTGTAATTCAGTCTTAGCTGAAGTTTATCAAGCAAGCAGGCAGCGTATCAAAGTTCAGGAGGACTTTGATAGTGACACCAAAGATTTTGATTTACAGCTGAGATCATTGTAGATCATATTGTGCAATAAATCTTACAGTCTGTTGGCGATTTGGCAGTTTGGCAGTCAGGTGATGTTTGGGTCAGTTACATAATAACTTATTGACAGATGAGATAATGATGACTAGAAGAGTTTAATCTGGGTTACTGTTACTCTCTAAATTAATGTCTGGAAATGTGCCTTATAATGATCTACTATTTAAAGCTGGCTATATGATTTCGGTCTTTAGGCCCAGTTCTTCCCCTCTGTGACTGGTGGTGCGTTTTTTCTGTTTGTCCAAATAATACTCAATTGTGTGGCGTCAGTGAGATTTTACTTGCTCAGGTCAAGTTGTGAGGTTGAACTCGGTTTAAGAACTCAAATCTCAGGTCAATTTCACACCTAAAATTTATTAGACTCTGTTCAGTTCTGGAGTGAAGTGCAACATTGATTTATTTTTCACCTGGTTTGGTTTTCTTTCACATCACACAATGTCAGGCGGACGAAAGCCTGTCCAAAGCTGCATGATATAGCTACCTGCCACTAGCTGGGGCTGTAGCTTCGGTCTTTGTTCCACTGTTGCACTATGACCTGGAAATACACAGCTGGCTTTGAGTAATTATACTGCTTGGCTTGAAGCACTTTGGACATGATATGAGCAACAAAATAAAGACAAAGGTCTATTAAGGCAGCTCAGATAAAACGTGTACATTTACCAGAGCAACTTGTAACCAAGTCCCTCACGGACTTGTATATGTTAACTTGTTAAGATAGTTGTTAGGAGCAGGTTTGGCAGAGTGGTAAGCAACCAGGCACGATCCACATACATGCTTCTGCCAGCGAGGGTTCAAATTCAGCCTGTGGCCAGTTTGCAGTCTCTCACAAGCCTATGCATTGTCTGTCTCTCCTATCAATAAAGGCACAAAAAATGCCCCAAACAATCTAAAAAAAGAGAATTGGAGGCTGTCATTGCTAGAAATGCTAACATAAGCCATTCTCCATGTGATATTAATTGTAAAGCTATGTTGGCTTGCTCACTGTGATGATATTTGGTCAAATTTAAGTCACAGTTCCTTGCTTTTTGGCTGGGTTGCTTTTAAACCCACCACGAACCAAACTCTAGTTGCCCAAAAGCACGGTGGTTTTCAGGCGGACCAGAGTTCGATTTTTTGGGCTGATGCGAGCTTTCACGTCGCCACAAATGAACCAACTTTCCAAGAAAGCAATCAAGACTCCTTTTGGTCCATGCCAAGCATGTTAGGTGTGAAAGTGACCTTAAATAGAAGATCAAGCATGGCTGGATGCTTAAGATAAAGTAGGTGTTTTTTGATGGAGTACAGCGATGAGAGCAAGACTGGGACCAGTGGGTGTTGCATGGTTTTACAGCTTCCAGACATGTCAGACATTATAAACATAGCTGTGCCATGATAATGAAATATCGACCATGTTATGAAATTGTGAGACTTTTATTGAATCTACTGTAAGAAAAATAAATCATTTACAGCAAATGGCAGACTCACTGTATATAAAGTAAAAAAAGTGGTTTAAACTCTCTATATGTCCCCCTTGTTTTTCAAATCTGTTAACATTTGAAAATCACTGAGACTCTACATGCTCTTCCTAATATGCTTCTCAATAGCATGTTCACTTCCTATAACCAGCAGGAAACCATGACTTTGTCAAGTCCGAGTGTAACCCAACCTGCTGTCAGCTGTTCTCAGAGCTGCAGGCCTCCACATACCACCTCATACCATCAAAGGTCAAGACCATAAACTCATCATTTGAACCTAAAAGACGCTAAAAAAACCTCAGCTAATGTGACCATGAGGGTTAAAATCTTGTTTTTGTGCACAGTTTGTCTCCTAGACCTCTGAGTGCTAATCATTGACCGGGTGTCAGGGGACAGTCTGGGTCCATCGGGGGGGATTGACTCTGTGAAGATCAGGCCGACTTAACGTCAGTCAGCACATCCCGCTGTAACAGGACACAACCAGCCACAGGGCATATGCTAGTAAAATATTAGCCTCAACCAGTCAGTTATTCCACTCTGCCTGCAGGAGTTGAGCAACATTACTCCTCGGGAGAGTCACATGCAAGTTCAAGTCCGTGGTTACGTCCCATAACTCATCCTAAAATCAAATATCTACCTGTAAGATTACTGATTTAAATCCAAAGCTGAATTATTCATATAATCGAGTTATACAAGCTTGGGAGGAAGAAGCTGTTGTTGTCCAGTTTTCTTTTGAACTTCTGTGGAGGCATGGAGGTTAAATGTCAAGTAAAAATAGTCTCAACAGTTTCCTCACAGGGGACATTAAATATTTAAAAGCATCCAACCCATCCTGCTCCACTTGTCTGATGTGGAAAGAGTTGGCATTTGCTGAAAAGTCATATTCTGGTTTGGATTTTCAGACTTTGGCTGCATTCAAACCTAAGCTGCCTCGTCCATTTAGTACAAACTCTGGTGCAGTTTGTTGGCTGCTTTGTAGTTTTGGGTCAGTGGCCATGTGCCAGTTTAACACAGCCTACTTGGGACTTTATCTCCACTAATCAATCTGAATCCTGATACTTTGCACCATGCCAGAAGATGCCACTCCTCACAGGGCTGTATTCCTGGTTACCTCTGAATGTTAGACATGGCTCAAAGAAGAAGTGATCAGATTTTGGTGGCAACCCGATCCAGGACTTTTTAAGTTTGTTGACACTTCTAGTTCATAGTGGAATATAAGGCCAGATGGTAGTAATAACTGCATGAAGCTGCCAGCCAGTGACATGTGGCTACGCTACTCAACATATTTGACTCAACATATTTAAGACCAGTGGCTGAACATCAGTGAGGTCACTCTTATACTGAGCTTGTTTGGCTCAGTTTAAACAAACTGTAGATGGCTTTGTTGGAAAGTTCTCCTGATTTGAGGTGTTTGAATGATCTCTGGTTGAAAGAACTGAACTCTGGTCTGCCTCAAAATGTGGTTTTAGTCGCACCAGAGTTTGGTTCATGGGATCCAAACTGAACAATGACCAAGCAAGGGAAGTGAACTCAAGAGCAGGGCATTGTAGACGTAATATCAGATGAGTTAGCAGGGTGTTGGCTAACATTTGCATTGCTTGCATCATCAGCCTCTAGCCCTCCTAACAAGTTAACATTTACTCATCTGTGCAGCCACACTGCTCTTGTAGATGTGCTACTTCCATTAGACAAACCTAAATACAACTACTACTCCAGCTAGTGGCCACTTTGACCTCATTTGGATCACTTGGTGCAGTGTGAAAACCAAACTAAGGAAATGATGCAACATTTCTGTAACATATGTGTGTAGGTTCTCATTCTTTTAGGTTGATCCAAGTTGGATTTTGGAGTTTAAGAAGTCTTCAGGAGAACAGTTAAAATGTCTGAGACTCTAAACCATGTCCAGCATGACTTAACCCTTCAAAAGTTAATCATTTTTTAATGTTTCAGAGTGAGCTCGATCTGGACTTTTCTTGCTGTTCTCCACACCCTTTAAAATGACCACAAAAAGCAGAGCAGTCAGAGGCTCAGAGAGTAATAGCATATGAGCCTGGAGTTGATTAGTAATTGAAAAAGTTTGGAAAGACTTTCCAGGAACATTGTGTTCCCAGACAAAAACAAACAACTTCCATATTTGCCTCTTCTGCGCCCCAAGATGCATGTTATTGCCAAGCAGTCTCATCAGGACTTAAGTTAAAGAGTTTAAAACCTTAATTTTGCCTCTGAAGCGATGTCTACATGTTCCAAATGGGAAACTTAATAAAGCTTAGAGCCATTACTGTGCTGCTGTATAGCTCTGTAGAGTCTCATACTGTCAGTCAGCACTTTATCCTATAACCAGGACGCCTCCTACGCTGCCAGCAGGTGCTCAACTCTCAACCTGCAGCATCTGATGATCCAATCGGAAGTCACACAGTCCCTCACTGACCACTGGGTTTATAAACCAGCTCCAAAATGCCTATCTGTACTTAGTCCGCAGGCAGACAGGCATTACTCTCCTGATCTGGGCAAATAAATCCGATTAAAATTGGCCGCTGACAGTGGAGTGAAGGATCCGGACAGCCAGGTAGGCAGGCAGACAGACAGGTGTATAAATAAAAAGGCTCAGAAGTTCCACCACAGAGTGATGGATGCAGGTGTTATTGGCACGGCCGGCCTCCGCGCTGAGCCACAGACAGACAGAATAACTCTCTGCTGTATTTTATCCTCCCCTGTCCTCTGATTTTGGCTTTTTGTTGCGACTGTCCTACATTTTTTCTGAGCCTTTCTTGCCTTTCATGCGCTCTTTTATCCTCATTTCTGTGCCATCATCTCCCTCTCTGTATCTCCTCTTGTCTGTCTGGAGTCGTGATGTGCAGTGCTGCAGTGCAATTTGTTCTGCTTGCAGCTTTGCAGTGACTCACCTGTCCCTTCTGTCACCGAGTAACAAAATCACTCACACTCGAACTCATGAGCGAGACTCTCTGGCACCCACACAGGCGTTCATATACTGTATATTATATAGGATGAGTAAAACAAAAGCAGGACCAATCACAGTGCAGAGATTTTGTCTGAGTCATAGCAGGAGAAAACAGATTATCAGAAGTGCTGCTTTCTTTGGCAACACTTTCTCACTCTAATCAGATATAACATCGTTTCAGTGGCCTGTGGCTTCAAAATATGATAATTAAGATGCTCATCTTGGATCATTTGAATGTGCTGGACAGCAGGGATGATAAATATGCAGCAACTGTTTGGACTTTGAAATGAAGTCAAGTTTGCATAAATTTAAAAGCAACATTATGAAAAGTTTTTAGAGAGACGTGAGCAATCAAGTGTTTAACCAGGAGTGCATGGCCGTGCACTGGTTGCCTCAGAGTAAGAAGGTTTGAATCCCTGTTGAGTTTGCATGTTCCCTGTGCATGCAAGGGTTTTATCTGGGTACTCTGGTTTCCTGTAATGCACTGCAAAAACTCAGATCTTTGCAAGTTTGCTTGTCTAAATTTATGTCAAAAATACGCACAATTTTTACTAAAATGTCATATAAATTTGACTAGTCCAGATGGATATCCTATTAAAAGGAATTGAAAACAAAATTAAGCACGAAATAACTTGTAATTACCAGAAAATATCTGCCAATGAAACAGGCAAAATTTGACTCCTTTAGGGTCTTAAAATCATGCATACTTAAGATAGCACTTCTTACTTCCAGTTGGTTTTTGTTTATAAGTACTGAAATAAGATGTGCAGCTGGACATGTTGACAATTTTAGCTTACAATAAGTCTTGTGAGATTTTTAGAATTGAAATTGGATGAATAAACTTCCTTTGAGTTTAGCAGTGTGGACCGGAAACATGTTTGTTAGACTAATTGGGGACTCCTAATTTCTCTTAGGTGTGTGTTTGAGCGTGTCGGGTAGTTCGTTAGCCTTGTGATTGACAGGCAACCGGTCCAGGGTGTACCCTACCCTTATCAATGACAGTCGTGACCCTGAACTGGAAAAGCAGTGTAGGGTAGAAAAAACAGAGGGAGGGATTATCTTTTTTTACACTTTGTTGTTGAAACACGCAGGCTGAGGTACACATGCACATTCACAAACAGCTCCAATGATCATTCACTGATGGGGGGCAGGATGCTGCAGTGATGGCTGCTACCCTCATATCAGTGTGGCTTAAGCAGTTTGGTTGCTCAGTTTTATGCTGAAGGGCACTTCAGTACTGCTAAAGAAGTGAGCTAACACCTCGCAACCAACCTACATGCAGACATGGTTTAACCAGGACTCGAACCCACTACCCTTTGGGCCCCTGCCCAACACTTTTTTTATTTATTTATTTATTTATGTGCACATAGCTAAAAGAGAAATAAAAGAAAACGGTGAATAAGATTAAGTTACATGTGCAGGTGAGGTAGAAAACTCAACGCGGGCTTATTTTCAAACCTCACCTTAAGAAAGAAAACAGATGAAAACATAAAGTCCTGGTAATTAAAGAAAAACAGACAAAAATCAAGGAATAACATACATTTTACCAAAAGGGGGGTGTCTGCCAACACAGAAGTAGACTATAACGAAACAAAATGATAGAATGTCCAGCAAAATTGAAATTTGGTCATTACACAGATCTTTATGAAGAAAAAGTCTTTGACATCAAAACATTTTTTAGCCTTAATCTGTCTGGACAGGGACACTCTGTCAGTAAATAAAATATTTGTTCCTTAAGTGAACGCTGTGGCCTTTTGAATGGAGCAGCTGCAGATAGATAATGGATTGATTTGTCATCATTTAGCTGTGATTATCACCTGGTTGTTGTCACAAATGCTGCACCTATTAATTTTTAAACTCTCTAATATCATATTTTTAAGAGACTAACATCTTTTGTTTTGAGTTCAAAGGCTGGTAAACATTTACACTCGTTTATAGACATAACAACAGCTGCATCACGGTCTGATTTGTTCAAATTTAACCCATTTGACCCTAAAATTGCTGTCCAGAGATGAGGTTTGCACTTAAAGACCATCATCTTACTCCAAGTGTGGAGGCATGAGGATCGAAAACCAACTCCCTCAAGGAATCGATATCATGATTCTTTGTTCTGCTCACCTTGTAAACCAAAGAAGTCAGTTTCATCAGAGACAGACAGCAGGAAGAATAACAGAGAAGTTGGAGACGTGATCACGACAGACAGGAAACAGAAGTGGTCTAAGTCGTGTGTTTATTTTCAACAAAAGGAAGCAAAATGTTCAGTGGGAGGAAACACCCGCAACTTTCAGAAGCATTCATCTCTGCAGCATGCCTTTGAATATCAAGATATCACTTGTTTGACGTTGTTGACACTGAGAACATGTGTGGGGCAGCTTTTGCCCCCAGAAAATCAGCAGGAATCGATAAGGGAATTTTTTAAGAGTCAGGTTGTTTAGCAGAATCGATGATGCCATTGGTATCAGTAAAATCTGGTTTGTTTGAAATGTAAAAGAGGGACCTATATTCATCTTTCCTGTCTTTGCAGATTCCCTTCCCGATTTTGGTCTTGTATGTCCAAAGAGCTTAGTGTAATTTTTAAAACCCAAATTAAAAAGATCCCAGGCTTTTCTTACTTGGTCTGCGAGCTATAGATGTGTCACTTTTCCCTCCTGGATTTAAACTGTTACAATGGATCAAGGATACACCTCCTCCTGTTGCTATGTGGTCCAAAGAGATCTTCAGTGTACTTCCTCATGAGAGAGTCAGTGCTGTTCTTAAAGGTAATGAACAATCATTCATGGATTATCTCCCTGCTGAGAATTCTAGGACTTCACTATCTATCCTGGAAACCTTCAACACCAAACACTCTCAGTGGGGAGTCTTACTCATAATAAATCATTCAAAATCTAGATAGTTGGCAGATTGAGGAATTACATAACTTTTATAAATACCTCCAAAGTATTTTTGTTTGTTTGTTTATTTGCAAGGTTACGCAAAAACTACTGGTCAGATTTTGCTGAAATTTTCAGGAGATGTTGGTAATGGCGCAGCTTAAAAATGATTAGATTTTGGTGTTGATCTGTATATTTATTTGGATGCAAAAATTTCCCAAAGTTTCAAGAAAATCCCATAGGTTAACATTAGGCCAAATTTAAAAAAAAAACTTATCTCTGCCATTTCTTAACGTGTTTGCTTCTAATTCAAAGGCAGGGTTGGTAATCCGATTTAGAAACACTTTTTGTTATACTGGTTAAAATGATCGTTATGTCCCGACGGCAGGTGTAAAACAGGGAAAACACCAACCAATCACAGCGATTGGGACCGAATTTATTAAACGAATCAAATCCCACACTGCCGTTCTGCCCACCCTCTGTGCGTACATTTTGCTGGCGTGCACAGACCCTGATTCAAGATGGAGGCAGAGATCACAGTTAATGGGAAATCCCATTCTTTTCTCCTCTGCTGCTATGAAGGTTTCGCCCCCTTTACGTCATTATGGGAATTGTAGTTTATTTGCAAACTGACGTCAGTGTTTTTCAAGCCTGGTGATCCAGAATTGTATCTTTTACAGGGGTTGTGGAAAAGCCACTGCCGTCACTGAGCTGCTTGGTGGAGGTTTGTGCTTTCTGAGGGCTTTTCTAGTTGGATATTGGGGTGCTTTTGTTTTATCTTTTGTTTCTATTTGGTTTTGTCCATTTTTTGTCTGCTTGTTTTACTGATGCAGTGTTAGACCTGTGCACATTTGACTGATCAGCTCTGTATCTTCTTGTCACCGTCTTCACTGTATAAATGTAAAATAAAAGTAAAATAAAATCTGGTTGACTTTTTGAGCTTGCTCGAAGCTGGAACAGTGTGTCCTGTAGTGACAGGAAAAGGGATCTGATCAGGTAAAGATGCGTTGATGCCTGATCCACTGACTGCACTGTGATATTTCCAAGTAAGGCCGGAGTTGACTGAGGGTTCAGGGGGTTCAGAGGGTCGAGGTGTGGAGCAGCAGAGAGGACACGGTGTTCTCCTGTCCACATCCAGAGGTGAGATATTAAAGTCTATGAAGAGTTATCTGGGTGATACAGAGAGCCGTGTTGGTGTTGTTAGATTTACTGCATTCATGTTTTTTTATTGCGTTTCTCTGTGCTGAAGTGTCCAATCGATGAAACAGACTCACTCTGTGATTGCTGCTAAATCGACTGTGGACCAGGTGATGTTCCCTTCAGCCGATGTTACTGCTGAAATAACGCTGACATTTCTGACTCTGCATGTGTGTGAGTGCACTGAACTTCACATGTATGACTCTCATGGTGTGTGTGTGTGTTTGTGAGGCTCTGGGAATCTGGCTGCTTCCTCTTTAGTCCCTCTGAGGTTCATCAGGCATCCGGCTTAGACCCCCCTCAGGAGACCCATGTGTTTTTATGTGTGTGTGTGGGCCCAGAGACACACATCATAACTTGCACGCGTGTTTCCCATGATGCAGTGTGCTGTTTCTAGCTAGCATGCTAGCAGAGAGGCAGGTGAGGGGTCTCTTAATAATTAATTGCGTGGTGGTTTGTCAGCTGCTCGCTCAGGCAGCACACACACAAACACACACACACACACACACACACACACATTTCTCAGGCTGAATGATTTCTGGATCTGTAGAATAATTTTCTCACTCAGAATTGAGATTGCAGTTTTCTCTCAGTCCACTCAGAGGAAACCAATTTTCATAAAAAATAGCCCCTCTGTAATCTGATCTTTTCTGGTGTGCTGATGTCATGCATACGGCTCCAGTCATTAATGTGAGTGCACACAGTTGCCATTAAAAGCTCCTCTTTGGTTGTTTTTTATAGCTTCTCTCCCTCTGTCACCACTTTGGATATCAGCTTTTTGATTAAAACTGATGTGGTGCAACATCCCGTCATGTATGAAAATACTCATAAAGACTTGTTCTGCATGTTTCCTGATTTAACCTGGAAAATCTGGGAATTTCAAAGTATCCAATAACAAGTTTTCAGTTGAGTTTATTTGCATTTGCTTTAAGAAAAATGGGAAATTGTGATTATCTTAATGGAGTTTCATGACTATTTCAACTCCCTAAAGTTTGCAGCTTAACCTCAAATATAAAGACAGTCCTTGATTTAAAAAGTCTTTGTTCGGGCATTTAGCTACATTTTAGTGGAAGAAAACCTTTGAAAATATATGTTAGAGCAAGAGAAACAGTAGGATGTCAATACAAAAGTATAAGGATGACAGGGCCACTTTAATATACCTATCTTCAGTATGTACAGTTGGTAAAATCAATCCAAAGCATGTTAAATTATCCTCAGTTATTGAAAGTGCTTGAAGACTAAAAAAGGCTACATCACAGCTTTTCAATCATGGCAAACAGTCACTCATTTTGACAGATTTTGGGTTGGCATCTCAGGTTTCAGGCAACAGAGTAGAGATGGTGATGGCTTATCACTTTCAGGCTCAAAACAAGAGTAAACTTAGCTTTATAGGAGCGTGTGCTGAAAGATGAAGGCACAATGTTGTTGTAAATCAGACCTTGAGACAGGAAGGATGGAAAAGAAAGACTATTCATCTATTAAATTTACTACGTAGCTCATTCTGGGTCATAGGTTGCTTGAGACTATTGGTTTGTCCCATTTGATCTCGGAAGTTGGATTGTCTGAGCTGCAAATCCAATATGTCGTTCAGAGTGCCTACTTTGGTTTGACTTTTCAGGAAGTTGGAGGATCTTCCTGTACCTGGACTTCACCAGCTTGTCACCGGAACCATTAAATGCTGTTTGTGTTTGTTTGCATCAGTCATCATTACAGTCTTGAATGTACCAAATTGGACCATGGGCCATAGTTTGACACCCCTGTCCTGTATCGTAAGGTTGATCCGAAATTGAAACATGCTATTGTACATCTTATAACACGCAGGCTTGAGAAATGGAGTGTATGTCCTCTGTCCTGTATTTCTCTTATTCATGAAAGAGGAAAAATAAACCATTAGTCAGTGTTTCCACTTACATGTAGCTCTCTGTTTTTCCCCTTTGCGCAGTAACACCGGCTGCTTCCTGATCACAGTTCTGCCTCTTTAAAATGCGATTTATTTTTTCTGTTCACGCATCCTAAGAGCAGCTAATCTGGTTAATATAAGGAAATGTTGTGATTTATTGGTGCAACTAAGGAGCAATTACAATGCTTTAATTTACTGAACCAGATATCTCTGCTAGTGTAACTCTGTCCATATTGTTTTCATTGAGATTATTAGTCGATAGGAAGCAATATTACCATTTACTTTGATTAATTGTGGTGCTCACACTGGATAAAGGGACTAAAGATACCCTCCAGATTCATTAAATACAGATTCTGGAACAATATTATCTCCATGATCCATCCACTGATTATTTTTCATTTACATTTTCTATTTTAATCACTTTTATCTCCTCTCCCCACCATATATGGAGCACAGTATGGCCCCGGCAGTGCCGACCTTTAGCCTGGTTTCTAACCCCCGGGATAAACGTAAGGGCTTACTGGTTCAGAGCCAAACACAGCTGCGCTTTGCGTCTTCATTAGACTGGTTTCCAGGAGCGAGGTTAAATCAGGATACACCTGAGGCTCCCTGGTGGCCTTATTTGGACCTCCTCAGATGATGAAGTCTGGATGGATGAACCATGTTAGTATAATCAACGTCATCTGAAAATTTAGAAAGTCAAGAGTTTGCCCAGCCCTATTCCAAACTAAATCAGATATTTTCTGCAGAAGATTTGAGCTTTCTTTCTTGACTTACTCCAATTGTAAGTTTTTGCAGTATTTGAAAATATAAATACTGAAAATTTACAGTTTCATGATGGTCGGACCTGTCAGGTTTTGTACAAGCACTTTTATAGGCTTTTATTTGCTTTATAAATGAGATAAAATATTGATCAGAGAGTTTTATGTTAGTATGATGTGAAAATAGCTTATCCTTTAGTGTTTAGGTAGACAGACCTGCCTACGTTTGAACTGCATAATCAACATTTTATTAGATAGATTAGATTAGATTAGATAGAACTTTATTCATCCCTTTGGGAAACTCCCTTAGGATTCCAATAGCAGTTTCAAAAAGTAGATAAAATGATATATTAAAAAAAGATATTAATATATAGATATTAACAAAAATATAAATAAATATGAAATAAATACAAATAAAAAATGAAAATGAAAAATATGATAGTAATAAAATAAAAATAAAAGAATAATAATAAAATATTTACGACACACACTTGAACTTTGAGGGGAAAATTATGTTTGGTTAGGGAATATAGTTTGACAACATGAAGGCAAAACTTGATTTGTGTCATTTTGTTGTCAGTTGAATTTTTTTTTTTTTTTTTTTTGAGAGGGAAAAAATACATTAAAATGGTGTTGTGGAAAAAAATCTGGGATTTTATTTTTAGGCCATATCGCCCAGCCCTACATGCAAGTATCACATAGGACATCTTAAAAACCAACCTGAGTTTAACTCCTCGGAATATCTTAATGGTATAAAAGCCTAAATCTGAAGGGAATAGGAAGGGTCAGAGGTCACCTTGTCAGCAGATGAGAACTTCTCCTCTATCAGGACAGCACTGGTCTTAGCCGACCTGCAACTGCTGCAGAATCTTAACGCCCAGTTTGCATCCCATCTCGCATGCTCTCCACTGTTTTTCTAACAGTTTCTCCCTGAGGTGGAGCAGCGGAGCAGCACTCGAGCGTGCAGAGAGTCCAACACGCACCACGGCTTCATCGCGTGTTTTACAGCGCGAGGCAGAGAGAGCCGATATTGTTTGAAGAATGAGGAAGACAATCGCTCAGAGAGACACCAGTGAGGAAAGTCTTATTAGGTATTCATCAGCTGCCTCTTTCTTTCTTAATTTATATGAAAATTCATTCAGCTCGTCAGCATGTTCCAGGGTGTTGCTGTTCCCATCGTGACTCAAAGCAGAGAGGATGAGGATGTTCATTTCTGCTCTGCTTTATTCTCTCCAGGCTGTAGTTTAGCACAGATATATACTTTACAGTCAGGGCTGTGATTCACTCTTATCACCTCTCATCACATTTATATTCTACTCTTATCTTTATGATGCATACAGACTGTTAGCAGACCTTATGTGAAGTTGTTATTTATAGCCAAATCGTCAGTCACTCAACATTAAACCTTTGGGATCTGATATTAGCAGCTAGCTTCATGGTCTTTGGGTTCTGTGATTCAGAGTCTTTAAAGAAACCATGGAACAAAAGGTGCTTTTCAACTGCAGGAACTCTGCCAGGAACCTTTTGAGGAATCATGTGCAGTATGATTGCAGGAATCACAGGTCTGGATTTAGCTCAAGGGTGTCCCTGCACTGGAGCTGGGGCTGTTTGAGGGTCCAGGATCTTTGGAGGAGGGGCCATCAGTGCTTGATGCTCCTGATTGGTTGAGGACTTGTAGCTTTTTGTTTTTTTTAGCTGTCATGTTAAAAGGCTACAGCTTCTTGGAGAGCTTTGCAAGACCAAACTCATTATTTTGAAGCAACCTGGACCGCTCCTCTTCTCAGAGCTACATTAGCGCTCATGCTATTATCTTTATTTCTTTGTATTTTCTTTTCCCCCAATTGCTTACTAGTTAGTTTCGTTTTTTCATTTGATTTATTTATTTATTTATCTACTCCTGTCTCATTTGTGTTTTATTACTTGTCATGTTTACTGTCACTTTCTTTTGTTTGTTTGTTTGTTTTTGTCTCTTATTATTGTCTTATCTTCTCCTGTATTTTCATATTTCTTGTTGTTTCTTTTGTACTGTTCATATTAAGCTTTACTCCTTTATATGTCTTGTTAAATGTTTGCAAATAAATAAGAAAATAAAAATAAATACATAAAAGGCTACAGCTTCTACATGCAAGCTTATGCTAACTTCTAGTTTGTTTGTATGCTTCAAGTCGAGAATTTCAGGTGTTTTGATCCCACTTAGCTACGATACCTATAGTCTCCTTGTCTGTGTGGACTACATTAAGCCATTGACAGTGCACTATTGCGTGATCCATACTACCCAAGTTTAATCTCCTTCATGCTAACAGGCTAAACTTCAGTGTTAACACAAATCATAATGTTGGCCTGCCTGTGCATTATTTAATGTACTCATTGGTGTATGACCTTTAGCTTATTACTGCCACCTACTGGACTGGTGGTGTAGTACATTCACTTGAGGAATTTGTACCAGCATGGTGTCATGGGGGCTGATTGGACGAAACATCCTCGTGATGTTCTGGCTCTGGCTACTCATTGGTTGACATAGTAGAGTAGGAGGATCAGTAAGAGGCGGTGTGGTAGAGTTAATAGCATCGGTACGGTCACTACCTGGAGCTTGCATGTACAGAGCCTGGGCCAGTTGAAGGTGGTAATGCTGTGGCAGTTAAGGGCTAAGTTTTAAATGATCCTCCAGGGACTTCGAAACCGGTTGGCCTCAAGGAACCATGTTGGGCCTTGAAGAGCAGTTCCTGGGACGAAAGGTGGTACACACGATTAAACTGAGTTGATGCTGCAAGTTGATGCAGGACTGACTCTGTCAGAGTCTCCATTCCATGATGTTTTTTTGTTTACAACCCTTCTTGTACTTGAACATAGACTTCTTCTTTGTCCTGCTGCAGCCTGAAAGTCAATAATGCCAACCATTGGCTGAGAAGACCCTGGCTCTCCCAACTGCTCATTTTTTTTTTTAGCATCTACGTACTTAAAGCACTGATCATCACAGCTGGAAGTGAACTTTGAACACAGAGCTTTAGAACAGCCCTCAGTATTAATTCATCACAAGGTTTTACCTCATGTGGAATTATCTGCAAACATCTCTCTAAAACAAAATAAAACTTTGTTCAAATCTGAAATATCAGAAATCAGCGTTTCTTTGAAGTTTTCTTCTGCAGGCAACAAACAGGTCACAGGGTTCGTTCTGAGGGCTCAGATTTCATTTTATTTCCTGTAATGTGCAGAGTGATGGTTTGTGAGGACTTTGAACAGCCAAGTCTTGTTCAATGGAGCTTAAAGATTGTCATAAAGGGGAATTTTTCTTACCCCTTACTCCTTTGTTTTGGTTAAATATAACTTGAGGTTATATGTTTAGTCAGTGTGATGCTTTTAGCTGGTGTGAAAGCTGTCAATCAAACCCTGGTGTAGATCAAGGCACCGTACCAAGACCACTTTCTGTCAGACTGTTGTGAAGCTCCCTTTGTGTAAACATGAATGAACTTTGATCCAAACCAACTGCAGGAAGCATTTTGGGGTGGACCAGCTACCATAGATATTTAACACATGAACAAGACCATAAGGATACAGTTTTCTGGAGCAATTGGTCATGGTTCAGGAAGAATGAAATGCTACTTCACCTGAACATCAAGATACAAATTCGTCAGCATCAGCTGCTCTCGTTTTCAAACTATATTGCTTGCCCACTTTGATCAGTGCAGAAAAATATAGCAACTGATGCCTGGAGCAAACATCAGTCCATCTTGTCACCTGTCATTTTTGAAATCTAGAGCCCAGTACAAGCCAATGATTTGAGCTGAGACGAGTTGAAAACTTGCGTGTAATTGCAGTCGCCTACTCTGCAATGTTCTGAAAAGTCTGCAAAGAAAAGACCCTGTGCTTCTCACATTTCTGCGTTACTTTCTCATCTTGTTGCTGCATATTCTTATAGTGTACGACATAAATGAGGGCAGTGGTAGTAGCTTACGGGCTACAGCTGATATTATGCTTCTGTCAAAAAGGCGAACACATTGAAAACATCCAGACTTTTTAGACATCCATGAGTGTTACAGGAGGCTTTTTCAAACTTGACTTGTGAGTTTAAGGCCGGAGATATCACATGTTTTGGTAGTTTTTTAACTGTTAACCCTGAAGTTCTTTGCCATTAAATAAACACATATCACATAACACTAAGATTGGACTTTACCGAAGCGAGGGAACGACTGATTGGCTGCATTTTCTGTTTTGGCTATAAGTCACTGGTTGGCTGCTAAAACACATGACATGCTTCACGTTGTAAAACCAGCCTCTGGCAATTTGACAAACTGAACCTCAGGCAGCATCTTCAGCTCGCTTGATTGGAGCTGCGACTGTCTCCTGCAAACGTGTCATGAATCATTGGTCTGAACTGGGGGTCTTCTGTGTGGCTGTTGCTGGCAGTAATCATCCAGTCTGTTTTTACATGCTTGATTTTTCCCAAAAGAAATATAGACCAATTAGACAGTATTTTCCTTGCATATCACATATTTCGGTCAGATTGGGAATGCCTTATTTGGGAACACAGACAAATCTTGAGGTTGTTCTTCAGAAATCTCATAAATCGTCCCATCATTCCCACCAAACCAAACCATCCTTTAAAACAAGCATGCTCAGTACTAGGCTGTTTTGTCTTTGTTTACTTTCATTCTGGCTTCCTTTCACTCAAAAATCAACATATTGACCTTTCAGATTGTGTAAATTATCTTGAGCTTTTGCGTGAAAGGATCAATAAATGTCTTTGTGTTGTGTTCTCCATTCTTCTTTGCATGTACGATGATGTATGGAGGCTCGAGATGAGTGTGCGTTTATTTTTCACATGCTTGCTGCAGATTGATGCATGCACACATCCCTTATCTGGATTCCTCGCCACGTCTGCAGCTTTTTCGTTTAATCCCAACACATGTGTTGATGTTTGCATGTACGTGAAGATCTGTGAGTGTGTGTCACCTGTCCTTAGACAACCTTCCCTGGCAAATTTGTATTCATCACAGGGACCCTGTTGCTGTATTGATAGTGTCAACATGAGCGTGAGGCTGTTTGTCATTCCACGCACATTCACACACACTCCCCCTCACACACCACACACTCACATTTGGCAACACCTGAGGGAGATGGGACGGGGTTGAAGGAGAGGGAATCCAATCTCGCCCAGCAGCAGCTCAGGGCTTTGTCGGGAGGTGTGCGGTCGCCGAGCAAGCCGCCTGGCCTATTTCTTTCAAGCTCTCCTCCTCAGTTACCTGATTTATCACGGGGGCATCCGCCAGGGAAATGTCTTATTTTAAAACAGAGAGGAGCGAGCAGAGGGGACTGGGTCCTTTTTTTTAAGTAAAGAAAAATATCAGAGGAGATGAGAGGGGACGCTGGTACCAAAGAGACATGTCAGCTCCCCGCAGAGCCTGATGTTTGCCTTCTCTTCACATGTGTATGAGATGTGGCATTTGATGCATGTAAGAGATGATGGAGGTGGAGGGGGCTGGATGGATTGCAGAGCAAAGAGCTGCAGGGATTGCCTCTGTTTAGATGCCTTTATACGTCTATACTTCTATAAAAATCATTACATGCTGGTGACACCACCCACTACAACATAAGGCTGACAAATGTGATCTGAGATCAGTTTTTCTTTGAGCTGAATGGCATTATATTATATACATAGATACATTTTCTGTGAAGAAGTAAAAAGGGGTTTTCTTCCATCCATCTATCAAAGGGGCCTATAAAATCTGCAATCACAGAATCGAGGATGGATGCACGGAGTTGGACATTAAATGCAGAATTCAGTATAAACTCAGAATTTCACGGAAATGGCCAACATTTTATTTACATAAAAGTTTTTTTTGTTGGTGTCTCTTCAGTTGGCTAAGAAGCTACGAAACTCCGGCTAACAAAGTACAGGGTAGAGCAGTTTCCCAATGATTATTATGTGTCAGGTGATCAAATGTTGTGCAGATTTTGTCCACATACTGTTGACTAGACCTGTAAAGATTTATGTGAGGACCACCTGAAGAGTGAGTGATTATATTTCATTACTTTATAAAGTGTCTTGGGGTTATAAATTTGCATAAAAACAAAATCTCAGAAAATTAAAATGAACAAATATGGAATATGAGAAAAACTAAAACAGAATGTCGGAAAAAATAACACAGATTTTATAGGGCCCTACAATCAATCTGTAATAAATTGTTGAAATAAAACAAAAGGTAATCAAGTTTATCTGTTTTGATACCACTGACCGTTAAAAAACTTCAAATTTTATCAGTTTAAAACACAGTTTTTCAGAATATCAAATATATTGGAAACTTTCATATACGGCCCAAGCGTCGCCATTTTCATGTACATTTAAAACAGTGTGAAGGACTTTGTCTAAATTTCCGTAAAACTAGGTCAAAGTTTATTATATTGGAATTGGCACAACCATTGGCTGATTCTATACAGAAGTAAGTTTCATGCATTGCCTTTTAGCTAAAAGATTTCAAACTATTATTAACCATACTGCATAGCCCAAGAATGTGCAGGAGCTCAGAATACTTTCTTACTCTTGACACCTTGACGTTAATTAATGTCAGACTAAGAAGGCCAATAATAAGAAAATGTGTGATCAGTCAGACAGTTTCAATTGATTGGAACGATGTTGTTTGACTGTATAGGCCTTAAAGTATTTTCATTACTTTATTTGATTATATGTTTTTTATTAAGTGGAAATGAAAACTGATCAAAACGTCAAGCAAATTTTGTCTTGGCTTGTGATCATCTGTCATCTCTACTCAGTACAAGGTTGGATATTTCACAAATTTAGTTTTTTAAAATGTCAGTCTAGGTTGTCAGTCATCAAGGACATGGTTCTCCAGCACTGATCCAAGTGGCAACTGGACTGGTTCAGATTCTTGAAGATGTTTTGTCTCTTCTCCAAAAGGTGGATGTGTGACCGATGTCCACTTCTCGTATTTATAGTTGCTTTATCAGGATGTCATCACTTGATATTTTGAGTATTTGCTTCAAGATAGAACTGTTGTTGTTTAAGAGATTCAGTGAAAAGTTCAGAGGACTCTTTCCAGGTTCAAAGATTCTATAGAGGTCTTCAGGTTAATCTTGTATTATACTTAGCAAACATCACTTTTTAACCTTGTCCGTAGTTGTCTGAAGAGTGATTCAAACTTATTTTCCAGTAAGATGCATGCCTTGTTCTCCGTCACTCAGTTGAAAAATCAGGCTCTGACCGTCTCTGCTGTTGTTAAATTGAGACTTGGACGCTGAGCAACACTGTAATAAAAAGTCAGGAGATGAATGGGAGTTGAGCGACGAATGGAGGTGTAAATGCTGTTTGCTGATATTGGTTTGGACTCCGTCACAGCCCACAGCGTATGGGTCTCCCTCTGTCTCTCTCCTCACTCTGTCTCTCTCTCTCCTTGACATTTTGCCAGTGTTTTGGCTGGGGCTCGCCCCGTCTTATCCCCCAGACAGATCGAGTTGTAAAGATGTCTGGACCGTGGATGGGCAAGCGCCCAAACTGCACAAACACACATCATCACTCCTCCGACAACAACACTATAGGCGAATGGACCGGAGCAGTGACAGACACACAAAAACCCACACCAACTGGTCGACTGCAAATCAAAATGTATATACCAGTATGTCCTAATCCAGCTGGATTATTGAGAGTGATTACGACTCGTGCTGCACAAGGTTAGGGATTACTCTGTGGGTTTAATGTAAAGTTACTGAACTGTTCCTCTGAGTCTTAATGGTATGAGACTGATTTTAAACTGTTAAATATCCATCTTTACTGCATAAGTTCGGCTTGTTCTTCGTAGCATATTTGTGATGATGAAGTCGTGGCAGAAGAAGCACTAGTTACAGCAGGAAAATGAGTTTGGTGGGAGTTGGAGCACAAGAATGATTGATGCTTTTGTTCCATTGAACCCTGTTTTCTACATGTAGACAATATCAGGGCGGGCCGTCCAGGTATGTTCACAGCCTCTTAGGTATATTTGCAGATCTTTTTGGCTTTTGTCTGTGTAGTCTCAATCATGTGTGCCAGGGACCAAGAGGAAGTGATTCAGGGCTTGTAAGTGCTTGAAATTGTTGAAATGCTTGGATTTAAATGTTGATTTTTCAAGTTTAAAAGGTGAAAAGTGCTCAAGAGGGATTGAAATTGTGTTTGTATTGAGTGCCTTATTTGGGAAATAGTTTTAGAAAGACATTAGTTTGTGACTTTCAAGGAGCTTTTTTAGCATTCGGTCAAGGAGTGCGTTTAACTCTAGCCTTTGACAAACACTGTCATATTTAAAGAGATATTAATTGACATGCCTGTGGGTCAGGTATAACGTCCCTTCAAAGTCTGCGTTGAAGAACATGAAGTAGCTATCAGCAATAAGAATGTGGGCTATGCAATCACAAGCCACCTCGCAAAACAAATCACTGTGCTGAAATATAACTTCAAATGTCCTTAAGAGAGAGACTTAGACGCTCAGTCTAGTTGAACCATTTGTGCTTAATGAGGAACTGTGACTTTTGTGATTCATGGCTGTAACAACATTGATATGATATATTTTACAATATATTTTGTTTATTTTGACTAATAGGTCCCCAGTGGTTGAATTTCATAGGATTAGTGTATTGTGTTGTTGCAGTACAGCTTTATTGCTTGCTTACCACATGCTCCTATCATCCAATCACAGATGTGTCTTGCTCAGAAAGAGGATATTTAAATCTAAAAATCATATACCTTTTGACAGGTTTGAAGACACCAGGCACATCAAAATGTCTAAAGTGACTCTTGTTCCCCAGTTCTTTCTTTAAACCTTTATTTAGAGATCAGTTAAAGTGTTTCAAACCTTTTTGTCCTGACCTGAGAGCACTGACCTCCATCTATAGAGTGGCTAAAGTGCAAGATTCTCCTACCTGAATTATTATGCATTTTCCCTGTACAATAAATAAAAAGATAAACTAAATAGACATGGACTTGGGTTGGAAAAGAATTTGGAGTCAACTTAAAGTTGACCCATTTTGAAACGTGAAACTTTTGTTTTCTCCATTTTGTCATTCTTCTAAAGACTGCTATTACAAAATGCAGTATTTTCAGTCAATACTGGTGAAGCAGATACATAAACCTGTTCTATCTTCTCTAAAAGTCTGGTCTTGGTGTTGTTTTCTGGTACTCAGCAGGAGGGACATAAACATCATCTAACTGAGTTACCCTTGGTTCCTAACCTAGGCTTCACAAGGGAGTGCCAGAGGGGTATGAGGTTGTCAGCATGCAGGGTATTAATATTTGGTTCACATATATTAATCAAAACAATGATTTAAAGACAAGCGCGCATGATCCTAAAGGATTTTTGCACGAGAATGTTTGCATTATCCTATTTTATCGTGATTTGAAAATTAAAACTCAACTCTTCTCTTGTAAAACTCTGGGGTCCGAGCTCTTAAACATACATCCAAATGCATGATATCAGCAAATATTCAGGTATAAATTTCAAACCTTATTTCTCACCTCTAGTGCCTACAATCCCATGATCTACTCCAACCAAAATATCTTTAAAAAAGGCTGTAAACATGCTTTTTGTCGAATATAAAACTTCTTTTAATGGCGTGTGCTCCTGCAGACAGCCTCCAGTGGACATGTGAGGAACTGCAGCCTCCGCATTGGCTCTATTTTCCTGCACAGGAGGTTGCCGCTTGGTCACACACGGTCACATTCGTGTGATGTGACAGTGACGAGTGTGCACATCTCTGCCAGAGGACCTATTTTTACCGCACACACCCCCTGCTGCAGCACACACACATCAACGCACCTTTTATCTGAGGAAGCATCAGCATCTAAAAATAACTACAAACTGCTTTTAAAGTGGAATAAATGGACGAGGAGAGATGCTCAGTGTGTGCCGTCCTGCCATGAACCATATCACATATCTCACTCCTGAATGTTGTGGCTGTGTTCCTATCTAACCAAGTGATTGTGCGCTTTAATGTGTTAAAGTTCATGCTCACACCAGCCCGTGCTTGCCCTGCCCTGGCACCTGGTTGCCACGGCTATATGCTACGTTGGCATTTGTGTGTGTGTGTGTGTGTGTGTGTTGCTCTTACAAAATTCTGTGGAAATTTCCTTTAACCTTTTCTCTCTTTACACTGATGCCCTTGAGATCTCCAAAACCGCACACACACACAAACACACAGATGAGGGTGCGGTAGTAAAGGCTCGAGATAATCCAACCGTCATTGTGTTGAGACTGTAAACAGTTTGTGCCTTTGACTGCGACGAGCCAGCCTACTTTACGGTCATGTGATGATTATTACCACTACTATGACTTTCTACTACTGCTACTAACAACACAACTTTCACTACCACTGTGCCTATAATTACACTACACTGAAAACTACAACCTGAAATACAACTGCCAGCATGTTTGGTAGAACATAACCAGACTTATAGTAGTGCTGTGATGTTCAGTGATTGTAAGCTTTGCTATGATTCAATAAAAATGAGGTAATGTTGATGCCTTTTTTAACATCTTTGACAACCTTTGGACCAACTGCCTATGATGAGAGCATGACATGCAAGGCTTGATTTGTAAGGCAGGTGGATCCTTGTGGGAGGAATTGAAAAGGGAATTGTGAAGAAAAGGACTATTGGTATCATTTCCTATACCTATTTGTTAACTGTTCTCAACTAGAATTGGTTTTCAATTCCAATCCCTCGTGATAATATAGAGAAAAAAGTGGGGTGGGGAGTGGCTGGCAAATATATGTAGGTGGCTGTAAATATACCAGGGTGGCTTTGGCGATGACATGAGTGCATTGTCTGAAATTGCGATTTTGATCCTAAAGCGATAACTCTTTCAGCCCTAGGTGGAATGAACATTAATTTCGGACATTTTCAACAGGAAATCTGCCACAGTTTGGTTGAAAGACGGCTTCAGTGTAACACTGTGGTGACCTGGCGAACCAGATGGACTGTTTTACTTGTACATGGGATATATTTCATCCTGTTGAAGGTGACTGGGAAGGGCATAGCCGTGCAAGAAAAGCTGTGAGTTCATTGGAGCAATGTTTTGTCTGTCCGCAGCTTTAGCTACGGCCTATTTATTCTTATAAGAACACTAATAAGCCTCATTTTCCTGACATTTCAGCTAGACGGATCTGCCTGACAGTCATTCAATCTGCCGAATCCCTCTGCTTTGACCCACAAGATTATGCCACTCAGACTTTAAACAGCTTGAGTTTGGTCTTTTAACTACCACATGAGTTGTATGAAGACTTTTCTATCTGCAGTCTACAATATAAAGGCCCTTATCATTTACGAGCCTGGCAGTAATTTGGTAACTGCCGACTAATGTAATAACTCACAGGAACTTAATAAATGGCCGTTCTGTGGGAGTCTGAAGCGCAGTAAGCGTGATATTGTGATATATCCTCCTGATAATGCGATGTAATTTCACTGATAATTCATTATGATAAACACATTAGGGCGGAGTCGGCTTGCAGCGCTGGGCTCAGGCTGCTCTGCAGGGCTTAGTGATGGAAACTTTAGACCTCCGTGTGTGTGTGTGTGTGTGCAGGGTGTGAGTCACGGTGTGTGTGTGTAGAAAGCCAGCAGCAGGCTTCTACCTGCATGGAGAGTGAGTGCGAGCAAGGTGGGTGAGGCCCTTAATGTCCTTTGGGATGTATATACAAACACGGTGGCACACACACATCCACCGCACATGCTCCCAGCACAACAAGCGTCCTGATTGTCTCTAACTGGTAACTTTCCATTCTCACTTCTCCCTCTCGCCTTTGTTTACTCCTGCTTCTTCTTCTTCTTCATCCACTTTACGCCCCGCCATGATTCTCCTCTCTTCTTCTATCTCTCTCTTCACTCATTCATCCCTCGCTCCCTCATTGACCTACTTCCCAAAGGCTGCTCGGGCTTGCGTGACCACAGCCCTCAGTGCTACGGTTATATGGCATTACACACATACACACTCCGCTCACACATGTATACATTAAGCTTAGACATTCATATTGACAGCCGCACTCATGTAAGGGTTCATGTCATGCATGAAGAGTGTGAACCTGCTCCCTCGGTGCTGTGTAAAGCTCCACCTCCTCATGGTGCTGGTATTAGATCTATTAGAGCTGTGACTGATTAAAGTTGCTCCAAAGATCATTAGTTGCAATCTATATTCAAAACGAACAACTTGTTTTAGTCTACTATTAGAGAAAAAAATGGATAACACTAAATATACAGCCTTGAAAATGTATTGATTTACTACTTTTTATAAACTTTTACCCTATTAATGTCCTGTGTGTTAATTTGACAACAATTTGGGGTCCTCGAAAATTGTGCAGAGATGTTTTTTCATTTTTAATGGCATTTGTAGACAATATTTAGCTAAGAAATCATGAAAATAATCTTTATAAGAGTTTTACAGCTGACATAACTCATTGATGGATTGACAGATAAACAGATGGATGGATAGATAGATTGATAGATGGAGGAATGGGGCCAAAAAGGAGTTTGATTATGCACAGCTAAGCTAAAGAAAGTATGGATGGAAGGAAAAATGATGCATGGACAAATGGATAGAGTTAAAGGAAATGAATCAATGGATGGAAGGAGGGAAAGAAAATGTATGATTAAATAGATGGGTGTATTCATGGATGGAGCAAAATAATTTTCCTATTTTTTATGAACCTTTATCCTGCTAGAGTCCTTTGTGTTGTTTTAAACAACAATTTGGGGTCAATAAAATCGTGCTGAAATGTTTTTATTCACTTTTAATGGCATTTGCAGACAATATTTAACCAAGAAATCATGTAAATAATCTTTATACTATTTTACAGCTAAAATAACTCATTGATGGATGGATAGATGGATTGATGGATGAGGAAGAGGGGCAAAAGAAGGAGTTTGATTCTGCAAAGCTTAGCTAAAGGAAGTATGGATAGACAAATGGATAAAGTAAAAGAAAATTGTTGGATGAATGGATGGAGTGAGGTAAAGAAAATGTGTGATTAAATAAATGGATGGAGCAAAAGAAAATGGGTGGATGGAAGACTGAATGGAATAAAATACAGCAAATGGATAAGTGGATGGATGAATAGATGGAGCAAAAGGAAAAGGGATGGATGAATGGAGGGATTGATTGATGGGTGGAGCTAAAAAAATGGATGATAGAAAGAAAAATGGATGGATGGAGCTTGGGAATATGGGCGTATGGAGTACTGAACGGATGGCCTCATGGATGGATGGATAAAACTGGAAAAGGATGGATGAATGAGGTCAAAAATTGGATGGATTGTTGAATGAACTGATGGATAGATTTATGGATGGAGCTGGAGAAGATTTATGGATGCATAGATAGATGGAATAGCTGAAGAAAATATATAGATGATGGACAGATGACTTGAAGGATGAAGCGAAGAAAGTTGATGAAAGACTGATTCTATGGCTACGTGGATGGATGGGTAGAAGGGTAAATGGATGGACAGATCAATGGGTGGAGCTAAAGAAAAAGGATGGATGGGCAGTATGTTAGGCTATGTTGGTATAGTCTACAATAGTGCTCTGCATCTATGTGCAGCTCTGTCAGAAGCTGCAGAGATTGAGCCAATAATTAGTATTAATTGCTGTAATCACTAAATTGCGACCTGCCTGCAGGGAGCATCAGGTTCACGTTAGAGGAAATGATTTCAGTTGTTATTCTCTCCTTTTACACCCTCAGCTCGCCTGTTTTAATGTCCTGATCCTCACCGATTCAAAGACGAGTAGGGTCTTGTTGGTCTCACTCGAAAAACATGGGCACACCCTCGCTGTAGTACGTTCTTTCCTCCCAAATCTCTCGCTTTGGTTCATTGTTTCCCTCTAAAACTGGAAGGCAGGGCTGCTGTTGACAGGAGAAATGTCCCCGCTGTGATGCAACGTGGGTAACAAGCCAAATTCTTTCTCAGTGAGTGTTTGGATGAGTATGTGTTTGAGCATGTGTGTGTCCGCAGGCTGCTTTTATAACTGTCTGTGAGAGCTGTTTGTTTTTAACTTTGGTATGAATGTGTTTGCATGAGGAAATGTTTGTGAGTGTGCGTCCTCCTGCTGGTCACTGAATGTTATTAGAGAGTCTCAGCAGAATAGTTAAGTGTTTCAGCACAGCAGGCTGGATTAGCTTGTCCTGTTTTTGTTGTCTCTCTGCTCAAACTATTGTCCCGGTGTTTTTTTCACCCTGCTTGTAATAAACTAAATCTAAAAATAGACTTTATGTCCTGAAAATCACATTATGGCAGTCTGACTGGGCCCTTAGAGATGACCAGACAACTGGAATAACTCCATTTTGGCTTCTTGCTTGCTACTGTTTTCTTCAATGCCAATTCTTTGTACGTCATCATCAGTGTAGCATGACTGTAAAAGCCGATGGGAAAGACTGCAGCTTAATGTTTAAAGTATCAAACTAGTAAAATTTACAACATGTCCCCAAAAAACACAATACTGTCCTCTCTCACTAAGGGTACAAGGAGAGTCCATACATCAGGATTACATGATTATCACGGTGTAAGCATCTGAAATAAACACATTACAGAAGTATTAAAAGGAGAAATGAAAGAGAAAATCAATTTGATGTTGCATAGATTCTAACTATAATGGAGTGGGCTCACATCTGAACCAAAGCATCCAGTCCAGTGTTAAAACTTTTAGTCTATTTTTAGTTGAAAATTCTTTAATAAGCTTGACATCATAATTAGAGATAGTACCTGAAAATCCAGGTTCGAGAAACGGAAGTCTTTTGAAAGTCTTAAAATATGTAAAATGGTTGCATGTGTGTTATTCTGCAATAAAGTAATGTTTAATATCTAAATTATGACCATTGTGCTCCTGTCGTCGGTCTTACTTATTATGGGCATGGTTTCTCCTTCAGTTTGTTTGAATTTGATTATCAAGTTTGTACTTTTTAGATCAAAAATACAAGCAGCCAGATAAATATGAACTCCTTTTATTGGTTAGAAATGGCTTTTGGTTTGGATTTCATCGTCCTTTACTGTTTTTTTCCTTCCTCAGAAACTAAACTGATCAAGCAGCAGCCTCTGCAAGATTAAATGATTATTGGCTATCTCTTCATTAATGCATCTTAATCTGTGTCCACACCACGATGCATCAATCAACAAATGGGCAGAATGTGGTACCTTTAAGTAGAGCAACACTCTGTAGACGGAGACTAGAGCCTGCAGTGTTCTTCATATACTTCATTTATGTGCATTACAACACGATTACTGAAATAATTTGAGCTTTTCTCCCTCATGGTATCAAAAACATGCATTTAAAGAGCGTTATGGTTTGATTTAAAGTAAACAAACCACTTGGAGAGACATTCTTAAAGACCCTGTTATGAAGTAACAGCATGATGCTCCACAGTAGGCTAGCAGGCAGCACAGGAGTTTAAAATGTGTCTTCTTGTTCTTGTTGTGTTGCTTTGTGCCAAAATAGTCAACAGTCTCCCCTTTCATATTGGAAGAGAGGTGTATTAAGTTTTGCTAATTAGTGTGGGGGGTAGTTTTGCCTCCAGCTAAGCCCCACCCACACAAACAATCACACTGTCTACAGACACAGTACACGGCTCATGAAAAGACTCCTTAATTCAATATAAGTGAGCGATGACGCTTGGCGGCTTGTCTGAAGCTTCAGAAGTTGCTCTGTATTTGTTTCAGTGACATTTAAAACCTAGTTGAACGGGGCGAACTGGTGTTATCGACCCAGGTCCTGTAAGGTGGCAGGTTGGATCCTCGCCTGACCTGACTTCCTGCGGCGGGCTCACCCATCAGAATGTTGTGGAAGAAATTATTTGGTTATTTTAGGAGCTTGATCAAACCAAGCTTCATACTCTAGCATTTTTCTTGATAAACAGTCTGAGTAATTATTCATCTGCAATTGTTAAATATTTCATATATTTTTCAACTTATTTTACTGCCACCTGTCTCTTATCTGTTGCTGTTATCCTGCTTTTATCTATTGTCTTATCGTTAATCAACCATTCTAACTTGTTTCTACTTATTTTCACTGCTTATTGCACTTTAATCTTCTTGTGCAGTTTACCTATATCGTGCCCTTAGCCAGTAGCACTGCTGTCTAAGACAAATTTACTGCAAGGGACAATAAAGTTTATCTATCTATCCAACAGATTTTCTGTCAGTTAATTCAAGAGAATCCCAAATTTAGGCAAAAACAACCTCATCAACACCTGCTTAGTAACATTCTGCCTGTATAATCTGCCAATTTCTACATCTGAGTGTATAGTTCACTGATTGGTCGATTGGTGGGTTTATCCTACACGACACAGCCACACCTCTGCATTCAAAAACCGACCAATCACAGCAGCCCTCTGCACGTGTTAAAGCCCCAAGCCTCCCTCTCCGTCTCTCCGTCTGTCTCGCCCGTACACACCTCTCCTCCCTGTCATCACACACCTTCCTCTCCTCCTGTTTCTCTCCCTCCGCCATCCTCACTGCTCTGCTTTGTGCTTTTCTCAGCAGCGCCTGACCTCGTTTCAACTCTCTCCTCTTTCTGTTTCTCTCCTCTCTTTTCATTTACTCGCTCTCCCATTTGCTTGTTGGCAGCGTCTCTCTCTGCCACTCTTTTCCTCTTCCTCTCCGTTTACTGTATTCAGTCCTTTCACTCTTTTCCTCATTTGTTTTCATTCTTTATGATGTCGGCATTTCTCTCTCTTTCGCTCGCTCCAGTTCACGTGGATATGGCTGTGGCAGCAGTTCAGAGCTGCGTGCACACACAAGGTGACAAGTTTGGTTTCCTTAAGTGAGTGATGGATGTAATGTCAATCAAATGTAGGCTCGGTTTGACAGCACACACGGCGACAGGCAGGAAGAGGAGCACAAACACTCATGGTGACAGGCTGATAGCCAGTAGACACAGCATGAAATCCTCCGAGAAAGTTGGAGTCTGGGACTCTTCATGGTCTGATAGTTTATTGATCACTCTGCAGGTGATTTCAGGAGGAAGACATTTTTGGGGAGATAGGAAAAAGCAGACAGAAGGGACAGACGAGGAGGGGAACAAAGGAAAGATAATGATAATAATGATATATATGTGATTATACTCACCACATGAAGTTGATGTTTAAGGGCTTCAATGAATATTAAATCTCACATGACTCCACTGCAGGAAACCATGCTAATCAGTAAGCCTTAGAAAAGCGTCATTTCACCCTCTACTAGGCCACCAGGATAAAAATTGACCATTCATGGCCATGGTCTCTCCTGCAATTTTAACTAGGCTAATTAGTAAGCCCTGGAGAGCCCTTTATGGCCATTTTAGAGTGAAGCAGGGTGAGGAACGGTCCTGTGAAGACTCCTCTTGTGCTGCGGAGGAACGCAGGCTAATGGGGCTGTGCTGGCCGGTGCTTTATGGCTCTGATGTTGATGTTCATGCTGATGAGAATGAATTAGATGGACCAAGGATAGTTAGCATGCTTTTCTTAGCCCTTGTTGTTCCCATTCTGCAACCAGACTTGCTTAGCCTGATATAGGGTTGAAATTTAAAGCTTTGATTCTATTCTAGTAAAAAAAAAATCAAACAATAAAGATACCTGATACCACAGCTACAAAAATAATAGTCTAAGGCACCCATTTTTCTGTAATCTCTTGTAGCTTACTATCAATACTTGCTTGCAACATCATTCACACTTAATGGCAAATATGACAGATTTCTCCTCAAACTGCAGAACATTTTTTACCACAGTGTCTCAAGACCAAATAGTGCCTTCTGGAAATTTATAAGAGATGATAAAGAACAAATTAACGTTGTTTTTTGAGGTAAAATGGTGGCTGGAAAAGGACTGTTAAGGGGATTGTTCAGCATTTTGAAGTGGGTTTGTACGAGGTTCATGTCACGAATTAGCTACAGCAAAATTGATCAGCTCTACCCCAGTCAAGAGGGACTTATTATGGAAAATAGGCTATACATTACTGCAAATGCAGGCCAAGAGTTTTACACAATTTACTCAATCTTAAGTGAAAATAAACCAAAGAAACAGTATTGGGAAGATTATACACCACATTTAAAGCATTTGTCTCAAGCCTTGTTGTAAACAAAAGAGTTTCCTAACAATGATGGTACAATGATCAATCACTCCAACACCTCTTTTTGGGAATACTAAGGGCAGAAATCTATATTTCATTGATTTGTAGCAGAAAAGTGATGTTCAATATTTTTCCAAACACACAATACTGAAGGTTTTGGGCTAAAGCTCTGCATTTTAATAGTCATTATAATGTACTTTGTGATGCTGATATGAAAGAAGATCATCCTGCTGCTCCTTGGAGATCATGAACACAAAGCTATTTTTTTAATTTCACCTTCCAGCCTTGTTTTAGGGCAATCTATATATACTATATATATAGATTATATATAACTATATCCATTTAAACAACACTGCCTGAACTTATTTATTGTTTGAAAATATTTATTAGAATTATTTTTTTTAGCTCTCCCAGCCCTAGGTTTATTCTCAATTTAATTTCACCAAATTACATGTAGCTCTTGGCCCCATCTGGAACAATGTAAACCCTTAATGCAAGTTATTTCCTCGAAGCGGCAGAGCTGGTCAAAACCCCTGTGCATGATGTATCTACTATTAAAATTAACCTAATACAGCCTCACTTTAAGAATACTGAACTGTCCCTTTGAGGTGTCAAAAGGCCCTTTAGCTGTGTTTCAGTGTCAAAGAAAGAGCTACAGTTTGTTATGTGGATTTTGTAACAGAGAAAAGAATAAAAGTGCAGCATAGCATATCCGTCACAACATTTTTCCACAAACATAAGTCACCCACTGATGCAACATGTCAGGCGTTATCATTCTAAACTAGTTTTGGACCTTTTGGATAATCTACCTGACAAGCACTGTTGGCCTTGGTAAAACTTTGTTGTTCCAATATTTCCTGTCTTTAGCAGCTTTCCTATCAAGTAAGGACAAAAATAGTCCAATAATACAACTCAGAATAGGCTAGTTTGCCTTGTATTCAAAAGTCCTTTGACCCCTGTGGAACCAGAACAATTAATAGGTTCCTGGTAAGTTCTTGGTACTTCATGTGAGAATGGCAAAACGATGACCCCTGCAGAGGAAGTCAGTCTAATGAGACTTTTTGTTCCCATTGAAGTGCAGTCGGATGAGAGATCCCTAGCATGCCCAATTGGCCCTGCAGTGCCTCTAATGCTACTTGGATGGCCTAGTTAAGCCCAGTTCGGCCCCGTGTCTAAAAACTAGGTAAACTGTTTGATACCCTGGTCAGAGCTGAGCCTTTTCTGCTCTCCTTTGTCACCTTTTATGTGTGTTTGGGTGGTGTTGCTGCCATATTGTCTGGTAATGTAGTGGACCGCCCACCAGGAGGACTGAATGATCCCAGTGTGTGTGTGTGTGTGTGTGTGTGTGTGTCCCATTAGAAAAGCTGCTTTGGTCAGTTCATTGGTCCCGTTGCCAGCAGCTGAATGGGAGACCGAACACCTCGGAAACCAGCAGAGAAAAGCTTTCTAGAGCTTTCTGTGCCTGACTAACACTCTGGGCATGTTCTTGTTCTGTGGCCACCAGCGCAACAGGAAGACACACAGCACCAATGCAGATTTTCGGCCGTCCTGGTAACCTCACACCTTATTTTGTTTCAGGGAGGTCTTTTACTGCCCCACAGCTCACCTCAGGAATTAAAGACTAAAGCTTCCAACCCTGTTTTAATTGTTATTGTTGTAGTTTCAGCCAGGCAAGGCTGAACAGCTGAAGAATGAAGATCTCTGTAGGGGAGTAATGCCCTCTCTGGCAGCCATATTGGAGTCTACAGCCCTATAGTGTTGAAGAAGGGCTGATTGTTTGAGACTTTGGCATCTCAATCTAGACTTCTAGGATCAACTGTGTGGTCATTGTTCTGTGTATGGGTGGAAAATTACTACAGGAAGATTATCAGAAGACTTAAATAAAGTAAATAAAGTAAAAACAAAAAGGTTATTTGTTGAAATTTGATGTTAATCTGATACACATCTACCATGACAAGACTTTTTCTTCCATTTTATAGACCTATTGTCAAAGTTACACCATGTTTTACGCCCTATTTGCAGACAAAAATGACCAAACTTAGAGGGATGCTCAATAATGGATTCCTGCCAATTTCCAATACTTGACTAATGAGCATCTGCAGACTTGAAGCCATGTCAGCCATCTCCCTAATTTTCACATAATTGAAATCATCAATCAAATAAAAACGGGTAGAAAACAAGGTCACTCTCTGTAGTGTGAGAGGATTTAGAAAAAATAAATATATCAACCAAAGGTATTGAATCAGTGTTAACTTTGTTGATTTTCATCAACAGCCTTTTTCCCCCTGACAAAAACTAGACAGTAACTAATAATAACAAGTGCACATGGACAAAAACTAAAACTAAATTGACTGACATTTTCATCAACACATAAAAACTAGATGGAAATGTAGAAAGAAGGGACAAGTTAGGAATATATCCAGTCACAGCTACTTTGGTTGTGTGGAAATGTTGGATGAGTTAGGAGGGACATCCAACCACAACTGCCTTAGCTTCGTAGTGGTGGGATAAGTTGGGGTGTGATTCACACAAAAGTTAAATTTGTTTCTGTTAATTTATACATTCAATCTTTACTAGCATTGAATAAAGGGTTATTAGATGTTTCAATTTATCCAAGTGTAAAACATGACTTCAGAAATTCAAGGAAACATAAAAACGCCTTACCCTTTGCACTACATATTTTAGTCAAATAAATTTCATCCACTAAAACTAGACTAAAATTAAAAGAGGTTAGGTTACTAAGTTATGACTCAAACTAAAAGTGCTGTCAAAATGAACACTGCCTTGAATCCGGCTGTAAAGATGGTTATTTAGGTTGTAAAAATCATCTGATTCCCGCATGCAATCATATAACTCTTGGGTTTCCTGCAGGTAGCCTCAAGTGGACACTTGAGGAACTGCAGTTTTTGGTTCTTCAGCTGTGTCTTAACTTTTTAGCCCAGAAGTTGACACTTACACCTGCTTCTTGGCAATATTCTCATCATTAAGAGGTCAGCAGTGTCTCCACGTCATGTTTAGTCTTGGCTTAGTTTGCTTGGAACCCCGCGGGAGGTGATACGAAAAACTGTGCCAGCTGAGTAAAGTTAACCCCGGCAGGGCAGATACAGCCTTGTGGAAAAGCCCCTTAAATGATTTTTTGACCTAGGGGTTCCCAAAACTCTACAACTGTCAGCTCATAAATAATAAAGCATATGTCTTACAATAGTGTCACCTGGCCTTGGCATGAGAGGGGCAGAAGCTACGAGAAGGAGTGAGGGGAAAAAAGAAGAAGCAAATAAGGAAAGTAAACAAGGAGAGGCTGACAGGTGGAGAAGGAGACGAAAGGAAAGAAGAAGAAATGCAGACGCACAACCTGAACCCTCTGCAGCAGCCCCTGGAGTAACAAGAATCACAGTGTGTGAGACGTCTGACAGTGAACCCTGTTTGTGCATATGTGTGTGTGTGTGTGTGTGTGTGTGTGTGGCCTCCCCTTGGGCCCGCTGTGCACGTGACGGAGAGACTCATGCAGCCGAGCCATATTAGGTAGAAAAGAGAGAGAGGAGAGAGTAACAGAGAGAGACACAGACTTTGTACTGGAACCTCTGACCTCCTGCTTTATCTCAAATACAGCTCTGCAGGAAAAAGTCAACCTGCTCCTTGGGTGTGTGTGCAGGAGTGTGTGTGTGTTTCTGTGCAGGTGTAAAAGTACAAAAAGGAGAATATGCTGGTGTGTTTCTGGAGGTGTGTGAAAGTGTGTGCTCAGGCTTTGAACTTCCCAGCTGTCCCATCAAACGTTGTGCATCCACTTCACACACACACACACGCTTTTATTTTGCCATTATGCTCCTGCTGGCCCACAATAACACACCGAACACACTCTGAGATGGAGCATGCTTAATGCTGTATGTACACAAACAGCACATGAGTGCGCACTCTCAATGACCCCTTTTATTTTGCCATTATGTTTCGTTTATCCCCGTAAACAACACAGAAAACACCAACGCAGCTCTTTGTTCTGAGTTTGGTGAGTTCAGTTTTATCTGAAAATTTCATATATTACAGTAAACATTGCTACCAGGCCCTGCAGGTGTTTCCAAAGAGAACATTTTGGTAGTACAATAAACCAAAAACAAGATATAAAACCCAAACACAGATCTGTAATACTTTAAAGAGGTCATATTTTGCCTTAAATCAGGGTCATGCCTTTTTTTGATGACTGCGAGAGTATGTCACTGATCACTAATGTTCAACAAAGCTCCCCACGTGGGCCAAGTCTATCGATAAGTTCAGACCATGTTGTCAATGACTCTATATTCATTCTGAATTCTGCTTTGCATTGAGCTTGCCACTTTGAGTCAAAGAGCTGATAAAACAGTAGTAGGACATCATGCTGGTATGTTGGGCTGGGGGAACAGGCTGGTTTAGGCAGCTATCTGAGCTATAAAGAGGGAAAAATCTAGATGCCATTGACTTTTTGTCTTGAGCCTAGAAGTATTCTGTCACACCAAGTGGTAGAAAAAAAACAATATCAGTTGAGAATTGATGACAGCTAGCCCAATACTTTTTGTGAAACATTCTCTTGTCAGTTTCTTCTACTTCGTTTTACAAGCCTTACAAATCAAGCATGTCACGCTCTAATGAGAGGCAGTCAGCAGAAACAACAACAAAGAAGTCATTGATGTGATCGTGGTCAAAATTTGGCTTAAATTTACACAATATGATGCTGACTGGGCAACATTCTGAGTCTGTGGTTTCAAGCAAGGAAGCATTAATCTATGAAACACAGTCTTAAATATCAGGAGTGCCGTGTGTTTGATATTTTTTGACATTGAAAACCTGCGTAGGCCTTTTTTTTCCAAACAGGACTTGCGCCATTTTCCCATTAGAAAAAATGGAGTTAAAATATGTGTGGTTTTAAGGGTATCTTATTTGTTAAATCGCTCCAGAGGGCAACACTAGAACTACCTAATGTCTATCATTGCGAGAATTTAAACTACTCATATGATATTTGCATTTTAATTATACAGTATTCAACAATTTTAGTGCTAAATTGAACTGAAATGTTGTTTAATAGGTCAATAAAAACATTTACTGGAATCTATGAATCAATAAAGATAAAGATTGAATCAATCAGCCGATGTTATAATGGCTTTCATATCAATAAAGTCTTATCATGATCCACCCCTACTGAGGGGCATATAACTCTTCACAAAGCAGAATATGGCCTCTTTGATAAAACCTCACATTTATTGTAAGGCTGCCACTTTTTTCCTCCATTACTGAATGTTGGTTGTTTTCATTTACTTAACTTTAGGTTTTGACTTTAAAATGAGAAATAAAACTCTTAATTTGCCACAGATAATTATTTAACATCAAATGTTGAACAATGCAAAATCGGGTATACTGTCTTTTCATTTGTTTTTATTTTAACAATGTTTTTTAAGTCAAACAGGCTGATGATAATCTTGCTTTTTAACCAGTTGTAGATCCATTTTGGTGCATTACAGTTAACCCTAAAAGTCAGAAATGGCCACGCTAGGCAGGTACATCCTCCTGAGTGACAATTTCAGTTGGTTTTCTGACTCAAATACTCACTCAAGGAGCAGCTGGGAAGCTTGGCAAATGGCACATTTTATAAACAGGGTAATGCACTCTGCTTCCAATCAGCTCCCAGCCACACAAATACAAGTTATGTTAGCCATTAGCTGTTAGCCATTAGCTGCTTTTGCCTGCTTCTTTATCCTCCCATCCAATTCTTCTTTAGCCTGTTAAATTCCACTTGGGTTAATATGATTTACCTGTCTGGCGAGTCCATAAGAAGTCATAAATTAACTAAAAAAACAGATTAAATTGCTTTTTATGTTTGATTAGAATATTGATGTTTGGAGCTAGCATCCAATAATTGGATCGCACAAGCCAAGAAGGCAATCTATCACTTAATCAAGAATTCAGCCCACCCCTAGAATTAATCCAGTAATTCATTTTTTTATGACAGCAAACAGAGAGGTGCAACAAAACACAAAAGGAAGGGTTAATGCAGATATTAAATATTGCCATTTTTATCTACCCACAGGAAACTATCATGCATCCCTGATTTAACATTTAATATTTAGTCATTATCTTATAAGAAAATAATTTCCTGAGAGCTGAAAGAATGGAGAAAAGCTTTTATTTGTTTTCTGCTGCTGCTGGTGATCTTCCCTCTGCAGCAAATCTCTCACCTGCCAGGCTGGAGCCGGCCTTCACGCACACTGGGATAGAGCTCAGGTAGCCGCTCAGATCTGAAAATGTCGCAGTAAATAACAGACGGGGTCGGATGGACAGCTGATGTGAGACCTTGTGTGTGTAACCGTGTGTTTGTGTGTTGTAGAGACCATGGTTATAGTGGCAGGACGACCTTCACGCCACCACCTCGTTCTATTACTATACGACCCTCAACCCCATCTTCTCCACGCACATGTGCACAAAACACTCAAATAGAAATGTTTTGATCCGTGTGTGTGCGCAGGAGAGCGGCGTGTGTGTTCGTGCACCCTGATCTTAGAGAGTTCAAAGGCAGACCGAGCACATATCAGACTTTATAGAGCCGGCTTGTTACAACCAGGAAAAACGTTGCAACACTCTCACCCTCACTCGAGAAAACACTCTGCAGGGAGGAAAGGGGATAAATTATGGGCACACGCTCTTGTCACTCTGAGAATTTGCAAATTTGTGGGTGTTTGACGAGCTGTAAGTGTGCGATTATGTGTGCGAGTGCGTGTAAGTGTTTATGTGCTCGTGTAGGATGTTCTTATGCAAGTGTTAGTCATCGCAGCAGTCTTGACATTTCTCTTCATACGAGAGGAAGCCGGCAGATTCTCTGATAGTCAATCACCAGCCGGGAGGGAAAACTACAAAAACACAGACGGTGGTTAAGCATTTACAAAGTTATACTGCAGTTTAATAAATCAGCTTATTGCAGGAGGCGCCAGGATCTCAGGTTTAGGGCGTAGATTAGGGATGGGAGTATTGAAAATCAGTGAAGTTCCTACATCACACATGGCTCTGCTGGTGGCTCACTTTACTCACCAGCTCTCAAACTTCAGGTATTGATGATCGAACGAGTGAGACTAATGAAATAGGGGGTTGCAGTTGTTCCTTCACACTGACAAAACATTTATTGCTCTGAAGTTTGGACAAGACACTCCTGCCATTGTTGTAAATTTTTTTCAAGTACAAAAGCACAAATAAAAATACCAAACTGTTTACAGGAGAAACCTTAAATCCATAAACCTGTAGGCTACTCGTTCATAAAAGAAGAAGCTCACAGAAACATAAAGCTAATTATTCTTGGAGAGACATATCCATGAACTGCTTTCAGCTCCCATATTTGCTGCTGATTCTTCTAATATCTCTTCCTCTAGATGTTTGCAGTGATGGTGGCCTTTAATACCACTCGAACATGCCTTCAACACGTCGCCACACTGCAAAGTACTGCAAGCAGGCAACCAGGTGCTCCAACAGAGAAGGACGGACACCACATTTCTATTGAAAGTCCTGTTCAATTGACTCTGAAACCACTAATTTAAGGTGGAAATTTTACATGTTCTTGCCTTTAGGGCTATCTCTGGTTGACGGTGTTGGACGCCGAGGCTTTTATTTTGAAAACGAAAGTGCTGATGAGTTGACGGCAGAGTAAAGTGTTCAGTGCTGTGTTTTTTGTGATTACATTTTTATTTTCATTTTAACAAATTAACAAGAGAATACAGGCAGTAAATATTACAGAGCTTGGGGGACATAAAGGTCAGTATGCCAAGATACGTGTGCATAAGTCCACAGCTGGATCCTTTTGGGTACCAGTTCATGAATTTATCAGGCAAGCACTAGATGTCTGTAGCCCCTTGCCCATTGATAAACATGTTAAATTATACATATATACAAAAAAAAAAAAAATCCCAATCCAGGCCCTTAGCCACATAGAAAAACCTTTTAAAATTCCTATTTATTTAAGCACTTTTGGAGGTCGTTTATTACCATAGACCACGTCTCAATGACAGTCGTTTACCCCATGAATATGGGCAATGGAAATCTCTAAGTAAGCTTTGTCCAAATAAATGTGAAGCCAAGCCCGAGCAGAAAGACAGTGAGGGGGTTTCCAGCGAGTAGTCACCAACTTTTTTGCCGTTGTGAGTCCGGCCAGTAATGCCCGTTTTTTGCAAACTGTAATACCAGCCAGCGGGAGGACATTTTTCATTGCTCTGTGTGTAAGTTCCCTTTATAGTCATACCCTGAGAGTCAAACTGATAAACCACAGTTACAGTTTATTCTGAACTAAAATTAATAATTAGCCCACCACAAAAAACATAGTGCCAGCATGTGCATGTGCAATGTTCACTTATTTATTGGTTTATATATTCATTTATCTGCTGTTATGGTTAAAGTTTGGACAAAAGCAAGCACTTTAGTACTCATAAACAGGGTGTGCCTTGAGACCTTGTGCTACCATGTGTTATTACTAATGATTTATAATAAATAAATGGCTGTTGATGTACTCTAATGTACTCTTGATATCTATATACAGCTGTAATTTGAAAAAACAACAGTTTAAGCAACTTCAAACCAAAGCACAGAAACCAAAATGCTGCACCTGTTACCCTTCTCAGTTAATACAGTTGTCTGTAGGGATGGACATCGGTAAGATTTTATTAATTCCACACCACAAGTCTGCCCATCGATACACTCCTTTACCTTTATTTAGTCCTGTGGCTTCATTTTTTTATAGCAACAATGTCAAACACATGACACTCCTGATATTCACTTCCGTGCTGCATAGATGAGTGCCTCTGCAAGTTGCTGGTGTTTTTATCCACTGTCTTTGTGCAGTAAGCGTCTTTTTGTCGAAAATTAAGCCATAACTTTGACCAGCTCTGTCTCCTGTACGATATGATTTTGTCTATTTTTTTGTCATTTCTGCTGACTGCCTCTGTGGGAAAAGTGACGTCCTTGGTTTACAGGAATGCAGAACAAAGTGGAAGGAATGATAAGGGAATTGTTAAGCAAAAAGATTAATGATGTTGATTCTTTGAGGGAGTTGTTATCGATTCTCAGCTGGAGTTGGTTTTCAATTCCCTTCCCTAATTGTCTGTCTAGTTTTACAAAGAAGAAGAAGAAGATAGGCCCTCAAAAAGTGCATAGACTGATGAAATACTATGGCACATGTTAAAGAGGTTGTCTTTTGGATAGAAATATGTTGTTCCTTGAGTCTTTTTGGATTGATCTTCGGTGTCCTTTGGGTGAATAAAGTTTCAAACCACTGCTCTAAAGTGCTAAAATTGCTGTAAATCCGCATCCCTATCTCCTGTTTCTCCATTATTCTTCTTCTCTGACTGCTCTTGTCCCCGTCTCCCCTCTCCCCTCCTTAATTGATTGGTTTCCTCCTCTTGTTTGTTTCCTTGTCTCCTCTCCTCCTCATCACCACTCTCCCTCTTGGTTCCCCTCCTTTATTTCCCTTCCTCTCCTCTTCTTGATAAATTGATTGTTACCTCTTCTTGTTTGATTTTTAATCTCCCTCTCTGTCTGATTTTTGATTGTTTTTCTCCTTCTGTTTGTTCACCCCCTCCTCTTTCATTTCTCTCCTCTCCAGCATGTTTTCCTCTCGACATCTGCATGATTTTTTTAGACATTTGTTTGATTGTGAGCGTTGCAATCTCCCTCCCACTCGCATGTGTGTTTGCGTGGACTGTTGTTTTGTAGTTTCGAGGCAAATCTCACACATTTAACCATCTGTGAGATTAGTGAAATGGGTCTTTTCTCGCCGCAGCGGCTACAGAAGCGCCCTCAGACTCTGAAAATACCTCAAACAGAAAGAAACTTTAGAAAAGTAGAACCAGCCGACGGGAGAGTGAGCCGTTTTGAAGAAATGTTTGGCACTTTTTGGGCTCACAAACATTCGCGGGGACATTGAAGTGCTTGTGACATTTCAGAAGTTGGATTGAAGCGCAGCAGTGTGTTGGACTGGAGCGTCCAGGGCAAAGCAACTGGTTGTACTGGACTAATTCTGTGTGTGTTAAGCCATTAAGCCCTGGTGATCTCCTCACATTTGGATTAGCAGCCTAGTCTGCAAACGTCTGGACCTCTGCAGGTGCAACGTCCAAACACCGTGGGCAGAATGTGCGGGAGGAAATGGAAGCTCTGCACTTGATCCTCCTCCCTCTTTCACTCACCTGTTGTATAACTTTTTGCTCTTGAAGCCTTTTAAAACCTCGTTCCAGACATTGTACAGCCTGAAGCTGAAGAATAATTGTAGCGCTGAATTGGTGAAAAAAGACAAAGAAATGAAAATTACCATCCTGTCAGACAGTAAAGTGAGGTGGGCATGATTTCTCAAATAAAAAAAATGCCGGTTATGAACCTCCAAGAGAAGCTAAATGCTACATCTGTAACGGCTTGTGATGGTGACTGCAAAAAAAACGATAAAACCACGAGGGAAGAGGACAGAAAATGAATGATAAAGAAGTACAGACGAAGAAGAAGTTAGAGAAGTGAAAAGGGCAAAGAGACCAGAGGAAGGAGGAGGATGAGGAGAGATGATGAAGCGTCTCTGGAGCTTAATTGAAAACTGTGAGAGTGTAAAAGATGAAGACGGAAAAAGAGATGGAAATTGAGGGAGAGAAGAGGGGAAAAGGTTACAGAAAGACGGGGAGAGGGAGAGAGAGTCAGCACAATTCTAATGACTGTAAGGAAACAGACGAAAATGTCAGAGCGTTGGAGGAGAATTTTAAGGAGATACAGTCACACCAAATGTAAATTTGTCCTCTAATCATGTCTGAGTCAAACAAAACCTCCAGCTTTTCTAATAAACTCTGCATATGTGATGTTAAAGTAGCATGAACAGAGGATTATGGGAGAGGAAACAGTTCAGATTGAACCTGGTTTTCTGGACAAAACTCCCAAAAAGCCCAAAACTCTGGTTGCTTTCACACCAAACATGCATGGCCAGATAAAACAAACTCAAGGTAGGTTCCCTGGAAAGTTTGTCTGATTTGGACTGGTGTGACAACTCACACCAACGAACTAACCTCAGGTCTGGGTTCACTTCCACACCTACCAGAGTTCAGTTCGCAGTGGGTGTGAAAGTAATCCAAAGCAAACAAGGCAAGCAACCAAAAAGCAGTGAACTGAAGGTAACCCAAGAAATCACTGTGGCTAACATTAGCATTACTAGCACCACCAGCATCTGTTTCTCTCACTGGGTTGACTCTAGGGCTGAACGAGTTTAGGAAAGATCTAATTTTGACTTTTCTGGCTGTTATTGTGATTTCAATTCAATTCACGATTATCTTCAAATCAAGCTTCAGTGCAATATTCACTATGTTTACAGTATAGACAACAGTAAAGAAATCAATTAAAAAGCACATTATTCATCATCTAATATCGATGTTAAATAATCTGTTTTCATCATTTAAAGGATACTCCAACTTCTACTCCTAAACAGAGGCTCTTTATTGCTGACCAGCTTACCAGCACTTCCATAAATACAAATTTGTATAATAGTTTGTGTAAAATAGTTGACACAACAGATCCTGGGTCCGTCAGAAGTGCTGCAAAAATTGCAGCTCTGGCGATCACAAGATTGTGTTGTCTGAAATTCAGAAAACAATAAGTCTTCAGCTGTAGTTGACACCTTGAAATTCGTGTGGAAAACCACATCCCCCCTGAAGTCGCCTAAATACAGGTTTATCTTCATTTTGTGGCACAGGATACTTCCAGACTACTTCCAATGATGTTACTACTTAAAGCTAGTTTTGTATTTCTGGTCAAAGTGCAACAACAGGCTGGATGGTGCGAACAGAGACCACAGCTACATCCCCAACTAGTGGTGGGAAGTTGTATTACGCATCATTTGACAGAGCTTGGTTCGCTTTAGAAAGAAAACCAAACCAAGTGAAAAATATAGCAACTTTACCTCTGAACCGAACCAAGTCTGACACATTTAAAGTTTGAAAGTGACCTTAAACAGCAGAGCTTGGCAAACCTTAATGACCCTGTAGAGGTGTAAAAAGATCTCAAAATGGAAAACTTTATGATTTTTCTTAGTTAAATGAAAAATATCTCGCAGATAGTCGCAGAAAAAGAGCAGTCTAATGCTTCTTTAAGTCTTTAGAGAGTCTAATATTAACTATAAGTTGCCCCTTTTAGAGCCTTTGATTTGCAGCTAGTTAGAAATATTAGTGATAGGAATGCCTGATACTGGATTTTTGCTTATATCCCATATGCCATATTATATTAATTATTATATTATATGGGATATTTCAAAATTGTTTTTGGCTGATACTGGAGCTTTATCTGCCCTTCTAAAAGCTTAAGCACTGATTTATTTACTTATTTAGACATTACAATTTTTTTTAAATACTTAAATCATTTGCAGCATCTTGTAAGTTCTCACATCATACCAGGGCTTGATATTAGCACCTGTCACAAGCCAATGCAGGTGTTTCTCCTCCAAACATCCTAATGAACAGCAGAGTTTGTTCGGTCTGGATCAAACATGAGGACCCCAAAGCATGAAAATTTGGTTACAAGCTAAGTTAGACTGACGGAGTATTGCATCACAGGAAGATTCGCAGCTGTAGCGCTTGAACATTCCCTTAAATCTACTTCCTGCGTTAATTTGGTTGGACAGAGATCTAGTTCAGACATCATGAAGAGCAGAAATAAACCATGATATAAATTTCAGCTCATGCCACTGAGCCCGTGTGCATGTATGTGTGCGTGTGCGATGATGAGGCACCCCGGCATCCCTCACCCCACTCAAGGACGAAGCCGCTGATTGCACCGTCCAGCCTCGGCCGCCGGTGTGTGTGAGAGTGAGTGATTGTGTGCCAGGTTGTTTGTGTGAGCTCCTGCCCGTAAAAGATCGTGTGTCTGATTCAGTGTGTTTGTCACAGACGGCCATGCGTGCACGTGCATGTGCCGGTGTCCTTGTGTATTTGTTTATGTGTGTTTATTGTGTGTGCGGCGATGCGGGGGGCTAAGGTGGGGGTGTTCTCAGATATACGAGCAGATCCCTCACTGGATACGACTTTGTGTGTGTTGGTGTGTGTTTGCTGGAGGTACACACTCTTATCCCAGCAGAGGTGGGAGGTCTGATACCTCCGAGCAGCAGCTGATCCGACAATTACAGCCAGGATCTGTGTGTGTGTTGTTCATGCAGACCCCTCCATGGGTGTGTGGACTAAAAGGGAAACATGTCCTCAGTGCAGGCTGTAGGTTAACATGTTAAGCACAGAGCCTCTTGCAGCTCAGGCTAACATTAGCCTGCGTCATGTAACTGTACATGGACGCCGCACAGGTGTGACCTCCATCCTCAGAGAGGGAGCCACCTTATGGAGGGAGGAGGTATCCTGAATAACTGCTTTGATTGTCCAAAGAGGTGAATGAAGCTCTTTGTGATTGAAGAAAGCATATAATCTGATGCAGGGGTGGGCAACTTTGATTACCAGGAGGGCCGCATATATTATTTTTCAGTGCCTGAGCACCGCTCGGTTACATACTGAGGAAAAAAGTAGCAAATATAAAGCTTAAAAAAGGTTTAATCTGATGATTCTTAAAGCAGAATTTCACATCCACAAAGCTAAGTTCTCTAAATGTTGACCTTCTTCTCCAGTTTTCCAACTTAATTTTAAGAGCTAGGTTGTTGAATAAAAATGATTGACAATGAGAAATGTCTTTATAATATGACTTTAATTCAAGAACTATTTAAAGAATTGTGATCTTCACTGCCTGTTTTTTTTATGTTAAACTATTAACATTTGTATTATATTCTGTACTCATGTACCTACCTCTGTTTTTCTCTATTATTTGTCTCTAATTTATTTATTTATTCTAGTTAAGATGCCAAACTTTGCTCTGTACGGCCAGTAAGTCAATTGTTGATTGTAATTGATAATATTTTTTCAGTAAAGTTTTGAAAAAAAAGTTTCAAAAAGGATTATACCAACGGTAATATATTTCAACTTAAACGCAATTAAAAGTTCATAATTTAACACAACTAAAGTCAATTTAAGTGTCTTTTTAATGCAATGAAATAATGAATGTTTACCAGTTTTTAAAGCACAAATATGTAACCTTTACTGTTGTTTCCAAATATAGTTTGTACTAATACTTAATGTAATTGTTGAATGCCTCATAAAAGATATTTTGAGACGCAATCATAGCAAAGTAAGTTCTGTAATGTGTATCTTCAACTTGTTGTCAACACCTCTTATTGAGTTAGAGTCTAGTTTTGAGTTTCCTTTGTAAAAGTCTTTATGATGCAGATTTAATGCCATCCACATTTAACAAAATACATTACAGCCTTTCTGGGTTTGGAGTTGGATTGTTGAAGGTAAAGACAGTTTTTCTACAAAGCTACAACTTTTTAGGGTTTGGAGATACTCTGTGCATAAGCATGCTGTTTGTTTGAGGCATAAATCTTAATTTACTCAGTGATGAAAATGTAGACATTTTAATGTAATTAAGGGGCCAAGAATTGATGAAATGGCTTAATATGAACTTTTAAAAGAGTAAATATAAAACAAACAAAATCTTTAGATACCAAAGCAGCTAGATCCTAATAGACAAATAAATATATAAATATATAGCTTGTGGCTGCATGGTGGTGCAGTGAGAAGGGCTGTCACTCACCACAAAGGTTGCTAGTTTGAGTCTTGCTGTTTGAGTTTGTCTCCCTGTACATGTGGATTCACTGGAGAAAGCCAAACCACCTGCATGCTTGTTAGGTTACTCAACAAGACTGAGTCTAGACTTAACATAGGTATGAGTGAGTGAGTGATTGCTTGTTGGTCTCAATGTGTCAGCCCTGTGATTGGCTGGCTAGTAGTCCAGAGTGTGCCCAGCTTTTCAGCCAATGACAGCGGTGTTAAGCTTCAGCATCTTCAACCTGTGAGGGATAAGTTGTATGGATAAAGGTGTGAATATTACTCCAGTAGTTTAAATATATTATTCTAATAGAGGCTTTACTTTTTTCTGGAAGCATAAATCCTCACCTCAAGGATTTAAAGTCTTCATAAGACATCCTCATTTATTCTCTTACTGCTGTTAAATAGGTATTGTTGGGGTTTTTTCTGCTTGTTACAAAGCTAAGGAGTGAAAAGCCCCCTCTCATCCAGGTACATTTTGTTTATGTTGTGTCATTTCTATAACACCCTCAAGGCGTGTTTAACATTTTCCAAGGACTTTGGTTTCTTCTGAAGCTTGCCTTGACAAGAATAAAATCAGTTGACAGCACTGACCTGCAGATTTCTGTGCTGGAGCTCTGTTTAAAAACCTTTGACAAGCTTTCTTTGCTCTTGCTTCTTCAGAAAGTTTTCTTTTTTATCCACGGCTTTACAGATTTCTGTCTTTGTTCGTCATCTCTTTGACTCGTCTGTTTTTGTTTGCAGGCAGGTCTCACCTACAATAAAGTCCCCTCTTCTTCCTCCCAAAGGTTTTAACCTTTTTAACAGTACATCTGAATCTCTTGGCTTTGCCTTTATAAAAATCTTTGGCTTTAGCAGCCAGTGCTGGAGCTGCCACAGTTCTCTCACCCTCCACGTCTGAGCAGAAGTATCGTGTTAGAAGTCGTGTCACCGAGTGTGATTGACGTGCCCTTTAGCGCGGCCTTCACTGACCAACTGCTCCATACCTGCAGCGGCGGGGACGACCGTGAACACCATGATGGTGCAGAGTGTTCCTCCAGAGTCGTGACAGCAGGTATTTCTGTCCTGCAGCCATAAATACTTGAGGTTTTTGGTCACCTTGCCGGCCCCTAAGCAGGGTTATACGAGGCTAAAAGTCACAGCTTTGTACATTGTGCATATCGTGACACGGAGGCCTTCATGCCTCACTGCTCTTGACCTCGGCTCGTGTCACATGCGACTGGCTCAGCAGTAAAAGCTACTGTAAGTAGATTTGTTAACGTGCAGCATGCTTTGATTTTCCCTTTCCAAGCTTTTCTGTATGCATGTGACGCCGTGTGCAGGGACTCCGGGGTGTATGTAAATACATGTGTGTGGAAGAGTGTGTGTGTTTCTGTCCGTCCAGCTGTCCTGACAGTGATGGATGGGACAAGGCTCACATCTACTGTCACACACAGAAACATCAAGGAGGACATGCTCAACACATTTTTAGCTCTGATTTTGTACAACCACTGGCTCTCCGAGATGGAGGGAGTTCTCATGGAAAAATCGCTATTTCATAACACCTCAAATTAGTGAAGCATGATATTATTGGTTTGATATCGATATCGGCCGATATTGAAAGTTTTCCAGATATTTACAGCCGATATATCAGCCACACATATCAGCCTTATATCGGCAAATTACACAGATGTACAATATTGTTGCACCCTCTCATCACGGCATGGGTACATTTAAAAATCGAGGGTTTCATTTTTACAAGGGTTAAATGCTTTTTTTCTTTTTTTTACATCTGTTCCTCCAAAAAATATACTGTAACACTGAAAGAAACAAGTCCATTGTAAAGAGCTTGTGCTCTTGACCGGAAATATCGGTATCAGCGATAACAAATTTAAAAAAAAATCGGCATATCGACAAAAATCCAATATCATCCATCCGTACCAAAAATCAAAGGTAAATATTTGAACCAATTTGTCCCATGTTGGAGAAACTGTAGTTCAGTAAATGTTCATCATAGCCATGTATTTTGGGAATGTTCAAAAATCTTGAAATAAATACAAAAATAACTAAAATATTGAGATATAGTTTGCCTTTGAGGGCATCCATACTTTACCTTGGAAACTTTTTAGAAAAATATGTGCAAGGGAAAAATAAATACTCAGTTAAAATTCTGACAGTAGCTTGTAAAAAACAATAACAAGGAAGTGGTATCAAGCTGATCCTCAACTGTAAATGAATGGATACAGATTAGACATGAAAGATTTATCGTTTTTCAAATTGAAATCACAATTTCATACAACGCAATCACGTGATCCCCAAAGCTGCAATTTCTTGCACTGCTCCTGGCTGACCCAGAACCTGTTGGGTCACACATACTGTTTTGCACATTTGCATTTACAGAAGTGTTGGTTAGCAACAATACAAAGCCTCTGTTTAGGAGTAGAAGTTGGCGTATCCCTTAAATAATGAAAACAGTTTATTTATCATGAATATTAGATGTGTTATGTGCTTTTAATCAGTGATTTCCTTACTGTTGTCTGTACTGTAAACATAGTGAATATTGCTTGATTTAAAGAAAATCGTGAATCGAATTGAAATTGCAATATCTGCCAGAAAAATTGCAATTAGATCTTTTCCTAAATTCGTTCAGCCCTAATGCAGATTATTGAAGAGATCTATCTGATGAAAAAGCTGACTCATATGATATGACTGCAACAAACTCAGGTGAAGGATAAATGGGAAAATGGACGATATGCAGAAATCAGAATAGCTGCGCTGGAAACTGAAGGATGATCTATGTATTGCTTATGAAGTTTAAATGTTACCCTGTGTTGTATTGTTTTCATGAATCAAAGAAAGTAAAAAAAATGTTTTGTGTGTTGCTTTTCATCAAGACAAAATTTAAAAAGATTTTTTAACTTGTTTCATTTGCTTGGCCCAGCATGTGCAGCCACCCTTTGCTTACACTTGCAAACATTGAAGCACACATGCATGTATATAAATGGCTTTGTGTGCATGTTAAAGCTCACAATAAAAATACCCCTCTTTATTTAGGCACAGGAGGACCCTGTGTGATCAGAGGGTGAGCCTAAAAACTGTTCACGTCACTGTCTGAGCATTTCTGTTTGTGGGCACGTGGTCTGATGTAATCAGACCAAAGGTGATGAAAAAGTGAAACTCTTCAGTTGTTTTTCTCTTGGTTTAATATTTTTTGCCTGGTTGGTGTTTCGCTCCACGCCCACTCGACCTCTGAGCGGCACGTCACCTCAGACTCTGAGTCCAGATTGAGCAACATGACGGCGTGTTGCTGCTGCAGAAGAAGCTTCTCCCTCTCCTCCTCGCTGATTGGTTGGTTCATTAACCACATCACAAACTTGCCGCTGCACTTCTCACGTTGAATTTCTCTCAGAGGGTGTTTGAGGCCATGAGAAAATGTAAGAGAAGCTGTCAGGATGCTTAGTGCCTCACACGTCTTCATTTTGTTGTTGTTGATCTGAGAATCAGGGGCTCGTTCGGCTGCAATGATCTGATGAGCTGAATGTCTGATTAAGACGGCGCTTGGCTGAAATTGGATCTTAAGAGAGGATATTGTTGTCATTCAGAGTTACAGCCCATTTAATGCTCTCTGTGTCTAGTTTACATTCTGTCCCGTCATCACTTATGTAATTAGATTATCTTTAATTTCACCTCCAAGCTATGTTAGGATGCAACAACTCCAGTTTTAACACTTTAAGGGAAGATTTTTGTGTTGAACTGAATTATTTGTGAAGTTATCTGCAGGGTTTTTGAAATGACATAGAGAATATTATCTAAAAGGCTGACAGGGGGTTTGGCGGAGTTGCAAGCAAACGTTTGAATGTATAAATGAACAGAAACAAATTGAACTTTTGTGTGAAATGCAGTCACCTTTATTTAGGCTGCCTGGCAGAGCATCTCAGTTACAATACCAGAACTGACAACAAACAGTGAACCTGCTCTACATGGATATATCAATTCATAAAGAGAGGAGCTCTGATTGGATCACTCCCCAACTTATCCCACCACCACCAAGCTAAGGCAGTTGTGATTGGATGTCCCTCTTAACTCATCCAACCTTTCCACACAGCCAGAGTAGCTGTGATTGGATATATTCCTAACTTGTTCCTACTTTCTACATGACCAAATTAGGTCTGATTGGATTAAGTCTCTGTCAAAGATTTTAGTCTAATTTAGTATTTGTTTAGGAAAATGTCAGTTAATTTAGTTTTTGTCCATGTGCACTTGTTTTTATTAGTTACTGTCTAGTTTTCATCAGGGGAAAAAAGGTTGTTGACGAAAACTATGATGAAAATAATAAGTCAACAAATTAGCACCGTCATACATCATCCAATCAGACTTTTAAATGCTGGTGAAACTCTTGTGCTGTGCAAACGTTACCATTTTCAAACTAAACCTTAACATTTTAATAGATATATGGTAGACTTTTTCAACCATATAACCTCAAGAAAAGTAATGCTTTGTCAAATAATTCTGGTGGTATGATAAAAGCAATTCTGGACAATCTACGTTCATGGTAATATGAGTATGTCAGTGTTAAAAAAGCACTTTGAGCCGCCATATTTACTTATTTTCATCGTGTTGCAGACAGGAATGTCCACTTGAGGGCTGTAAGCTGGAACAAACCACTCTAAGAGTTCAATTGTAACTCCAATCAATGTCAAAAAATGCTTTTAAAAAGGCAGAAACTCCCTTTAAAGCAGAACTTATCCCTGAAACTGATGCTTTTGTAATAATGTTTGTAAAGTTCCACTCTACAAACTGCTTGAAACAAATTTTGGTAACAAATCACCTCAAATATAGCCCCTTTGTCACATCATTTGCTCCGTTTGCCTTGAAGGGAGACTTTTATTGTCATTCTACATTAGTGGTATTATGGCAGCACGCTGGGCGGCTGCTGTAGGTTAGCCTTGTGTCTATCTGGGCCAAGCACAACGTTGGAGCCCCGGGGAGGAGAAACACTTTCTTAGCCATCAGACCTCGGTAGAAAATAGAGCCTCAGTGAAAATGGTCTCAGATAAAGGCCGTAATGCACTTGATGTGATTTGGTTTTGACTTGATGTAAGTGTGTGTTTGGAAACCGCTTCACTCGGCTGAAAACATCGAGGGAACAAGAGGAAGATGAGCTAAAAAGGCTGCGTAAAGCACATGAAGGGGCTTGGTTTTAACACGCAAACAAACTGAATCTCAGCTGACTAATGTTCGCTCTCTACATGTGAGGCTTCTGTGCAGGCAGCTGCTCCACTATTGTTAAAAGAAATCCAAAATGAGGCACTGAAAAAGCTTCAAAAATGACCTTAATGGGTGCTTAAATTAAAATATTTATGCTCCTCCATGACCGAATATCAATGAATAACTTCATTTACGTGAGGAAACACTGGTGATAAAAATGAATGAAAGCAAACTCAATCAGAGAAATTGATTCTAAGGCCTAAGCAAATTGATTTGAGCAATATGACCTATAGGATATTTACCAAATCAATCAAGTTAAATTACAGATTATTTTAGATTAAATGGCCATTTAGACCTTAATTGTGTTTTATCAAGCCCTCAAGTGGAAAAATTTCAAAGAAGCACTGAAATCTTCTGACTCTTTGGCATGAAATTGATCCCAGTCTGAGTTAAACAAATCAACTTTTCCACATTTGTGACTCACAATGATGTTTACAGGTCTAATAAACAGGAATCAGGTTGGATGACAAGATTAAATGACATTCAACATGCTCTTGCAAACCAATTTGACTGCTCCTCGCTGCTGAAATACAGAGATAAATGATCTCTCCGTCTTTCACTGAGCACACGATGACAATGTATTAGAAACATTTCGGATTTGCATCCCAAATTTTAATTTATGAGCTCCCGTGGGCAGCAGAACGACTGTTCCTGACACTGAATTCAATTTAGACAAACTCCATTAATCTGCATATGGATCAGTCACCTGATACAACCCACTTTCTCTGCTCGCACTGGGAAAGAAGCCAGTGAAAACACACCCTCCACAGCTGGGAAGATATTAAATATGATGAGGAAAATCTATAATACCATTAAAAAAGTCCACAGCTTTAGTGCTGGTTCAAAGGTTGGCCTTCAAAGTCCATATAGGGGATCTCTGATTCGGCTAACTAGCTGCTCATTCATGGATGTCAGGTCTATAAATAAAAGAGAGACAGAGACCAGAGGAGGCTGCAAAGCTTCAGACTGGATTCAATAATCCTCTGATATGGTCTCTGTGGCTCTGATGCTTTAAAGCTTATGTGTTTTACACCTTTTTGTACTTTTAACACAGCCACTTAAAGTCTAAATGAAGCATCTGTGCCATGCTTTGGTCAGAATACGATATCGATCAAGCATAAGGGTAGAAACCAGCTATGCTCAGCCTTTCTCAGAAAGCTTGCTTTTGCTGTATGTCACCCTTCTCCTCCATACAGTGTCCTGATCATAGACTGTGGAAAATACTGGACAAATTCTGAATTATTTTATTAAACTTTATTCGACCAGGGGAGCCTCACTGGGATTAAAAATCTCATTGCAAGCGTGTCGAGACAGGCAGCTGCACATTTACTAAGTTACAGACATGAATCAGTTACAGACACAGAAACAGACATATCAACTAATCAAATCAGTCACAGAGCAGGGAATCATCAGTCGAAGCATCTACAGCCTGAATCAACTTCCTCCAATGCCTTTAACCTGCTTACGAACATTCAAAGATCCAGTTTGTCCTGCAGCAGATTCCAGTCTGCAGGAGCAGCAGATCTGAAGCCTCAGACAGATAATAAGAATAAGTTTTGTGACTCAGTCACAGAACAAAGACTGAAGCTTCCAGAACTTTTCACATGAACAAAGTCACTCAAGAATGATGGGGGCAGGCCAATTACAGCCTTAAAAATCAGATGTGCCAGTGATTTAGTCAGAGGGCCAACCAACTCTCTCACACAGAGAACGATGAGCTACAGCATAAAGATGCATGCAGATATAAAACATTAACATAATCAATCAGAGGCATGAAAGTAGCAGCAACAAGCTACTTTTTTGGCCACAAAAAAGAAAAACAAAACTTACTTCTTAACACACAAACTCAATGACGTCAGCCATTTGGTTGATGGTAGAGGTGTCAGATCAAATCCACAGCCCAATAACAGGCAAAGATGTTAAGTTGTTAAGCATCAGCCAACAAACCCACCCTCTTCATGTGGGTTTTGAGACTAAGAGGGAATAAGCTAAGGTAATAAATAACATAAGTATTCAGAGAACAACCCTATTAAACTCCAGTTTATGCAGTTAACACATAGTAAGGCTTCAACAAGTTCATTTCTGTGAGCATGCACACTTAGCACATCGTCCTTTGGTTCCTTTCAGCAAGAATGGAAAGAAAATGGAGTTTGAGGATGCAAGAGCAAAATGTTATCTGGAGATTTAACGCTCTCCCAGTAGAGAAGAGTCACAGATATGAAGCAACTCCAACTTTTTTTGTTCTACATTCGCCTCTGTGATGCACTCACTTAGGTCTGACCTGTATGTATCTCTGCCATTAAACAGTAGGGAAATTGAAGGCCTTAAGTACTGAAGCTAGAATGTTAAAAATGTCAGGTTCAGGCCCAATCTAAACTTTACCTTACGTCTACTGACAAAGTTCTCTTGCTTCCTTACATCTTCCATCAGAAGTTCTTATTGAAATTCCCCCTGAACCCCTTCTGTCCTGGCTTTTCAGTGTCAGAGGGGCGGGAGGCTTTGTCAGAACATTTCTGTAACCCTGAGAACTGACATTTAACTTCCCGCAGAGATCGGACATCTGTGTAAATGTGAGGTTTCTCCCTCGTTCCTCCGTCCCGTCTTTCTACAGCTACTCCTGTCACCTTCTGTGTGAACATCTCACCTGTCCTCCAGGAGAAAAATGTGCAAATCTGCACCATTATCTAGGAGCTGAATTCCCTTTGCACCCTCTGTTCCTTTCACCTCCTTCCAACCTCTGTCCTCGCTCCCTCTCCTTTGGCCTAATTTCCCTTAGTCACCCTGTGTCCTCTCCTCTCCTCTTTCCTCTCCCCCTCCTTCCCCTCTTTCTCCTCTGTTGTCCGGATAATATGCAGCAGTCATGAAGGTCACAGTGCTCCCTGCCTGAAGGACACTCTGTGGCGGTGGATGCAGCATATGCGGCTTTGCAGTACAGCATGTGAGAGAGTGGCATGGAAACAGAGCAGCTATAAATACAGCTCGAGTGAAGCTACCTTCTGTGGCTCAGAGACTGCAGTACCTGGGAGTTTGAGAGGGGGCACACCACTAAAAAGAGTTTGTCAGGATTTTTGAACAGGTTTGACCAACAAACATAGGAGATAAATATCTGAAAACAAGCAATCTGTTGTTCACAATGGGAGTATGTGATAGTTTTCCAAGTTAATAAAGGTCAGACATGTTGGATTCTTTTTCAGCTGGAGTTGCCATGAAAGTAAAGTGTCATAATTCATTTTTTACTAAAACATCCCATCCACATATGAGGAAAAACTAGTCTCAAAGCTAATGCCAAACATCTTATTCCAAACTTCATGCCCATGAAGTGCAAAACCTTTCTCTTCTGAAGGACACATCGGTACTAACTGTCTGAGTCAAAGCTACTAAAAGGTGAAGGGGGGGGGGGCATTTTAAGAAAAGCGCTTTTGTTCCCCTTCAGGGTTCCCACGCTTCCTGGAAAACCTGGAAGATGATTGACCAATTTTCCAGTCATGGAAAACGTATGGAAAATGAGACAAAGTCAAATGTCCTGGAAAAGCTTGAATTGTCCTGGAAAACTATTTATCCTCCCTCTGCTTCTCTTTAGCATGTAAGTGAACACAAATGGATTAAAAATGTGCACATCACCTATGTATACATACATAGGTAATGTATACAATACAAAAAGATATTAAAAAGCTAAAGTGCGACGTTGGTTAAGTGACATTGGGATCTGTGGGCGTGATTGCGCTATTCTATGATAAATTTGTCATAATTTCTGAATGTAAGAGATTATTTCATAGATATGTTACAGCCATAGACTGCACATCTTGTACATCTTGCATCCCTGGAAAAGTCCTGGAAAATAATTTCTAGAAAAGAGTGGGAACCCTTAGTTTGGTGGGTACACACTACATGATAATCGATCTGAGTTTGGGCCTGGATCCCCCTTTTTGACCAAAGTCAGCAAAGACCCAATTATCTGTTGGTCCTTGAGATGATCTTACATGACTATCCTGTCAGCCTGCTCTATTGTAGAGTGCCTTGAGGTAACGCTTGTTATGAGCTGGTGCAATACAAACAATGATTGATTGACAAGAAAGACAGACTGAAGTGGGATGTTGATGCCCGGGGCCAGGAGGGGAAAACAGCTATGATGATTGTTTCAAGTTGTGGAAAAGTTGCACTGATTGGACTAAAATTCATATGGATTCGCTGAAATTGCATGATTGCCAAATCACATTTTTCTCAAAGGACTGATGAGGGAATCAGTTGAGAATTGGGTGGATAAGCAGATTTGAAAATGACATTAGTATCAGTAAAACTGCATGAGTTCCCATCCTTAGGGAGCACTGATTTATATTCTAATCAGTATTAAGCAGAGAAACAGGAAGTCAAAGAAATGTATATGTCAGTGAAGTTTAGAGAGAAGAGACAGAGCCAGGGTTAAAGGAGAGGAGATCAGATGAGGGGAAAATGGACATGAAGGAAAGGAGAAGAGGAAAGGAAGGATGCCAAGAGAGGAGAGGATGGAGGGAGTGGACTTGTAATGCCTAATGCATCCGCCTCCTCTTCTGTGGAGAGCTGTAGTCGTGAACGTCTGCCTCAGTGAATCTGAATGCAGCCCACTTTGTATCGAACAGTGAATCTTAGAAACCACCTCTCTCTCCTCTTCTGTCTCCGCTCATGTTCACCGTGTGTGTGCCTGAGGCGCGATCATCTGTGTGTGTTCACGTATGAGTGTGTGTGTGGGTCATATGAGGACGGCGGCGCAGCCTGCCAGTGTCGTCCTCCTCCTCCTCTTCTTCTTCCTCATCGTCGCCACTTTTGGCTGCAGAAATGGAGACGATTCACAGGTTTGAAAGAGAGGGGAGATAATTAATACTGTTTATGTGCGAGTGTGTATTTGTGAGCCTGTAATGCCGACTGTCTCCAAGGAGATGCAGCAGGCGAGCGCAGCGGCCAGCATGGCGTAGTAAAGAGTGTTGAAGTCAACCCTCTACCTGCTTGTTGTTGCCTAGCAGCTGAAAATGCTTGATCACAGGTTGGCCCAGGTGTGTTTGGAGTAGCCAGGGTTTATGCTACAGCCCTGTGATTGATCGTTGGCTCCTCTCCTCTTTACTTTGTTTCATTTGTTTATTACCTCCTCTTTTCTCTTAATCCATCATCCTCTCCTTGCCTCCTACCCTGGCTGTCTCTGGTATCGATCAACACTTTTATCTCTTCTTTCTTCACCCTCTCTCCCTTTTCTTCTTCTCAGTTTTTCCCTTTTTCCTCACATGGTTGTGTTTGTCCTTTTGCTTTACCTTATCTTTCACTTCCTCTCATCCTTCATCCATGCTCACTTCACCATAAATGTTTTCATAACCTCTTCTTTCTGGTCTTTTCTCACGAATGATAATAGAACTGTGAGTTTAATTAAACCACACATCGTCTTTTTGACCTTGCACACTGAGTTTTATGCTCTGTTTGTTGTTTTGGTTTAATTTAGTGAAAATATGTGAAGGTCTGAGTGGATTTGGCAGGACTTTTCTTCACTTTTAATGAAGTTAGCTTCTGAAAGCACAATAAAACCAAATAGCTGCCTCGCTATTTAGATTAGAAGCTCTAACCTCTGCACTGTTTGTTTCTAATTCAGGAGAGTTGTTCTGATACGAGTGGGCATTGCTTGCTTGGCATGGTTCGATTGAATATATTTGAGCACAGCAATTGATCCCTGTTCTGGTACAAACAACCGAGTCGAGCTCGCCTGATGCAGGTGGTCTCAGCTAGCTCTTGTCGCAAGGACACGATCGACCCAGCAACCGACACAACAGGGTGACGAGTTAACTCATCACACTGCTGTAGTGGTATCGGCAGCAGTAGCAGTAATAGTAACGGCATCGTAGCAACCAGGCATTCAAGCCTACTTAATAATGATGTTTTGATGCCACAGAGTCACTTTCCACACTCAGGCACAACATGCATGAAAAGATCAACAGGTGAACATCACTCCTCATCTCTACAGCGAAGAAAAAAAAATGATGTAAAAAATGGTCAGCGTGTCACAGTGATGAAATTAAAATTCACATTATAACAAATGTTTATGTATAATATTAAAGAAATGGGTCATTATCTACTTCCCTGCATCATTATTCAGTCATTTCCATCAAAATAAGTTTTAAAAAGTTAGTTTTTTGTATTTCAAAGTGTCTCTAAAAAGGCTTAAAAACATGTGAGAATGTGAAAATTGATCTTAAAATAAAGTGAAAAAAAATTAAATCCTGTGTGTTCAGTTTCTCTGCAGACTCTTCTGTGGTGTTTTGGTGTAATGAGTTACCGTACTAGACACTTGACCCCCTCTACAAACGCTCATTGTGTAGATAGCTTAGCTTAGCCTACTAGCTTCCTTCCCATAATGCAGAGAGTGACTCGTAGTCATAGCAACACTGGCTGGACATGATGTTGCAAGACCAGTCCTGCCTTTTTGAGTGATCTGGCCTGTGTTAAAATACTGACGAGAGAACATGAAACAATCCAAAGGAAATATGTAAATCTGTAGCATTTCTTTTACTGAATCGTAACAAATAACTGAGGTCTCATTTCTTAACTTAAGTTGGCTAAACTTTAAGCACTTGCTTTGGGGTCAGGTGTAGTCAGGCCAAGCTCTGTGCACATGGTTTGCGAAAAGAGAGGGTGTTTAAGGTGCTTGTTTGATGCTGTAGTACGGCATGTCCCATTTAGCAGTAGCCAGCTAGTAGCCATATTATATTTATTATGTATTCTTTATTTTTATTTTATTTTATTTTATTTCTGTTTTTATTGTTTATGATTTATTACTTAGATTCAGATAGATAGATAGATTTTATATCTGTTAATTGTTTTTACTTTTAGATATCCTGGGGGTTTTTTTTATACCGTTGTACATTACAGTGCTACTGGAACCTTAATTTCCCTGCAGAAGTCTTCCCAAGGGATAAATAAAGTTCTATCTGATCTAATCGTATCTAATCTAATATATGCTTTGGCTGGCTCAGATTTGATAGCGGCATGTCTTAATTTTTAGTAGTTTTTCTCACATCCTAGAACCATGAATTGGACTCAGAACTTAAAAATCCAGTGCAGACAGTTACCTTGAAATGTTGAGTTTTCATAGTGTTTTATTTTTAAAGTTTAATGTTGAAATTGAGTTGGATTGATTCTCTCCAATTTATACCCCTACCTGGTAATAACCAGGAAGTATGCCACATAAACTGGCCAACACATTTCAGTAGTACATGCTAGAGTCTTTTCCTCTTCAGTGTGTTCAGATGAAGTCTGAAAATGACTTCTCTGGTGTTCGTATTCTCTCGCACTCCTCCGAAGATGCTGCTTCGTTCTTACCTTTTACCCCTTTTTCTTTTTCAAGCAGCTTCTGAAGGTAAAAAACTAAAAGACTGCAGAGATTTGTGGAAGTTTTCTGGTGATGCTGGTCCCCTTAAGGTTAATCAAGTGTTGGTTACAATCCAAACTCTGTTTGTTGTTATTGTGGGTGCAGGGCTGTTATTAAAATATTAAAGAATGGAGCAGAAAACAGAGGAAGGACTAAAAAACAGAAGGAGAGAACAGGTTTATTTGGCTAAGATGGGAAAAGTAGTTTAAGTAGTTTTATTTTGAGGTTTTATTTGTTTTAAATTTAAAAGTTATTTCAGCTCCTTTGGGACTAGGAATAAAAATTCAAGCATTTTTATTTGACTATTTCTCAAAACAAACTCAATGCAAGCTTCATTCCTCTCTCAGCTGAATGTTCTGCTTCTGATCTGAAAAACAAATGAAGGAATGAGAACATTTCCAACCTTCTCTGCTTCTCACAGTTTACAGGATTGTTTTATATCCCGATAATGGAGCCAAATTAGTAATCAGACAATAGACATTTCCGCATTAGCTGTCTGAAATACTATAATTAAACAGGCCTTGTGTGGGTCTGTGTGTACGTGAGTGTGGTTGGAGAGTGATGAAGGTTTGCGTTGGCCTCCGTCCAGCGGAGGGAATTACAGGTTATTTGTCAGAATAATGCTGCGAGTTGACTGGAGGAGTGTGTGAAGCGACAGAGTTGGACGGCTTTGAATTGTATTTTTGGAGCTTTGTTAATTATGTGTGTGCGAGTGTGTTTGCACAACACTGCCAGAGAAACTATATTACACTTCTTAGCCTTTTGTCACTCAGAATCTCAATGTAATTAAAGGAAAAAATATGTCTGACATCCTCTGAGACCTTCACAGTGTGATTAAATGCAGAACAGTTTGTTTTTCTGTAATGGGCTTATGGAGATATCAGGATTAAGAATCATTCCTCGGTGGATAAAGGTTAAAAAACAGCACCCACATGTGCATATATTTGTGTTTGCATGCATGAGAGTGAAGCACAGTTGTTCTGACAATCACAGAAGCACAGCTTTATGGAAATATGCTCCATTATTGCGTTCAGAATCATCATTTGACAGCAGGATTGCACAGCAGAACTTCTTTGGATTTTACAAAATTAGGTATGGAAGCCACAAGGGCAAATTATGGATGGTGAGTGGGTTTTCCGTCTCCAGTTTATCTTCTGCTACAAAATGGAAGTTTAAAATGTCATCATTATCAGTTTTAACATACACATTTAATTTAAGTGCACCTTCACAACTCACACGCTTGGTCCAGAACAAACATGCTTTTTTGTAAAGTTCAGTTGATTCACTGCAAAAACTCAGACCTTGAGAGTGTTTGTCTATTTTCAAGTCAGAAATATCTAAAACACTTATTCTAATCTACATTCATTCAACAAGTCAAGATAAATATCTTATTTTAAGGAATAAAAGACAAAAAAAGGAAATGAAACAAGGAAAGTTTGACTCAGTGAGGCACTTAAATTCAGGTTTAATATCTACTCTGGAAAGAAATTTTTATTTTAAACAGTGCTGTCAAATGATTTAATGTTTTAATCAGATTAATCACAGGGTTGCTGTGGATTTATTTCGAGTACTCACGATTTAACAGTCATTTTTAATCTATATTAATCATGTTTAATTTAGCAAAAGCAATCAGACTCAACAAAAAAGGGAATATATATACACAACTAATGTGTTTATTAATAACCTTTAAAAGTTCATGTTAACAAAAAACTTTTCTCTTTTTCCCAACAAATATTTATCCACATTAATGTGGCCCTGTCGACTTTTTTTAGCCAGACAAACCAACTCGTTGACATTGTCTGAGAGGAGAGCTGACCGCTTCTTTTTCACAATGTTGTGTGTAACTGAGAGCAGCCTCTCACCTGGAGCAGTGGTTGCCAGAGATGTGGTTAATTGTGTTAAACTTTTTAATCAGATTAATCATGATGATGGATTAATTCACATCAATGCGTTAATTTTGTCTAATTTGAAGACAGCAAGTTAAATTTGTCTTGTCTTATTGGCACATTATTTTACTTATTACAAGAAACTCAGGCGTTATTTTAGGTTTTTATATCTTCAAATAAGATCTTTATCCAGACATGTCAGGAAATTGTGGCTCAAAATAAGTCTAGTGAGCTGTTTTTGACTTAAAATTGGAAAAATACTCTCATCTAGATCAGAGTTTTTGTAGTTTTTGGGGTGATGTGAACCAAAAAACCAAACTCTGATCTGCCTAAAAACAGGGGGTCTTGGTTTGCTTCTAAGCCAAACAGAGATTGGTTTGGAGTGGTTGTGATAGCAACCTAGCCTTGCAGTGCAGCTGGATCACCTGATTCAGTGTCTGTAGTCGGGCAGATCCATCTAGCCAAGCTCTGATCTACAACGAGTATGAGCAGCCCAAAGTGGGACGGCCCAGTCAGTGTCCTTAAAGCCAGCAGTCACCAACACCTTCACTGAAACTCAATAGAAAGGATATTTTTGTTTCACTTCCAACATGTTTTGGCGAACGTTTGTGAATGGCCCCGTCTGTGCTTGTGACTCTGATCTCAAATTGGCGCCACCTTCACGCTCCCCTCCCCCCTCACACCCTCCTCCACCCTGACGACCCTTCTCACCCCATTTTTTGTGGCCTCTTTAATCTGAAAAGCTCCCACCTCACCCAAACAAGATCTCTCTCTAATCCCTCTGTATTGAGTGGCAGATGCATTCTGGGATGTGATGGGGCGCAGTGCTGTGTGCAGATGTGATTTGTCAATAATTGCAACAGAAGCTGTTTGCGAATGGTTTCCCCTCATGTTTATGATCTCTGTCCCCCACTGCAGTGAGTCAGTTCTAATCAGACAGCAATAAAGATCGCGTTTGCTCGATGCATCTAATTAAGTCCAATTTTCAGAAGTTAAATGATCAGTGCGGGGTCAGAGAGAGGAATATTGACTCTTAAATGATGGTCTAGCTGTAGCATTAATTATATGAAACATAAAACCAGGAGCAGGGCTCCTGCAAATCCTCAAAAAGCCCAAAAGTCGTCCTAGGAAAAAAAAAAAAAAAAAATTTTACATAACATTATTAAACATCTTTCAGTAATATTTTCTGTTTGTTTTTGAAACTGCTAATTGAATAGCAGGTTTTATTTGGATATATTTCTTAATATTTCTTCTTGGAAAAAAATGATTGTAACAATACCAGAAATAAAAAAAATGATACCAAACAAGTGAACATTTTACAATACAGCTTTTTTTGTTGGTATGGTATCATATAAATATTGATACATGTTTTTTACTAATAAGATATTCCCCAAATTAAATAAATGTAAAATTCTTAACATATACAAATATTTTGCAGCCAGTATGCATAGTTGTTTGTCTTTTTACTCGTAATAATATATATATACAATCAATATTAAATGTATATTCACCATGTTGTGCTGCCCTATATCCTGTATAACAACATACTGATATATCTTAAATCCTCATATATTGCCCAGCCCTTCCTCTCCAGCCCTGTAGTTAAACCAGACTCTCCAGAGCCCTCAGTCCAGTCCCACCAGGACGTCCAGCTAACCTTTGTTCAGCCTCTCCAGCCCCTGCGGTCCAAACCAGGCTAAAGATTAGCGCCCTGTCCTGCCAGTGTAGCCTCCTTCAGCTGCAGCAGGCGTGTAAGTAAGCCTCATTTAGCCCTGAAGACACAACCAGGCCAAAGATTAGCCATAAGCTATGGTCCTTAAAGTCTGTTTGGAAACGTTATAAAGGGAAAACTAGAGACATTAACGTGCTTTAGTTTAACCAACTCAGTCTCAAGTCCTCTCAGCCAATCAGAGAGCTCTCTGGGAGCAATGTTGCTGGGGGGAAGTTGCTTAGAAAAAGTTGCTGGTGTGCGTTTGTGTTGTGAGCAGATGGCTCAGCCGTCTGTCTCCACATTAGGAAGATACTGATGAGATGAGTCAGTTCACGCACGTGCACGCTCACACGCACACTCCTCGTGTCGTTTCAGTGCTGTCGTCTTTAACAGCGTGCCCTCTTCTTCTTGTGTGTGTGCATCTACCTGAGTGTGTTTTCCTCTGTTCTGCTTCCTCTGAGACGGCAGGGAACATCGCTGACTCACACTATCCACAACAACACACACACACGCACCCACACACACACACACACTCGTACTACAGTGACAGTTAGAGCCGCTGAAACATAAAAGCTGCCGGTGGATGCAATTGCTTTTTTGTGATAGAAAATCAAAGTATTTCTGATTGGAAATGTGTTTTTTTGAACGCTGCATCAAAAACAATCAAGCTGTGGAGAGAAAACCATCAGAGTGTGTGTTTGTTTCCGTGTGCACGTTTAAGAGTCTAGACTTGAAAGCACACTTAATGCTGAGATGTGCTCCTGATTGAACTCATGCGCCCGAGTGAGCCTCGTAGACGGTCCTCTGCTCTTATGATGCATTTGGAGGGTGTGAGGGAAGTAAGAAAGTGAAGCAGTGATGGCTGAAGGAGGCAGAATTTAAAGGGATACACCAACTTTTTTTGTTTTCGTGTCTTGCCTCACTTCAGAGTCCATGACAAGCAGATAGACACCACTCTGTGCGTGCAGTAACAAGGAGGAGACGGGCAGAGCTCGCCCACCGCTAATTAGCTTAGCTCAAACACTGGGAGTCAATGGGTAGTGCCAGCCTGCCTTTGCCTACAGTCATCAGATAAACCCTTCAGCACCTCCTGTGTGCTTGTTGTGACTCGTTTTTTTTTCCAACCTGTTTTATTGAGTTTTGCAAATGTATACAGTTGTATTAAAACATTTACAAAGAGTTTAGTAAACTTTTTTTTTTTTTTTTTTAGAAAAACAACAGAAAAAAAAAGTGGTCACTGAAGTATTGCTGCATACCTAAAAAAAAAAAAAACGTATATAAAACTAGAACAGCCACAATAAAAATAATTAAACAGATAAACAAAAAAGTAGGACGAGGACAGAAAGAGACAATTAAAAAATATAGAGAGAGATAAGAAAAACACAGGCACATCAGTCAGGTAATAATTATTTTTTTACTGTTTTTTGTTACGTTGTCTATTTTTAGACTAAGATTTGCACTTTTATGTAATTTTAAATAGAAATACATACGAAACTAAGCATGCACATGTGCAAACCACCATATACGTGCTTGCCCTGCAGTGTAGTTTCGTTATATTCTTGTTTAACTCAGTCGGACTGCCCTGAGAGTTTCCTCGTCTCCACCGGCCTCTCTAAGAAATAAATCTAAGGATGTAGGTGCAGTAGAGCCAGAGGTGAGCTGTGTAGTTGCTGCTGACTGCCTGTTGAGTTTTATCGTGCTGCTGCTTCTGTCCAGACTCTGCTCGCTGTGTCCCATTAACAAACTATCGCCGCCCTCTCTTACCGCTGTGTGTTTAATGTACAGCTGATTATGGCGCTCAGTGCTGCTGCGAGGGGCTTCAGCGCCTGGTCACTGCATGAGAAGGATATGAACATGATGTGAGAAGTTTAAAGCTGAGCTGTTAAATTAACACGCTGATGTAATAACCAGAGGACACACACAGAGCTCAGTGTGTGGGGACTTCTGCACTTTATTACCTATTTATTAGAAGTTAATAAACTTTAGCAGGGAGACGCAGACACACCAAAGCTGTCCCTGATGAGGAAGAAAGAGCTGGATGATGCCTCTGAGCGACACAGTGGGTAAAAAGTCACTTTATCACCAGCTCCCCGCTCTGGGAAACAGTCCAATTTGTCTGGTTTTAATTAAAAATATCATTAGTCTGAATTGTTTTCAAACTTTTAAAATGAAAAACAAGTGCTGCTGGGATAAAATGGAGGGCCTATTAATGTTTTTCAGCTAATAAACGTATTAATACCTGCACTGCAGCTTTCCTTCTAGGGCTGTGTTTTTGTAGGACATCAGAGAAACAAAGATGGAATTTGTAGTGCCCTGTAAGAGCAATGAGTGAAAACATCATACATAAAAATTTAATTAAAAAATGTGGGATTTTTGCAGTTAAAAAAAGTGTGATTTGTCTCATCTATCTCTCTGTGAATAAGCATTTCATCCATCCATGCATACCTCAACCCATCCATCCATTCATTTATCTATCCACCATCCAATCAACTTTCAATTATCCATCCATACATTTACCATCCATCTGTCCATCCTTCCCTTCATCCATCTGTCCATACATCTATCAACTAAGCATCCATCAACACAACTATGCATTCATCCATCTTTCCATCCATTTATGCAGCCATCCATCAGCAAAGCACCTGTTCATCTATCTATCCACCATCCAATCAACTTGCAATTCATCCATCTATCCATTCTACCATCCAGCATCCATCCTTCCCTTCATCCATCTATCATCAAAGAATCCATCAAGTCACCCAACCTTGCACTCATCCATCTTTCCATTCTTTCATCCATCCATCAATCTATCCACCATCTAATCAACTTGGAATTGACCTGCATGTCAGTCTATCTGTCTATCCGTCTATCTATCTATCTGTCAGTCTATCTGTCTACCCGTCAATCTATCTATCTATCTATCTACCTATCTATCTATCTATCTATCTATCTCCATTATCTTATAGGTGAAGGTATGAGCGTGGACATACAGATAAAGTGAGAGCTTTGTCTTCTGGCTCAGCTCTGGCACAACACCTTTATTACTGCGGGTGCTGCACCAATCCGTCCATCAGTCTCACTGTCCATTTTTACCCCAGTAGGTTACTTGAACTCCTGCATCCAAGGCAGAAGCTCGCTCCCCACGCAGAGGTTTTAATCGACTGTTTTCTGTCAGAAACCCTTGGTCCTGGACTTAGAGGTGATGTTAGGTTTTACATGAATATCTGATGGTAGTCTTGGGCTTCAGTGTGGTTGGCTATAGTGTCGTACTGAATGGTTTTGGTGAATAGTATCATGTTTGCATCTAAACTGCCTGCTCCAGTGGCTCCTCCCTCTTAAATAGTCCTGATCTTTCTGAATTAAAACAACCAAAACACTTTTTTAAGTCTTTGTGCACCCATTTTCACTCGAGCATTGCAAGAAAAAAAATCTCAAGCAGTCCCAGGGGGTCTAAAGTTGTGGAGACAGCCAGAACATCCTCCTTGAAAAATATCTATTTTCCTGCGAGCAGCTCAGCTTGATTCCTGGATGAAGCTGCTCGTGTGAGAAAAGGCTCTCAGTGAGGATGAGGCGGTGCTGCTGGGACACTCCAGGACGTGAGAACCGTCTCTCTGATCTCACTTTAGCCGGCTGTTAATTTAGGGGTGCTTTACAGCCAGGGGTCGGCTCAGTTCACACCCATGCCTTCAGGTCAGGAGGTGTTTTTTAGGGGAAGGTTGGGCTCGAGGATGCAGATGGTTCGACTTAAGTGATGATGTTGCTGCTTTTTAAAGTTGAAGTTGGACCTATTTATGTCAGAACACAGTGGACACTTTGGAGAAACATCATCTGATTCACAAGAAGTTTATTGCAGTTTGTTCAGAGAGAATAAAACAGATTTAAATAATTAATCTCTGCTTCCACATTCATGAAGCACATCCCTTCCTGTTAAGTTGACTTCTTTTCCAGGGAAAGACCAGAGCAGAGCTCTCACTTATCATACACTCTGTAGAGACACTGATGTGCATTGAAATCTATTAAAGAAGTGGATCACAGTCTCACAGTATGTTAAATCAGATCCTGCTTGTATAATGTCTTTAAAACATGCAGGATCAGCTGTGATTCTGCCGCTGTAATCGCTGCTGTGTCGACATTGTTGAAATCTGTAACAGCTGTGCTGCTCTGCGAGGATAAATGGTGTGTTTTCATCCCCAGGAAGTGATAGTGAGTAAGAGGGGGATGTGATGGGAACATTTGGTGGGAGTCAGTGTAATTTGGTGAATACGAGGGCTGGGAAATCATTTTAAGATCCCTTAAGTTTATATTTATAAGGGATGGGTACTGAAATCACGAACCAACGTGGACCAAAATTTATACCTCTACTTCTTTAGCTTTGTGGCTATATTCTATATGTTTTTCTAGAGAAATAATCTTTAGAAAATGGTAAATGAAGCTTAAAGTAGGATTGTTTTGATGCAGAGGGCTACAAAAGCTTGAGCTTCGGGGCTGCACCTCACCATTTTATACTGTGATCATATTGCACTGTGTGGCACTTATTTATTTATTTTTTAGAATATTTTATTTTCCAACTTAAGAAGACATACATGTAAATACAAAAGCATAATTACTAACCCCTTCCCTAACCCACCAATCAACAAACTAAAAAGATAACAAAACAGAAAACAAGTGGCAAAACAAACAATACCTAGTATCGCACTTTATGAAACTTGGACAACATTTATCATGCTTAAGCTTTTTTACCACCTGTTCTGGCATTTTCAGTTTTGGTGTTTCTAATGCTGTCTCTTTTAATGCTGTTTTAGCACAACTTCATCAATATAAACGATAATATCTGAACTTATATCTTGAAAAAATATCAATATTTTTTAAAGAGTCAATATGTTTTCCAGCCCTATGGTACATTATCTCCTAAACTAAATCACAATACTGATGAAGGTGAAAGTCCCATTCACTAAAGTCAGAGTCAAAGTTGCTGAACCTTCTCTGCCTTTTTCTGTCAGTAAGTTGTCCACTTTACCTTTTGTGTAAAAAAAAATAAATAATAGCACCAATCATTAGAATGATCAAGATTCAAACTAGAGCTGGACAGTATTCATTTAAATTGATTAATTTGTATTATTTTATTCAATCGCTCAATCCATACTACATAAATAATGACTGCATGAGCCCTCTACATCAAAACAATCCACCCTCTGAACTAGGGCTGAACGATATGGACAAAGTTTCATATCTCGATATTCATGCCAGATATCTCGATATCGATACGATATGATACGACTACGGGTTCTGTGAAAACCAAGCATATTTCAGAAAAATAAAAACATCATAATACAAAAGAATGTGGAAGGTGCAGTTTAAGCGCGGGGGAAATCTATATAGTTTATATCGTTGCTTTCGATATTAATATCTTGAATGTTCATATCTCGATATCGTTACGATAACGATATATTGTTCAGCCCTACTCTGAACCCAGTTTTTGACTCTGTGTGCTGTTCTTTCTTTATCAAATAAGAGCATAAAAGCCCAAAAACTAAAATAAAAAAAAACAACGAAAAGTCTGGTATTGTTGGAAGACATATTAGCCTTAAAATCCACCAACGATGATTGTGTATGCTATTTAACTTAAAAATATGAACACAGGTTTTTTGGTCCATGTTGCCCAGCCCTTACTCTTACTCTAAATCTATAATTCAGTGGATGTAATCGTGTGTTTTCACCTTAAATCCTGCGCTCAGCTGCAGGGTTTATTTTCTTGCCCCAGGACATGTCAGCTGTTTGATTCAAACCTGCAACCTTTCCAGTACTGGACAGGTGGCCCACTGCACCAAGCTGTACTGAAAGTCTATGTGAGAAATGCCCCGCAGCCCTGAGGCCTATTTTTACATTTTCAGGAGTGTGTCAGTGTGTGAGGATGGGAAAAGACGACTACAGCGTCTCTGCCTGTATCCAGCACCATGCTGGTCCGCTGTGTTTGGAGGACAGAAATAGTGTCAGTTTGAAATCTGTGTGCTTGCATCTTGGAGCAGCTGTTTCTGCCGCGTCCTTTCAACCCCAACACACACACACATACACACCCACACGGAGACCCACGCCATCCTGAGCAAAGGTCAGAGCTCCACCCCTCCCAGCCACTCTTGTGTTTCAAAACAAACCCCCCCAGCCTTTCCCGTGGCTCGTGAGGAGAGGTGTAAAGTTGTGTTCAGACCCAATGTGAAATGAGTTTTCACCTCACGTTACCGCAGTTCACTGGTCCAGTCTCTCTTGTGTGTGTGTGTGGGGGTGTGTGTGTGTGTTTACTCACGTTGGTGAAACACAACCGGGTTGCCCTGGCAGATATGTCGGGAATCAAAGCCTATTTCATCAGGTTTCATAACATCATCTGTCTCGGTCACCTGAGTGGAGACAGAAGTGAAAGAAGGTGGACACCCACACCAAAAACCCTGTCCTGGTGAACTGACTGCCACTGAAAGACAACTCCAGGCTGATTTCTTTAGGGACAAATCAGATCAACATGCTGTATATTACCAAAATCAATGGCGAAGGTGTCCAGTGTTGTCCACAGAAAAATGCTCCAGTGATTGGAGTGCCATTTACCCCATGCCACGTTTTATTTTGTGGTCTTATTTTTCATGTTTCTTCTCTTTTGTATTCATCAGCATTACGTTTAAGAAAGACAGTGTTAGAAAAATATACTGGTAGTTCACATGCCAACAAACTGTTGTTTCAACATGCACATCTGCAATAGGATGTGCTACATCAGTCATATGACCCGAAGCACACCATGCTGCCATTTGTGTGTATTTTGATGAAACTTTACCTGAACTACCTACAGTGAAAGTCTGTCAGATATCACCATCACAATGTTTGGTCCCGATCAAACAGCTCTTTCTACTTTATTTGGGACGTGTTGTTGATTTGTGGAGGTGGGGAAGATCACACAAACCCTGCTGTGGACCAAAGAATTTACCTCTGGAATGGCTGAAAACAGTCGATCAATCAGTATCAATCAATCAGGCAAACTTTATTTATATAGCACTTTTCATACAAAAAAAATTCTGTAGCACAAAGTGCTTTACAAACAGCCAGATAATTAAAATAAGATACAAAGGAATAATGACCCAAACCCTGTATAGCACCAGTTCATCACAAGTGTTATCTCAAGGCACTTTACAATAGAGCAGGCTGAAGCCAAACTCTTTCTTATATAGATACACATATATGCATGTATGCAGATATGTATAATAAATATATTTGTATATGAACATACATACATCCAGAGATGTATCCATCCAGGCAGAGACAAAGGGACTATAAATAGAATAGAATTTATGATGGAGACAAACCCATGGACACATTTGTCTCTGCTGAATATAGTTTCAATGAATCAGTCTTTACCTGAAAACAGGGGGTCTTGGTTTGCTTCTAACAGGACCAGAGTTTGGTTTGTGGCAGGTATTAAAACATCCGAACAAATAAGGACTTACTGAGAAAGTGAACCAAAAAAGCAGTGAAATGTGGGTTGAATTTGGCAGAATATTACTACCATATCAAGAACAGTGGAGCTAACGTTAGCAATGCTAGCAACTGCAGCCTTTATGGAATATGTTAACACATCACTCCAGCCTCATGTGGCACAGAAGACTTCTGAACTGCCTGAAGCAAAACATTATTACTCAAAGCTTGTTCTATGTTTTGAGGTCATAGGTCATGAGGTCATGTGATGGATGGCAAGAGCATAGACTGCAGCTACAGCTCCAACTAGTGGCGGGAGGCTATATCACGCATCATTTGACAGGCTTTGGTCCCAGAAAGCCTAAAAGCTACCATTGACAATCATCATGTATACTGTAGTGTTACACTTTACAGCGGTGATCATCAACTGGGGGCCCGGGGGCCACATTAGGCCCCTCAAAGCCTCTAATCTGGCCCCCTGTGTAATATCAAAGTCAGAAAAACTGCAGGGTAAGAACTGGTTGTGGTTCTAAGGGGAGTTGTTTGCCATTAAATCTACCTGCCAGCCAATATTAGCCAATACTCAGCTGTGAGAAGAAGGATATTATAGTCAACCCAGCAATTGATAACATGTCAACACCAGAAAGAAGTCTAAATTGCCCCATGTGGCTGTCTGCAGGACAGGTGATGCAAGTCATAAATTCAAAATCTTCAGCTGATATCATGCTTGTTACACTTAAAAAAGGTGTTTTTATCATTATACTTTTTTCAATCTGGCCCCAAACCAGATTTGAAGAAAAAGACTGGCCCTTGTACAGATATAGTTGATAATTAGAGAGTACCCATGTCTAAAAAAAAAGACTTTAAACTGATTCTCTTCTGTGTTTAGCTTTGGTTAAATCAAAACGCTAGCATTACACTGTATGTGTCTTTAGTGGACTCTAAATAAAAACACATTCATTTGACCATTATTGCCCATAAAAAGACAATTTCAATATAATTTAAACCCTATATTGTGCAGCCTTACTGCAGAATATTTTGCAGAAATCGATCTGTGGTCCCTCTTTTGATCCAGAAGCCTCATTTCTCACTTCTTTCACATTTGCATTATAGTTTGGTAATAGAAAAAGCAATGAATGATATGATGATGGCTGCTTTTTAGGAAGGGATTGAAGCCATGTTTATGTATAGGACTCTGTTTGTGCTTTTCTCTTGTTGCAATGGAGCATTTCCCTGAGGAGGAATGAAGAAGGGAGAGAGATGACGGCGGCTGCAAAAATAACTTCCATATTTAGCCTCAGAGGAAGAGAGAGAAAGAGAGATACGAACTGTGAGAGAGGGATTAAGAAAAGAGCATCATTGATCGTAAGGCTCTTACTCAGTGTGCAGTTTTTTGGGCCGCTCCTGACTGAAGTTGACCAATCTTGGGAAAACAAATTGAAGGTCTTAAATCACCCCGTGAGTCGGCTGATTTAGAGCTTCAGAGACTAAAAAACAGCCGACGAGATAGCTGTTAAAGCAAAGTGTGTACAGGCCTTCAGAGGAGAGTAATTGAAATGAGAGATCTGTTAACAGCACAGATGAAGAAAAAGCCCCCTCCCCCTCCTCGCCTCCGTTTTGTCTCCAGTTCTTCTTCGCTGGTATTGATGTTTTGAAATGAATACTCGTCAGATAGGTGGACTCTATATTTAGAACACAGACATTCAGACACGAGCTCTCTCTCTCCATCCGTCTGTCTCTCCCTCATTAGCTCCACATCGACCTTTCAACTCCATGTCGTGATCCTACACTTCAGAAAGTTCAAAAGGTCGTAAAGGTAGCATAAAATGGTCAGGGAAACTTCCTGGAAATCCCTGCATCTTCAGCTGTGCCCTTCAGCTTCTGCAGAGTAACGTCTCCCTCCTCTGTCTGACTGAAAGCCCATCGGGTTACACCTAAGATTGACTCTTAATTGCCTTATTTGCCCAAGCACCCTGTTTCAGCAGAATTACAGCATATTAATGAGGTAATAAGAGCATTTTATGGGACCTTTTAAGGAAAGAATACCCCTCTAAGCAGCTGTGAGGGGTTTGATTTAGGTTTTTGGCTCCGTTGAGCTGTTAGCTTTGTTTCTGGTCATTACATCAAATTTTAGGAAGCTGGAGTTTTAAAGCAGGGTCAAAGCCTCGTTCCTAGAGCTTCAGCCTTATATCAACATCTCTTATTTATAGAGGAAACAGGATACAAGTTTCTGTTGGCAGTAAACTCTAATTGCTGAAGGAGACCCAATAAATTACAGAGTTGCAGATACAGAAATACTAAACACTAACTTAATTTAAGGCGAAGACAGCCATAATAGCATCAGCCATGTGATTTGGTGACTGTTTGAAGGCTTAAATTTGCACGTTGGCCGTGGCCGTTGTGGTTTTTCAGAGCTTTTCCTGATTCTTTAACTGCTTTTGGAGCAGTTTGTGAATTAGAGTTATGTTCAGGGTAGGGTTGTACATCCTGGAAGAAGAAGGAGAAATATCAATTTTAGTGATATTCAAGTTTGGTTGTGTTTAGAACGACTTAACCTACTGGTTTTGATTTTTTTAAATGGATCTGAGGTAGGGTGAATTGCGATTTTTCTGGCAGATATTGCAATTTAAATTTGATTCATGATTTTCATCAAATCAAGCTTCAGTGCAATATTCACTATGTTTACAGTGTGGACAACAGTAAGGAAATCAATGATGAAAAGCACGTAACATATTATTCATCATCTTATATTGATGATAGATAATCTGTTTTCATTATTTAAGGGATTCTCCAACTTCTAATCCTAAATAGAGGCTTTGTGTTGTTGACCTGCTTACCAGCACTTCAGTAAATGCAAATTGCCTGCAAATGTGTAAAATAGTTTGTGTAAAATAGTTGATACAACAGATTCTATGTCAGTCAGGAGCGCTTCAAAAATTTTAGCTTTGGGAATCACATGATTGTGTTGTATGAAATTGCGATTTCGATCCGGAAACGACAAATCTTTGAGCCCTGATCTTAGGGTCCTCCTGTAGGCCTTTGTAACAGAATCCTGACTTAATTAACTATCCGTAGGGAAACTTGGAGGGCACACCTTGGACTATTCAAGAGTAGGTCACAAGGCAAACAAGCAAGGATGCTTAGACTCTCACCTTATAACAGCTCGAGTCCATAAAAGCTGTCTCTTGAGCTGGCAGCAGCCACAATCTCATTTTCAGAGGACCTCTCACCATCGTGTCTTGTTGCTTTGCTGAGACAGAGTACCTTGTCCTTTCTTGGTAGTGTCTCTTAGATTACTTGACATGGCTTTGTGTGGTTAAATATTGTAAATGGTAAATGGACTTGAGCTTATATAGCGCCTTTCTAGTCTTTGACTACTCAAAGCTGCTTTACACCGCAGGTCACACTTACCCATTCACATCCATTCGCTCTCACATTCACTCACTGATGGTTCAGAATTTCTATGTTAGTTATCCATCAGTATCAGCTAACACTTTCACGCCCTTTCATGCCCATTTACACGCCACTGACGCAGCAGTGGGAGCAACTTGGGGTTAAATGTCTTGCCCAAGGACACATTGCCATGTGTCGCCCGGAGCTGGGCTTGAACCTGCAACCTCCCGATCACTGACCAAGCGCACTCCGTAATTGATGGAATCCGTAATTGTCCATAATTGATGGAATATCACCCAAAAATATGAGTAGAAAATCAGTTTATCATATCCCACTACTCAAGTCTGGAAATTGTTCCCTCAAACGCAGTCTTGTTACTTTTTCTGTCATTGCTGTTGACACAGTGGACATCAAATTCTCGTCCCTTCTTGATTGATTTGTTAGAGAGGGAGGTGTGACAATAACGGCCATGGCACTGTCCCAAAGCTGAACTGTTTAGAGTTCTGGGAGAGCAGCGACAAACAGAAGTTCACACTGGGGGTGTTTTTCCACTCAAAGGTCCAAGAACCAAAAATGCTGGACTGTCACAGTGTTGGATTTAAAAATAAGCAACAGCCAGAGCAAAAACAGCAGCTGTGGACACAGGCCCGAGAGTCACACATCAACCAAACAAGCATGTTTTTGGTCAGTGGGAGGCAGCCGAAGAGCCTGCAGAGAACCCTGAAGCCCTCTTGCTCTGAAGCAATGGAGCCCTGGCACCTCTGCAGAGGTTTTCCTCTTGAAATTAACAGACTTATTTCTTTTGTTAAACAGTATGAGCTACTCTTGAAAATCAAAACCACTGATTTTGAGAGGATAAATATAGTTAATTACCTCGCCATGGAGGGTTTGTTCTTGACTGTTTTTGTTGATTTGTTTGTTAGTTTGTGAACAGGATAACTCAAGTTTTTAACAGATTTTGATTAAATTTTCAGGGAGTGTTGGTCATGGTATAAGGAAGAAGTGATTCAGTTTTGTTGGTGATCCAAATGCTGATCCTGGACTTTTTGAAGGATTTGTTAACAGTGCAAGATAGGAGAGTTTTCCATGTTTTCACTAATACCTCAGTAAGGTAGCCACAGATATTGATGACATTTTCAGGGATTTTTGATCTTGGCACAGGGAAGGAGTGATAAAAAATGTGGTGATCCAAATCTGGATGCAGATCCAGGAAGTTTTTTAGAGGATTTCTTAATAGCCTGAGGCCCTTTCCCAAACGTTTGACAATAACATGTCTGACAATGTTTTAAATGCCTCAGTGGAGGTTTACCTTTCTCGTTTCTCGTGTAGCTTCTATTAAGAGTGATTTCCCTGTACGTTACAATAGTGGTTAACTTCATCAGGAGGGGTATCCTTTAATATTTGTTATTAATTTACTTCAAGTGCAACTGACTGTCGAGAAAGCTGTAAACTGATTTATTTTAAGATTAAAGCTACCCAACCGGCCCAATTTTTATTGAGCAGCCACAAAAGATGAAGGTTCTCAAATCTGCTCTCCTTAGTTAATGGTTGTCTCTGTGTTTTTGGACATTTCTTAGTTTATGACGATGATGAATAGATACTGGAGCTGCCTGAAGTCCAAACTCCTTCTGGTCTACTTTGTACCAAAATCTGGTCATATATATTTCAAAGTCTCAGAAGTTTGGGAACACTCTGAGCGTGTTAACGGGAACTCAAGCAGACCATTTTCTGTAGCAGAGGTTTTTCAGATTGATGAAGGAGATTGTCTTGCCTTCAAGGCAGCCATTAGTTTCTATTCATTTCGGCACAGAATGAAAATTCAACTTGCGCAGACTTGAAAGTTGCTTGAAAAAGGTAATCCATCACCGTGAGCAACGTGTCCCCTTTTATTTTTGTCAGTTATTGTTGTGTGGTGATGCATTGCAAAGAAGCAAGTCCTATGAAACTTCAAAGGTGCGTTTAGGTGCTCTTAAGAGGGTGGGAAAACGTAAATACATCACAGTTTAAGCTTAATGGAGCATTTGTAGTTTCTTTCTTTCTTTCTTGCACTCTTTCTTTGTCCTTTCTCACCATCGATCGATGTCATCGTCCCTTTTTTCCTCCACCTTTTTCTCTTTCCCCCTCCCTAACTCCTTCCATCTCCTTGCACCATTAAGGAGTCGTGACTGGACGGATGGATGGAGGGATGGATGCAGGGACTCCTGGACAGAGGGAGGGAAGGAGAGAGGGAGGGAGGAGAGGGTGTGTCGTGACGCTCTGCTTCACCTCTCCGCTCCGCAGCGCCGGCAAGGGAAGAAAGGATGCAGGGAAAGGAGGGATGCGGAGGGACATGATAGAAAGCAAACGGGGGTTAAAGAGCAAGGAAAATGAAATGAAAGAAGGAGGCGAGAGAGCGTTAAAAAGATACAAGGAGGGATGGAGAGGGTGAGATGACGGAGAGCAAGTGGACGGGGTTAAAGAGCATGGAGGAGGAGTGAGTGAGAGGAAATGAAATGAGGAAGGAGAGGACGAGAAAGATGGAAGGATGGGAAGGAAGAGAGAGGGAATAAATAAAAGAGTGACACGAGAGAGAGGGTGAGTTTGCAGACATGGTGCTCTGCATGAGAATGAGACAAGACAGGGCGGGCGAACACACACACACACACACACACACACACACCCTCAGCTGTGATACATCTGCTATATGAGCCATTAGATCAGATGACGGAGGTCTGGTCCTTTACCTTTTACCTGCTTCTCTTCTTCACTCCAGCCCTTCATCCTTTTTGATTTTATCACTTCTTTTTCCTCCTCTTCTTCGCTCTTTATTTTCATCCTCACCTTTGCCTGTTTCCCTTTTTCCCCTTTTGAATCTTCTTCTTTACAACAGTACAACAGGGCAATGATTTGGAGCTGCAGCCCATCTGAGACATGTTTCAGATTTTAAGACAGAGGGGCGGTTTTAACCATTTTTTAACTTCAGAAACTTTTTTTTTTACCTTCTCACAATAATTTGGCCTGATCCTGAGACCACACACTTGTTGGTTGTGGTCCCAGTAACACAGTTAGGATTAATTGTGACTTCAGGAGTAAAACAACTGGTGTCTTCACCAGACTTGTTGGAAAATCGGAAAGTTAAATGGATAAAACTCTTGTTAAGATAATGATAGAGTTGTGGTTTTGTTTGCTACTGTGTTTACAAGCTGTAAAAGTATGTTACATGAATGCTTTCACTCTCATGGGCTGTCAAAGGTTTTCCAAGGCAGGCAGCTTGATCTTGAATTTTAGATATTGAGCATATTTTGGATCAGAGAGGCACCATCTTGGAGCGACAATCTTCTTGTTGATGAAGTTGATCAACCAAGTTAACTTGTTATTGGTCTAAAAACCATTTCCAGTCGAGACTCAATAACAACTCCCTCAAGGGATTAATATCATTACTCTTTTTAGGGATGCACAATATTGGATTTTTACCAAAATCCGGTATGCTGATGTTTCCAATCTTATCATTGCTGATACCAATATTGATATTTTATGACAAGATTATAAGGTATCTTCTTTAATAAAACTGATCTGTTCTTTCATTGTGACAGCAAATTTATGTTAAAAACTGATGTGGGTTTGGGGAAACAATACTTTATTCACTGTTAAAGGACAGATTTGTTTTGCATTGAATGAAGCGTTGTGCTACATTCATACATTCTGTGGATATTACGTCCAATTTGTGTGATTTATATGCCTAATATGTATGGCCCAAATATCAGCAGAAATTTTGATATCTGCCAGTACTAATCTTCCAATTTTTAAGCTAATATCTACCAATACCGATATTGTCCCGATAATATCGTGCATCCCTAGTCTTTCTGCATGGCAGTTCCCTTGTAAATTTCTTCCACTTTTTCTACAAATCAAGGATGTCACATATTCATCAGAGGCAGTCAGCAGAAATGACAACAAAGAAGTCAAAATCATGGCGGCTGGTGGGCAGAAGTGTTCAAAATTATGTCTTAAAAAAAAAACGCTTACTGTACATCTTTCAGTATTTTGCATTAAATATCAGGAGCCTCATGTGTTTTACATTGTTGCTCTGAAAACCTACGTAGCCTAACTTTCTTACACAAAGAAGACCAGCAGGAATCGATAAGGGAATCCTTTGAGAATGTGATCGATTCACGGAATCACCAGTGGTATTGGTATCAATAAAATCTTACCATTTCCCATCCATAAACATCTCTTAATACGTTGGCATAACATGGGTCTGGCTTGATTTGCATGCCCTGTATTCAGAGGCTGTTGCCCTCACAGCTGACAGATGAGGTCAAAGGTCAGCATTTGTTCCCTTTTCCGCATCATTCCCCTCTCCCGCTCCCTCTTTCCATCCTCAATTAAATCATATCAAATTGATATTTTTTCTCTAATATCTGCACGTCTACTTTCTGCTCATTCTTCCCAGGACACTCCTTTTTCTTGCCCTCTTCTAATCCCCTCATCTCACACTCCCTTCATCCTCTTTTCTCATCCCTTTTCTCCACATCTGCTATCCCTCTTTCATCCTTGTAATGAAACTCGTCACTGTTCACACTAATAGAACGGCAGCATCGCAGAAAGGCCATAAATCAACCCCTCTCTGTGTAAATGTGTGCGTACGTTTACGAGTGTGTGTGTGTGTGTGTGTGTGTGGCCATGCCGCTCAAACTCGTGATAAAAGTGCTCAGTCTGCCCGGATACAGCACCTGGATCACGTGCAGACTCTTACACACGGCAGTGAGGTGGTCACAAATTTAAGGTTCCCCTCATTTTTCTCCTCCGGTCAGAGTGTGTGTGTGTGAGCGGGTGTGTGTTACAGCAGCTGTAACGTTAGACACCTCCTGTCATTGTGTCGGTGTAAAGGATACCAAACTGCTGACTGACTTCCTAACCCCTGTGGAGTGTGTGTTCCTGGGAGTGTGTGGTGTGTTTCTGACGTGGAGGGGAAATGATCGTAGGTGTGTGACAGCTGCCAGAGGAGCGAACCAGCTGTGGGTGTGTCTCCATCCACATGAGCGCATGATACAGTGGTACAACACACTAGACTGCCTTTAGCCCTGTTTAGACAACCGTGATGCACAGCATTTTTACATTTTTATTTTAAGATGAGCCTGACATTCGGACAACGTTTTGACAAAAGCCAGCGTGCACACACAGTGACTAAAATGATCAAAATAATGTAAATACGTGCCCGCATCTTCTTCCGTTCTCTGAGCTGTAACCTTATTAACATGTCAATCCCACAGATGGCAATGTGGATGAACAATAAAACAGATGATTAAAGTGATGAGTGACTTTATTGACGACGTGCCTTGAATTCTAATCAAACAAGCAGTACAGTTGGATCTCAATCAATCAATCTTTATTTGTATAGCACCAGTTCATAACAAGTGTTACCTTAAGACAGTTTACAACGGAGCCATACTCTTCATTTTATAGATACATATAGATACAAATACATATAATAAATTTTAATATATGCACATACATACATCCAGAGATGTATCCATCCAAGCAGAGACAAAGGGACTAAAATCAAATTTGTCTTTGTTGAATATAAATGTATTAAAGGTAAGCACCTCGAGATGTGGCATCTCATTTTCAAGAGGGACCTCATGTCTATTTGGTTGTAAAGATAGATACTATGGATGTATAATCAATACAACCATGGGTAGAGAGATCAGTCTCAATAGAAAGGATTCTTTCGCTCCGCTTGACGTGTTTTTGAAAATGTGTTAGTTCAACCAAGTGGCTCATGTCCGCAGCAGTAGCTCCTGCCTACTTCATTACCTGGTTGGCCTGTAAAGAATGTGATTGACAGAACAATCATCCAATCACCTGCCGGATTTGCTTTTAAGGTTCTGCCCATTCTCAAACAATTTCCATGGGCTGTTCCTCTGATGGACTAGTGAAACATATTGAATGATCCATCTGGTTTGTCAGGTCACATGAATCTGCCGTTGGGTTTGTAGTCCATCGAACCTCGAATGCATCATGGAGATTGTAGCAGAGAGGAAGCAGCAGATATGTATGGTCTTCTCAGGGTCTGGAGAACGTGTTGGGCGTTTCTGGGATAATATTTAAATTCTCAGAGATCCCACACAAAAATATATATTCAAATAGAAATGTTTTTTTTGTTTTGATGAAAGCAGATTAAAACAATGAGAACAGGGCATGTGTGATGTTCTAAGACGGTCAAAGGGAGATTGGGATGATGGGAAATGCAGTCCTGATCAGATCACTTCTTCTCATCCTTGCCTCCGTGGTCTCTTTGTTTACCTTGATCATGCAAATGTGCTGTGATTAATTAAGCTCTGATAAACTGATACTAAACACATTTGCAATGCTATCTCATTTAACCCTTGTTTCTCCTTTTTTTTATATCATCTCTCTCCTCAAACCTCCAACCTCACAGTTCACATGCTGAGTTTTTTCTTATCTGCACGTTTCCTAGAAATCCCACAACGACCTTGAGGAGCAACCGGTGTGTATCTGAGTGTATGCGTGTGTGTTGCAGGGCTGTGATAAGCTTTCTCTATTAGTTACAGCTAGCTGGACCCACCCTGCTCCGGGGGACCACAGCACATTACAGTTGAATTGAGACCGCAGGATTCACTTACACAAACGGGCTTTCTGGATCACTGATAGTGTGAGTCTCTGTGAGAAGGCCTCACCACATTTCAGTGTTTGATTTATGCATTTTTCTCTGCCATTTGATGACACTTTTTCAGTCGGTATACAAAAAAAGCTGAAATTTTGCTGAAAGAAAAAGCTGCTTCAGATGTGACAGGACTGAACGAAGAGTTTAGATCTAGAGAGATTTATTAACAACTTAAGGTTCTATTTTCTTAACCAAAACACATTAGGTCATACCTCACATGTTTGGTCTCTTTGGGAATGTTCAGTTATTTGAGGTGGTGTGAAAGCTCACTAAAGAACCAAACCTTGACCTGGCTGTAAACGGGGTCTTGGTTGGCTTCCAAGTGGTCTGTGATGGGTGTGAAAGACATCAAACTAGGACCAAACAGGCAAACTTTGGGACACAGGACATTTTGGTTTGAATCTGGCCAGATATCACTTTTGAAGTTAAGCTAACATAACGTTTATAAACAAATCTTACAGAGATTGGCTAATGGTAGCATTGCTCGCAGCAAACTTCTGCTCTTTGATATCAGAATCAGAATTAGAATCAGAAACTTTATTAATCCCCAAGGGAAAATTTGTTTGTTTTAGTTGCTCTTATACACAGTATAGCAGTAGGAATATCAAAAAAAACATTGAAATAGATAAGAGCATAAAAATTAAGAACGCAGGTTGCAACATGCAGAATCTTTCAGCTATATCAACTTCCTTATGAAGGACAACATAAATAAAATAAGTAAAAGTGAGACGATGAACAACGCCAAGGAATTTACACTACAAACATTAACCGTATTTTTAATATGAATATAATATGACAGCACTGTTTGACAGTAGACCACATTTGACTGAGTATTGCTCTGTTTGCTTTTTAAAAAATATTAACAAATATCAGAGATGCATATCGTTATAGATCAACGTCTATAATTCTGTGAGGATTTTGGCAACACTTCGCTCTCACTGGTATGTAAGAGTCTAGACGTAGCCTACATAGCTTTTGATTTATTTTATTACTCAAAACACTGCCGAGCTGCTTCGAGCTAAATAATGTTATTACTCGGAGCCTGATTGTGTATTTACAGGTCATAGTTCAGCAGTAGGCCGCGTGACAAGAACAAAAAACGCAGCTTCAGCCCCAATTAGTGGCATCTGGCTAGATTATGCAGATCTGAATGGCTTTGGTCCACCTTGTAAAACCCAGTGTGAAAGAAAGTCGAACCAAGAGCTTTGTGTGAAAGTGTGTTGTGTTTGTGGGCGGGGCTTAAATAGACATGCCCACAACATCCTAGCACAGATAGCGTGCTTGGCTTTCCTGATTCTGAATCCTAGTTTGATACATTGAAGATTTTCTCTCTGCTGGATTTGTGACATCTTAGTTAATAAGAAAACCCCTCCATCGTCTTTATCGCTTCTGCCTTTAAGGTCCACAGAATAACACAAATGTCGAAAACATATATGCTGCTTTAGAGAGACTCAAACTACAACTCTATGAGAGATGTGTTCAGGAAATGTACTCCTGATTTGTTTTATGTTCACAAATCTCTTCCCCTCTGAGACTGTGTTTGTATTTGTGCTTCCCTAAACTAATTAAACATGAAAAGTTATTTTTAACCTTCCGTGAGGGTGTTATTGCAGTAATGTGTGTGTGTATGTGTGTGTCCTTGCAAGCTATAGGCATCGCATTACCGCTCAGTAATGAGAAAGTCAGTTTGCACCACGACCAATCTGCTCGATGAAGCTCAGCGCTGTAATCTGCAGGCTGCAACCAACGGAGAAATCACAATCAGCTGCTGTTCGTCTCACACACAGAAACACAAATGCAGGCGCATGCACTTCTACGCACACGCGGGCAGGTTTGTTTATGTTTTAGTGTGAGTGCAAACAGGATGTGATTAGGCTTGTAATTAGCAGCGTGTGCTGAGGTTTCCATCAGGTTTGTGCTGCTGTCGGGGCTGTGTTAGCAACTCTTCGACTTGTCTGTAATAGAGACAGAGAGTGGAGTTCATCAAAGTTTTAGGTGTCTCCAACAATGATTGTTAGCGGCCAGCGTGCATACAGGTCCACAGCAGCGTCTGAAAGCACTGGAGCCTTCAGGTCAAGCTAATAGTTGGCAGTGTGACCTGTTCTCCATCCTCTTGTTTGCTTCTTCTGTGGATAAAACTGCTCACAAAGACATACTTGTTGAAATGTTCCTCTTTGTTTTGGCAGACAAGTCCTGCAGAGAAGAAGCTCTCCCTGTGTCCTCCTGGGACTCTGGGTGCACGAGGTCGTCCCCCACACTGAGGCATTATCTAATTTGACTCTTGATAATTGATTAAAGCGCGCTTCTGTATCGTATTATGTGGCTGCAGGCTCGTATTTCCCCACAACGTCCTTCCCCCTCGACTCTGCGGCTCTGGTTATCTGAGGCCTCAGAGATCTTTAGCCACATTAAGCAGAAAGCATTTGCGTCGCTGCAGCATCGTCCTTTTATTTTGCAGACGATGTTTTCAGGAAGCAGGAAGGACGACAAAACAGCAGCAGACAGCAGGCTGGTCCAGGGTCAGTAAACGAGGTGGATAAGAGACCAGAATCTGAAATGTTTGGGTTTAGGTAGAGCTGGGGAATGTGTTGAGTTTTAAGATGAACTGATGTACTTTTCAAGATACATGAAGAGAAAAACCATAGAGTCGATAATGCCAGAGTTTATTTTGATTTTGATTCAATGAAAAAAGTGTGTAAAATAAAAAATAAATCAAACTGACAGTGTGATTACCGACAGAATCAAAATCTATTTTAGTCATTCTAGTCTGGAGTTATCCATCAACCCATTTTTTCTTTTGCCCATCAGCCCATCCATCCATTTATCCAAAAATACGTACATCGAGGTGTGTCGGAAAAGTTCCAGGACTGGTGTCACAAAAGATTTATTTAGAATAATGCAGGGGAAAACTCTAAGTTTGAAGTTTGGGTTTGAAATAAATCTCTTGTGACACCAGTCCTGGAACTTTTCTGACACATCTTGCATGTTGTTCGATAGTTTTTGGTCCATATTCCTCTGCTCTAAGGACCTGGACCTCATTTAAGACCCTTGAAATTTCTATTCATAAAAGTTTGAACCCATTTGAACTGAACCAAAAACGCAGCCAACAATAAATTAAGGTAATTTCATGCTGTTGCTTCCCCATCCTCCTGATCAGATTCTTTTTGAACAGCTAATGAGTAAATTTCATAAACATATTAAGCTTAACAAACGAGGGAAGTCCATCAAATTGACTGTGATTGGCTGTGATCAGGGTCAAAACTGCTCATCGGAGGAGCTTTAAATACAGGTGAACTAATCTTATTGGCCGGCCTGTCGCCGCTGAATTAAGGTCAGGTGAACTGATGGATTTGGAGATTCAAAATGAGTGGGGTGTGACGCCATTGGCCGGGTCTGAGAGTTGTAATCGGGGTCAGGGAAAGGTGTGTGTGTTTGTGTCTTGTGCTTCGAGGAAATGCACCTACAGGTTATAAAAAGGTTTATAGCCAAGGATTCCTACGGCACATCTAAATCGGTGTCACCCTCCACTACTACTCTTACACACTGAGCCCATAATTAACCCCGGTGCTGACCTTTGGCGCGACCCTTGTGATAAGGCCCACTCTGATTTTCTCCAATCCTGTTAAGAGCTTTACAAACGCTGCTGCCTGCCTGAAAAGATAGATTACCAGCTGAGATTGAAGGGGCGGATGTTTAAGAGGAAAGATGGAGATGGAGGGCGTTAACACTTATGGATTATTTAAGAGCGATCACTTACAGATTACAGGGGTCACAGTTAGGTAATATCAGGGCTGGGCTGTATGTACAGAGGCAGAGAGGGTCCAAGACTTATGGATATACTTACCAACAGATTAAAATGTAAAACAATAGTGTTTATTTGACAAAGGTTTTGTCTTTATATCACAAAAAAGGTGCAGGTGTTCTTAAAAGATTGCCTTTGAAAGAAGGCAAATATTTATATGCTTATTGATCACTAGCGAAGACCAAATTTCATCTAATATTCATAAATAAATATAAATTAGATTAGATTTTAGGAAAGGGCTGCCAATTTTTTTTAATTTGTGGTTTTAGTTTTTGGGGTACTTTGTTAAAAATTTTGAATTGTCATATTCAAGCAGTTACAACACCAAAAAAAATAAAAAATAAAAAAAGGGGAAACAGACCAGTACAGTCACATAACTATATACAAACAGGGAGTCACATTTTACTTATAAATATTCAATAAAGTAAAGAAATGCGATCAGCATTATAAAAAATATATGATTAATTTCTAAGTTTAAGTATACTTATGTTGCTGTTATGGTGACAAAATGGCATCAATATCACTTGTTCTGTACTTAAATCCCATTAAATTTTTAAAGTCTTGTGTAATTACAACCGGTTCTGTCTTTACAGTGTTAATTTTGACAGCACTTTTTAATTTAGTTTTAGTTATAGTCTTTTGCCTTAAATATCTTTTAATTTTAGTCATAATTTAGTCATCTAGATTGTTTTAATTGATGAAATTTCACAACATTTTAGTCGACGAAACCCACGGTGAATTTAGTCGACTGAAATATGAAGTGTAAAGTGTAAGGCAGTTTTTATGTTTCCTTGAATTTCTGGAGTCATGTTTTACACTTGGATAAAATCAAACATCTAGTAAAGTTTGAATGTATAAAACAGAAACAAATTTAACTTTTATCACCTTTTGCCAGAGCATCTCAGTTACAATACCAGAATTGACATCAAACAGTGAACCTGCTCTACATGAATATATCAGTTCATAAAGAGAGTAGCTTCAATTTAGTTTTAGTTTTTGTCCATGTGCACTTGTCTTTAGTAGTTACTGTTTAATTTTTGTCAGGGGAAAAAATGTTGTTGATGAAAACTATGGCTAAATAATTAGTCAATAAAAAATTAACATCAATATGTCAACGAATATGTTGTGTATTACCATAAGGCTGTAGATCATGTAAAGATGGAACTTTTCAATGCAAATAACCCCAAATCTAAACTTTTCTCATGCACAGAACATGGGGCCGTCCCCTCAATGCAGGATGTGAAAGCCCCCTCCATCAAACCTATAGATATTTAATTTGCAGGAATAATGAGTGTCATCCCTCTGACCGTCTGCCGCATGTGACAGGAAGAAAGGCTAAAGAAGGATGGACGCGGGAGGAAAATGAGAAGCAGGACGTTGCACGGGGTTTATGGGTATTCCTGTGTTGTCCCATAATGAGTTCTCACTGGGAGTGATTGTGGAGGTTTGACCTTGATGCTTCCTGTGAAACAAGCATGTATGCATGCATTAATGCAGCATTAATGCAGACAGAAGATGGAGCATGACAGGCCACATGGTGGGCTTTATGGCCTGAATTAAAAGATTGGGAAAGATGTAGGGGTGGGGAGGGGGAGGATTTAAACCATGGCAAGGTGGGAATGAGGAGAGGAGGGGAGACAAAGGGATGGCAGGGAGGTATGTAGAAGTAATGCTGAATGAGAGAACGATAAAAGGAGGAGATGGAAGTGGTTTCGATGAATCCTGGGGGAGTTTACTCCTGAGGGAGGACAGGAAATGATGGATAAACTCTACCTGCACTCGGGTGTGTAGTTTCAGACAGCAAGCCAATCCAATCAGCTGGTCAGCCAGGGTCAGTGTACGACTTTAATTGGTAACGAAGCTATTGATAATTCCATCAGATAGACTGGTCCATTAGTGATGGATTCCTTCCGAAACTCAGGCTAGGTGTTATGCCTCTTGGCCAAAAAATTTAGAGGACTTGAATTTGACTCTTTTCGCTGACACTACTTTGTCTGTTTAGAGGTGGTAAATGTATGGACAAACGGGTCAGTGGGCATTGCTGCGCTGCTTTTCTAATTTGCAGGGCATTACGAGACAATAATGGTGTTGTGCATTACTACAAGGGATGCACACAGTTAGCAGGTTTAACTCGTTAATAGCTAAGTAGTAGGCACAGGATTTAAAAGAAGGTTAAGCTAACTCTTTGTATTGTTTGTCAATGAGGGCTCCGATCCCAGAATCAGATGCTCTGTTTGTGTCAGTGTCTTGGTCTGGTAGAAAGCTCTAGCAACAGTTAAAAAGTCAAGGGTTTGAACCCAGCACCACATGTCAATGTGTCCTTGGGCAAGACATTCAATCCTAAATTGCACCCACTGCTGCATCAGTGGCATGTAAATGGATATGAAAGGAATCCACATAGCGTACAGCAAGTGTTTCTCCAGCCTAAAAGTACTCTGAGTGGCTGAAAAGTCTTGAAAAGTGCTACATCAGCTCAAAAACATTTTACATTATGTTTACACTGTAACAGAGTTTCTTTCCATTGCATCCATTATACACTCAACAAAAATATAAATGCACGAAACAGTGTGAATGAATGAACAGAATGAAAATGTGCCGCAAATGACGTTACTGACATTCCAGCACTTGTTTTGCCAATGGCACATTTCCTCATGTTTTATGTCATCTGTGGTATGATGACAAAATCTGCAATCTATTCACAAATAAATAACATTTTTGGACATGTTAAGGGAAAGGTCCTTTTAACTTAACCTTTTGAGTTGGTGCGTTTATATTTTTGTTGAGTATAGTTTCAGTAAACGATCTTGGCCATGCTGCCTAAATGCCCTTTAACCCGGATGTAAATAAGGGACAGTTAACTAACAGAGAACAGTAAAGCTAAGCTACCTGTTGGTGCAACTTAGTAAACGTTAGACTTGTCATTTCAATACAAGTCAGATTAGCATTTAGCTGGATTTTAACCAAGGAATATCCCTGATTTGTTTTCTATACTGTAATGCATTCAATGTATTATAACAAAAGCCATACTTAAAATATTTAATGATGCAGCAATGTGAATGTTGTTGATCTATGATAGGTGAAAATGTGGTGTAAATGATATTTATCTGGTTTTTGCAAATGTTCAGTCGAACCAGACAAAGGAGTGGGATTCAAGGATTTGATTGGACAGAGAAATCAGCAGCAGGTTCTTGTGTTGAAGCTGAAGGCCGAGTCCCACTGCGAGGGAATCAGATACTGGTCCAGTCCGGACACTTGAGACAGGAACGTCGTAAACTGTGAGGGTTAAAACCTGTTCAGTGGCAATTTAATCAAGCAGAGGTCTCTCAGAGGGAATATGGAAAGTGGTTACCAGTGTTTTAAGAGATTGCATGTCCACAGTGTTGGAGGAGTGACGACGAAGGACACAGAGGACATTTTTGATGTGGAATAGATGTTGATTCAATCGTCCACTCAAACATTACAAGGGAGAAATGAATTTCTGTAGATCTGGTCTAGACTGTTTTCTTCTTCTCTTCCTTCATATTACATCAGGAACAAAAATGCAAAAGGAAAAAAAAGCTCATGTCCTGATTTTAATCCACATTCCTTCATCAGTCTGAGTAAATTTAATTTCTTGACAGTATGATTTCGGGCCTTTAGCTTGTGCCTTCTTTTAAATGATGGAATAAAATGCAGACTAGGGATGTACATTCAAGCAAAATTACTCTTTGAAAGTCGATGGCCAATGATTAGGATAAAAATTTGATATTGTCATTGACTTCATCTCTCACAGAAGGGCCTGGATATATACAGCTTTGATTGTTAACTTTTGATAATACAAAATGAAAACTGACAGTAATTGGACAGCAGATTTAGCATTTGACTGATCTAAACAGAGGCAACTTGATTGATTACAGTAGTTATATTTGTAAAATTTTAATTTATTAGGTTATATTTTATTGATTCAATCATATATGACAAAGTGTAGTTACAGTGCAAAGTTGATTTTGAACAGAATTTTTATTTTAACACAGCCAGTATGAAAATTGGAAGAAAGTTGAGCCATGCCATTAAAAAATCTTCTTTCTGAAATGTATTGCTAACAAGATTACCTATTGATCAGTTTTCTAATTAGAGATCTTTAATCTGCTTTTAATCAGCATGTGGTTGGACTCCCTCGTGGGAGTTTTGTTGTAAGAAAACCACTTTAAGTAGCATGAAAGTCAGACTTTGAGGCTGTGAGAATTAGTAAAATATCAGTCCTAGACGCCTAAATAACATCATTGTCTACATAAAGTGTAATTTGGCTATTGGAGCAACTATGTGGAAGATCACTATTATAGAAATGAAAAAATGATGAACCTAAGGATGAGCCTTGAGGTACACCTTTTTACATAATCTTAATCTGCTTGTGTGCCTTTGATTTGCTTTATACATTTACAAATAACAACACAGTATCATCTGCATAAAGTTTAAATCAGCTATTGGACCAAATACGTGAGATCATTGATAAAAACACAAAACTGTAATGGACTGTAGGATGACCCTAGGGGAACGCCTTTTTTACATTATCTCTCTTGGCTTCAGGGAACTCTAAAGTCCTTTATACTAGTCAGAAAGTTACTCTTTTTAAACTTTATCTTCTTATTTTTACCTTTTCCCTGTCATGTTTCAGTCGATTTCCTTCTCACTACCTTGTATACGATGCTGAACCAGTCGTAAAGCTTGAACAGAAATCCTCTAAAGCTCTGAATATCTCAGTGTCCATCCCTTCATACCATCCCTTCCTTCATACTTCCTCTTTCCTTTTTCTACGTTCCTTCTCCACCTTTCCTCCTCTCTTCTCCATCTTTCCATTCTGTCCGCACTCTGGATTGTAGCCTAAATGAACCAGGCTGGCAGCATCGCCACGCCATCTCAGCTGCCACCACCGCTCTTATTTCTGAGCCCTGAATCGGCTTTCCCCCTCCGATCCCATTACCCATCAGCCCTGCTACCTGCAGAGACAAGGCGGCAGCTCTCCGCTCCTTTTAGCCCAGCGCTCTGTCTTGACTTCATCACTCTGTCATCATCATCTTCGGCTCTGTCATTCACGCTCAGTGTCTTTTTTTAAGTTTGGGATGTTTGCTGTTTTGATAAGAAGGAAGTTCATCTGAAGTTTGGCCCTAAAGGGATCGTAGCATTAGACTTTTTGATGCTTTTAGAGGAAAATTTCAGTATTTTTAGTTCACTGATTTTGAAAAGTTTGTCTTTTCTGATGCAATAAGTGTGGAGACTTATATTTATTCATGCGTTTTTGCTAATTGACGCTTCTTATCCATTCCAAGGCAGTTTCTGCACCATTGCATCATATGTCCAATAGTAGCAGACGGTAGTGAATGAAGAAATGTTGAAATCTTGATCGTTGGTCTCTTTTCTGTCCCTGAAAAAAGGAAAACATTCAACTGACAACGCAGAAACATCAGGGTTTGTGCTCTTCAACAACCACTGGAATAACTGAAACCAGATTTATACTCCAGGCTACAGTAATGTCATTTTTTATTATTAGAATATGTATACAAAAATAAAAATACATTAACAACAATATTTGTGTTTTTTAGTGTTTGCCCAGAGAACTGCTGCTCGTGGGATGTTTTCTCTTTTTCAGACCGCTCTCAGTAGACTCATGGGATGATTGTGTGTGTTTCTGAAGTTTCTGAAATGCTCAGAGCAATGTGTTCAAAGCCTCTGAAATCACCTTTCCTCTCCATTATGATGCTCAGTTTGAACTTCAGCAGGTCATCTTGACCTTGTCTACATGCCTAAATGCTTTGAGTTGCTGCAGGGTGATTGGCTGATTAGCTATTAGTGGTAGTAAACAATCAGACAGGTGTACTTAATAAAGTAGCTGGTGAAGATATGTCCAATAAATTTGAATAAAAATTGATGTAATGGCAAACAATAGAGCTAAACTCTGAGAAGATATTGAAGATTTTAATTAAAAGAGTTATTTTAAAACTCTTTTCTCAGATACAACGCAACACCTGGCTTTGGTATGGTGTGTGAGTTTGGATTATTTAAAGGAAAATTACGTTCTCAGTCTGACTTTTGTGCTCTTTATCCTTAGTTTGCATTTTTCAGTCCGTGTTCCCCGCTCAGCATCTGTCAGCCTCCTGACCCTCTCACATTTCACTGAGCTGCTTGCCGTTGTGTTGCCCTCTGCTCGCTCTTGATTGGCTGCGTCTTTATCCGACGGCCAGTGGAACAGTCAGATTTAGCCTTGACTGCTAATCTGACAACAATTAAGCAGGGTGCTTAGTGACGGGGTGGAGGGGGCGTGGTGCTGATGAGTGCTCAGAGGAATGAGGCAGCGAGCGAAGCTACTGCACCATGAGCTGTAAGAATAGAAATCCACAGGAAAAAACATTCAAGAATGGTTAAATAAATACTTTTCATTGTGCATATAATTGGTATATTTACCAATATATTGAGTTTAATCTAACCATGCAGTTACCTCATGTTCATGTTACATTAACAGTTTGTGAGGACTGAGGGAAGAACTTCACCAAATACTTCCAACATGTTTGTGCAAAAACTGCTGTGCCCCTGAAAGCTCTTTGCTGCCCTTCAGCTCTCTGGCTGCAGACGGGCGTGAAGTCGGCGTGGCTTACCGTGAGTATTTCCATCTCTCCGTCATTAGCCTCTTACACCGAGCTGACAGGCGCGGGTTCACCTGGGCGGCAGCTTCCAGATTTAGCCCCCCGCGTGTCTGCCGCTCTTCCCGGTGGAGGGATGGAGAGATGGAGGGACGGCTGCGGTGGCCGAGGGAGCGATGGAGCCAGATTATGTTTCAGAGTGACAGAGGTTGGCTGGAGGTGAGATCAGTGTAACGGATCTCCCAGCAGGACGGAAGAGACGGAGACGCACTGGATTACGTGCCGTCAGCGTGACCCCACCAAACCTTGAGTTATCAAAGAAAGTGGCTCCGGCTTCATTTTTAATTTTCTGTCGTTACTTTGGGTGATTCTCTGCAGTTATTGTGCAGGGCTTCCAGTGCTGATACTTCATTACGGAGGGCGTCATTAGCATTATTTATGAGGCTCATTAAGGAGGTTATGAGAGCATTAGTGTGCTGTTTTTCTCTTATCTAAGAGGCTATTTAGTGCCCCAGGTAAAGGTGCAGGACTTTGGATTTTCTTGAGTTGTGATATTTCATAATTACTACAGACATATTTGCAGATGGACACTATTTTATCAGAAAAAGAAAAACCCCAAACTGAGGTAATAAATGAAGGAATAAATCTTTTGCTAGTTAAGTGTTTCAGGTTTCCACAATTTTTCCACATTTTTTAATTAAGTTTTTAATTTCATGCTGTTGTAACCTCACACACCAGATGGACTGTTCAGTATAATTCACTTGTCCATCTGGGAAAGAGCTCATAAAAAGTGTTTGGGAGTGGGCAGAGCCATTCAACAGCATATCCAGCAGGTGATTGGACGATTGTTCTGTCAATCACACTCATTGGGCCAATCAGATGATGCAGTTTCAAATACAAAACTTGAGCCACTTGGTAGAACAAACTCAGAATTAAATATGTTGAACGTGGAGTGGAAATATTCTTGTTTTTCCTTTAATAAAGAAAAAAGACTGCTACTGAAGCTGTTAGCATCTGCGCTAATCTCTTTGGAAGTAGTCACTTCCTGCTGTTGTCTGGCTCCCACCTCTTCCTCCTCTAAAGGTCTCTGATTGGGCTGAGCACAGTTGTTGTTGATTGGAGCTTGGCTGATGGATCTACCTTAATTATATTGTGGCATTCAGATCTATAATTGAGGGCTTAAAGAGAATGATGAAATAACGCAGACTGTCAAAGTAGTACGTTGTTTTGTAAGTTTATTTTCATCATAGTTTTCATCAACAACCTTTTTTCCCCTGACCAAAACTAAACAGAAACTAATAAAAACAAGTGCACATGGACAAAAACTAAACCTTAATTAACTGACATTTTCATCAACAGATAAAAACTAGACTAAAATGTTTGACAGAGACTTAATCCAATCAGACCTAATTTGGTCATGTAGAAGGTAGGGACAAGTTAGGAATATATCCAATCACAGCTACTTTGGTTGTGTGGAAAGGTTGGATGAGTTAAGAGGGACATCCAATCACAGCTGCCTTAGCTTGGTGGTGGTGGGATAAGTTGTGGAGCGATCCAATCAGAGCTCCTCTCTTTATGAATTGATATATTCATGTAGAGCAGGTTCACTGTTTGTTGTCAGTTCTGGTATTGTAACTGAGATGCTCTGCCAGGTAGCCGAAATAAAGGTGACTGCATTTCACACAAAAGTTCAATTTATTTCTGTTCATTTATACATTCAGACTTTACTAGCATTCAATAAAGGGTTATTAGATGTTTCATTTTATCCAAGTGTAAAACATGACTCCAGGAATTCAAGGAAACAAAAAAATACCTTACACTTTACACTTCATGTTTTAGTCGACTAAATTTACAGTAGACTTCATCGACTAAAGCTAGACGGAAATTAAAACAATTTAGATGACTTAATTATGACTAAAACTAAAAGATATTTTAGGCAACAGTCTAAAACTAAAATTAAATAAATCAACAGTGCTGTCTTCCACTGAGCAGCTTCACGTCTCCCTCATCCTTCAGCGTCGTGGGAGGACAGCTTCTATTGTTAGAGCACTCCAAATCGACCGCTTTTAGGATGCTTCTGCCTCAGTGAGTGAACTTTGTTTTGTCACTTTTCTAGCTTGAACAGAAATAGTGTGAGGTGAATTTGGGACATGAGGTAAAAGAGGTCCCACCCTGATCACTGCTGCTTCATGTAAGCTTTGAGCGCAGTAATTCTTAATCCAGGGTCCGTAGTGCTAATCTGAATCTGTGCAAGATTTCACTGCTTTTATACATGTGAGGGATTAGCCTTAATCCAATTAAACATTTGTGGCAAATTTAGGACTACTTCTGTCCTGAGATGGAGCAACATTCTCTGGTGCTGGTGGGGATATTGTTACACGACCTCTGACCTTTGAGCTCATTAGTGATTTGGGAGCGATTCAAAAGGGAAGCCGAGGAAACGAGACGTACGGGTAAATAAGAGAAGTGCATTAATTTCATTCTGATTCAGACAAAAACACATTTCATCACACTCTTCTCTTTGTCTCACTCTTAAACACCAACATCACCATCAGAGTCTCTTCCTCTATTTTTTGTCTCAAACACACACATTTTCACTTCCCTCTTATCACACCCCTGTCTCTCCAACACACTCTCCAAATTATTTCTGGCCTTCAGTCAATACAACAAGTGTTATTGAGCGCTCGATGCTGCTTCCAGCCTCAACTCAGAAACACTCAAAGTTCAATCAAATCCTCATTCTCCATCTCGCTCTTGTTTCTGTTGGACGATCTAATGCTGACGGTAAAAGGTGAGGCCCTCTGAGGTTTGGTTGGCAGAGTTGGGTAATAAGAAAGTTTTTAGATGGGGAGGAGTGTTTTCGTAACAGTTTCAATTCAAGTTTTGGTCGATATTAAGACAGAAGAGGTTTTGATTTCACTTTTGATCTGACATTTGAACAAATAGGAAGTACATGCCTGATTAAAGAAGCCTGGATTTACCTATTTAAACTTAATTCATTATAATTTGAGCTAACAATTCAATTTCACAGAGTATGACTTGTTGAATTGCTAGTTAAGAGTGACAGGTCTTCATAATGCAGTCATCTTGATATTAAGACTAAAATGTAACCGTAAATGTAAGTAGCTTTGTCTCTTGCTTGCACTATAAGCAAGAATACAATCTGACAGTTTGGGTTCTACTTTATCCTCTTGTCCAGACCAACATTTTGCTGTTCAAGGGCTGTTTTTCTAGCAGCCTCACAATACGATGCATACAGATGCAGCCACTTCAATGTTCCCCTCCCAGCCAAATACCTGTCAAGTTCCGTAATGCAACCATCTTGATATTCTTAAGACTAAAAATTATTCATAAATTGAAGTAGCTGAGTGTTTCAGAAGGCTTAAGTTCCTCTGAGCTCCACCTCTTTGTCTCTTGCTACATGACCAAAAGATACACAGAAAAAGCCATGTTGTGAGGAATATTACAGGAAGATTATTTCATTTCAAACATGGTAAAACACTGTTTTTCATTGACCAACAGCAGCTTCAGTGATTTCAAGCCAACACCGGAAAGCCGGGCTGCAGGGTAGTTAATGTTAGCACTATGAGCACCGCAAGGTCAGTAGCTGATCTCCATACCAGAACAACAGCCACCAGGTGCAGGGGATTTTGGCACAGTTTTTGGACGCTACCCTCACGTTTAGCTGCATTAATCATTTTATAAATGCACTAAATGGCGTTTTAACAATATGAAATACAATACCAACTAGGGATGCACGGTATTGGATTTTTGCTGGTAGCCGATATTTTTTAATTCATTTTCGCAGGTACTGATATTTCTGGTCAAGAGCACAAGCTCTGTACTTAAGAAAAACTTGTTTCTTTCAGTGTTACAATATATTTTTGCAAGGAACAGATGTAAAACAAGAAAAACAGCATTTAACTCCTGGAAAAATGAAACCCTTGATTTTTAAATATACTCATGCAATAATGAGAATGTGCATCAATAATGTACATTTGTGTAATTTGCTGATATTCCAGCCGATATATGGTTAATATGTGTGGCTGATATATCGTCTGTAAATATATGCAAAAATTTAAATGTCAGCCGATACGATACTTAACTGTTGGGCTAATATCGGCCAAAACCGATACCACACCGATAATATTGTGCATCCCTAGTACCATTTGGTATAGTTAAAGGGGGAAATAATTGACTGATATAACATTTCCAACCCTTTTATAAGAAGAATATATTCTAGTGCCTAATAACAAGTGATCCAATTCGTGGCTAATTATGCGTCTCTTTACAGGCAAATGCAATCAAAAGGCTTTAAAATGCAAAAACAGCAACCAAACGGTTGATGTCACCAAGACCATGTCCAATTTAACACTTTTATTTTTATTTAGTTCAAGATGCATGACTCAGCTAGTAACATGAATAAGTTATGAGCAGCATTGTCGCTATTAAAATGCTTCGCAGAGCTTTCTGTTCTTCACTGAAGTTCGATTAAAAAGCTCATAACAGACTTATTAAAACAGTTTCTTCTGGTGATATTGCTTTGCTTTAATAAGTGTCTTGGTGTTTGCTCAGTCGGGTCACTGAGGGGACTGATGTAATGTGAAGATTCAGTTCCTTTGGTCACACACTAACAGGCAAACACACACGGGGACGGCACTGATGGGAACAGCCAGTCCTCCTCGGCAATCAGATTTTGTGGCAGCGTCCCACTTCCTCCTCCATCGGCCTCATTTGTGCCCATCGCAGCACTTTTACAAAAACCCTCTGACCTCATGACTGACTGACTGACTGACTGACTGATCGGCTGCAGGACGATCACCAAGTTCAAGATAATTGTTCTTAACATGCTCTGATTTAACCAATTAGACAGAATGTTCCTTTAAATGTTAGCTAATGTGATAAACTCATCCACACACATCCTCTCGCTGTTAAAGCATGTCATAAGAGACGTTCGCTGCCCGTCATTCATTAAAGCCGCGGCGTGTGTTAGCCAGAGGCTGCGTTCACATAAATCACTTTATCTGTCATGTGATGGATCCATGGCGGCAGGTCAAGGTCACACACATACGAACGTATGGACACATACACACACCCGCCGCAACAGATCATCTGCTTAGTCTGGATTGATTCCACAATAATCCCCATTGACTTGCATCATCAAGCCCTCAGACGTGTGTGTGCGCGGGGTCATCTGTGTCTGGCAGCGGCTCCTCAAGTCATCGGCAGGCAGCTCGTGGAAGAAGCGGTCATGAGACCAGGATCAGGGCTAAATTTAGACAAACACACCGAGCTGTGAGTGCAGCATCTGAATGATCGGCGGCTTTATTTTATTAAAGGATCAGTCTGCAATTTAGCATCCTGGATAATGTCTCCTTTCTTTCCATTTATATTTTTTTCCTCGTTCATCTTTCTTTCCGCCAAAAACAGAGTGAGCTCTAGAGGGAGCGGAGTGACAAACTCTCCGTCTTTATCTCTCTGCGAGTCTCTGAGGATCGCAGCGACCACCGGCTTTGTCACGAACAGGGATCTTTGAGGGAAACCAAAACTGAGAGAACTTAATTTTCTCTTTCCCAAAGCTCTCTCTTTGCACAACAGTTCTCTTTGCTTAGTGTTACTGGTGAAGACAGAGAAGCAGTTTTCACAGTGTGAAAAAGGGATGTGGGTAACATGTGGGTACTACCAAACTAAATGATAAAACTTCCTCTAGCAAAGATGAGAATGTTCAGATTTTAAAAGTAGAGACCTAAAAAATTCATGTCATTTTTTCCTAAATTTCGTTTTAGTGTTTCCCATATTCCATTTTTTTTGGGTTTTAATTTTTTGAGAATTCAGTTTTTAGTATTTTATACAAATTTAACCCCGAGACACTGTTTAAAGTAATGACATATGGACACTCACTCTTCAGGTGGTCCTCACATGTATCTTTACAGTATGTTGACAAAATTTGCAGAACATCTGATTGTCTGACACATAACAATCCTTGGGAAACTGCTCTGCCCTGTACTTCGAAGTTAGCCAGGAGTTTCGTAGCTTCTTTGCCAACTTAGCCGGTGTCTCAGGCGGCCGCTTCAACATGTTTGCATTGTTAATGAGGGGAGGAGGAGGAGGGGAGGGGAAAAGCTTCTGCAAAATATCGTCCATTTCCGTGATTTTCGTTTTTATTGAATTCCGCGTTTAATGTCCAATTCCGTGATTCCAGATTTAGGAGGGCCCTATATTAGTACCAGTACCCTTTCAGTACCTTCAACAATCCCAGTCCTGATGCCTGTACTCAAACTTCCTAATAAGTTCTATATTAGCTAAATGCATACATTTTTTATTGCCTTAATCTTTTCTTAAAATTGTATTTATTATGACGTGTGCTGCTGATCTCTTGGCCAGGTCACCCTTGTAAATGATATCCTAATATTAATGGGAATTATTTCGTTAAATAAAGATTGAAAAAGAAGAAGAACTTACCGATAAAAACAAAAAACAGCATCAAATAACAATCTTGAACCTCAGTTTACCACAGATTCTGCTGCTTCAGTTCTCCCCCTTCCAGCCAAATGCCAGCCAAGTTCCAGCCGACTTCATGGTGCAGTTGCAGGGTTTCCCCGTGAGATTCCCTCACAAGGACCTCCAGCGGGCCTCAGCCTTTTAGAGCAGCATTAAGCTGTCATTACAGGGGGATCACATTACCGCCAAGACAGTCACGCGTGGATCAGTTTAACTGTGTTTAGCTGTTAGCACCATGTCCATGAATTTGATGCTCATATTACAAGATCCACAAGACCCGATGGCAGTATTAATAAACTCAACTGTTGCTGATTTTGGTTGGTGATAGATTCAGATTCAGAACTTGATCCTTGAGGAGCTGGTATTTTATCAACGTCCCTTCCCACACTGTACTGTCATAATACTGCACAACCCGGATCCAAACTGACTAAATATGCAGATGTTGTCTTGTAGTGTGCTACATTTTGGCTGAGTTTTCATCAAAAATGAAAAATAGATCCAGTGGTTTGCAGGTTTTGTCAGGAGAATCTGGCACAACTTCAATGATTAGATATTTTTATTTGTTAATTATTTGTATGTGCATGGCATACAGAGTAATTACCTCCACCATGGAGGTTATGTTTCTACGGCGTATGTTTGTCTGTTTGTTTCAAAAAATCGTATCTCTGCCATTTTTAACAGATTTGCTTCCAATTTTACAGGATAATATGGGGTCCATGTCTCTATAATCAAGGTAAACTTCATCTGGATCAGATCCAGATTGACATCCTCAAAAAAACGTTGAACTTTGTAATGGGAAATCCCACTGACGACATTCAATAATTCATATGAAATCAAAATATTAAGTGATGTTCCCAAAACTTGTGTTCATACAGGATAACAACCTCCAAGTATGTGCTGAGTTTGGTCTGGATCCTGGCTCTATTAATAATAAGGACTTAATGAGTGCATCACATGGACAGAAGGCTCTCTCCATATCTGCATGCATAATGGATGTGGAGCATAAATGGGCTTTGAGTGTCACTCCTTGTGATTGACTGGTAACCTGTCGAGAGTGTGGCCCACCTCATGATGCAAACAGTGGGCATTACCTCCAGCTAAGTGCTGCGGCTAATGGATGGACATCATGTTGATGTAGAGCTCTTTAATGTCTTAATAAAATTTGTATTGACTTAACCAACCAGGGCAGACATTGCATGATCATACATGTCAAAATATGACACCAAAGTTTAAAGAGTAGGGATGCCAAAGTGATGCCAATGCTAACAAACACCATAATTTTGGTGTTTGCAGATAGAAATGTGTCCCAGCTTGGGAATATTAAAAGTGCTTTGTGATCAATCATGTAATTAATTATACATAATTGATCAGTAGATTATTGCAGGATCATTAGTGTAGCTCCAGGCTGTAGCATAAAGCGGTTGGTGCTGTGAGCTCCTGGGTCGATGGAGACACTTTTAGATCTTGTTTGCAGATTCAGATTAGAAGAAGAACACAGTCTGCAGCGTTTGTACGGTGCTGTTTCCCTGCTGTGAATACATGTTAACTTTGTGAATGTAAAGCAGGTTACTGGCGAAAAAAACAATTTTGGTGCTCGGTGAAGCCTCTCTGGATAAATAAAGATTAAACAGCTTGAGATAATGATTCTCATTGATCTGAATCCTAGTTTAGCTTCCCTCTGCACCCTTGTGAGTTTTCATTGTCTGACTTTGTACCTCAATAATCAAACAGCACATAATTGGCTTTTTGTGGCCCTTATTAAACATGGAGAGGGGGGAGGGGGGTGTCCTTTTTGTTGGTAGTAATTAAGCATATCCACTCTGTTGGCTGCAGAGGAGAAAAATGAGAGGGGAATCTGAAATGGTGCAGCTTTCCCCTCTCATTACCTGTCAACAGATGATGCACCGAGTCACAGGAGGCTCCGTTATGATGAAGGATTGACTGTCAGCCTGAAAACAGGGAATCTTTATAAGGTCATGACACGTGTACTGGGTTGTAACATAATGACTAGCATATTAACCACAAAATCAGGACATACTGTTTTATATGAGGATGTGATTATTTAGATTCAAATGTTTAACTAGTTAATGCCACTGACCAGGACAAACAGAAACATTTGCCACATTTTCTGATCAAAACATTTGGCTGCGGAGTTTCATTCAGACATGTATACTTCAGCTTGAGTCCACTGTGAAATAAAGATATTTAAGGGTACTTGTTGGGACCCTTCCTCATCACAAGAATACTTCTTTGATGAAAGACTTGTTCAACCCTTTGACCCCTGATAGGCAACTTTGTTTACCTTAATTATGTCCTCATTGCCCAATTGTCACAAATTGTAGGATACTTGAAACTTAACAGTAATTAATTTTTCATCTGAAGAAACAAGGAAAACTTTAATTATAGGTTACTATATCAATATCTGTACAGTAAATTCATGCCTAAATGCAAATGTCAAAACTTTTACGAGCTAAACACAGAATTAAAGCCAATTCTAGCTTGTTTTTTATAGCATAAAGGAAAGTTTTAGTGGTTAATGAAGTATATTTTACCAACCTCTCTATTTTCTCTTTTCCAAATGCATTCAACACATTAAAATGAGTTCACGGAAACAATAACAGCAAACTGGAGCTGTGTTTTCTCAGAAATAAGAATACTGTAAATACCAGTCATATGGTTTTCATGGCAACTTTTGTCACATTTTGTTAATGTGTTTCTGTATTTTTAATATTTGAAACTAACCAGCTGGAGTAGGAAGGGCCAAATCTGCAGCGACTGCATGTTGCCATCATGGACCCAAATCTCTGAGGAATGTTTTTATGTTATTTTATTTTTACTTTTCAATTTAACAACAATTAACAAACAAAACGAAGTACAACATAACACAAAACAGTCTGATAAGGCTGCCAGATGATTCTAATTAAAATAGCCTCGCATGGAAAATGCCGTAATATAAATAACTCAAGACTAAAAATGAAAATAAAAAAAGAAAAGACACTATGCTTGTATCTCTGAGGAATGTTTTAGCAGCTTGTTGAATTTATGCCATGAAGAATCATACTCTGAGAGCTCTGGGTTGAACAATTGCACCTCAGATTGGCTCTCTGAACCACTTAAAGTTAGTTTTCAGTCAACAGTTTACTTTGAGGAAGGAGATCTGGTGATTGGTTATTTATGGATGAAACCAATAAATCTGAAAAAGCCTCTTCAAAGTTTTTTATAAGGAACCATTGGGAACAATTCCAGGAACCCTTTAAGATTCTAGTTGGCACCTTTACTTCTGAGTGTTCTCAAAGAAGCTCAGCCAATGATCCAGAGTCTAATTGATGGAAAGTGTCTGTAAAAAGCAGCGCTGAAACATCAGAGCAATTAGCACTTGGCACAGTCCGATGGAGACCAGATTTAATTCCTCGATCTTCACGTGTAGGGTCTCCTCGTTTATGGGAGGGGGTCATGAGCGGATAAGTTTGAGTGGCACTACAGGGGGATCTGAGGTGCCATTTATAAAGTAGTTCCTGTCAAAGTGACCTACAAGAAAGTGAGAGTCATGGTGGTGGGACACTTAACAGAGTCCCCAGCCCTGGCACGCTGCCTTATATCTTCCATGTCACTTCAGTGTGCAAGGCTGGAAGGTGATTACAACTCTCCATCCGGCTCTTCTCATCATCATTTCTCAGCTATATGGGCTCCGGTCTGTCACTTAACCTTCACACATACCCCCTACTCATATTCTGAATTAGGAGTGTGTCTCCAAGAGGAGTTTCAGGGATCAGTTTTTGGTTCACTTTAGGATAAAGGAACACCTGACTGTCCTCAAACAAGGTAGCGAATGGTAGAAATATTTTTTATTGGACTTTTCTTGTGAACTTTTGTAAAGATCACCTAATAATCACCTAATAAAAAGATCCCTGGCATCTGCATGAGCATTCCTAATTGGTATCAGCCATCCATCCAAAAGAGAAAACAATCCATGTATCAAACAGATATCTAACATCCAACTATGCTAAATTATTACAACACCAATCCATCTATCCATCAATTTATTTGTCCATCCATCTTTAGATGCTTCCTTCCTTCCATCAATCTGTCCATCATCTATCCATCCATCCTTTGATCCTGACACCTATACATCCCTCCCTCCATCAGTTCAACATCTATCATCTGTCTTTGAAAAATGCAGATCTTGGATCTATTTCCAAGATGGCTGCACGCATGTAGGCTGCGGTTTGATGCTCTCCCTTTTCACTGGAAGAACTGTACAGTTCCTGTTGCCTCACCATAGCCAGGAGCTCAGTGAGGGACCCATCTCACCCCCTGGATACCCTCTGTTTGAACTGCTACCATCAGGCAGAAGTTACAGAACTCAAAAAACAAGGACTAGTAGACTGAGAAACATTTTTTATCCCAGAGCCATCACTGCCCTGAATACTGCTCAGTGGGGAAAAGTGCAATGTCTGCAGGATGGTTGTCTGAGTGTGTTTGTGTCCGTAGGCATGGGAAGTGTGAATGTATTTTAGTCCAGTATTTATTCATTGATTTTAATAACTATATATTTTGTTAACGCACCAAGGATTGCATTTGATTTTGTTGTACTTGTGCAATGACAGTGAAGATTCTATTCTGTTATATCCATCTCTCATTTCTTCCATTAATCCATCCAGAATAGAAAAGCATTCAATTATCTGTTCATCCATCCATCCAACAACATATCCATCATCCATCCAACCATTCATTCATCCATCTTTTGATACTTTTGATTCATCCATTCTTCAATCCGTCCATCCATTCTTCTGTCTAGTCATCCAACTATCCAATAGAGTGTTGTTGAAATTGCATAAATACATTTGCATACTTTGAAAGTTTCCAAAATGTCCTAAATAAATTCGTACAATTAGACAGCGTGCAGGAGTTGTCCTGAAATTTATTTTGCATAATTTCATATATTAGGTCATAAAGCCAACACTACAGAGGTCTAAGTCTTTTTCTAAGTATCAATAAGTAACAGGTATAATTGATGTTTATCTTTATCAATAATTCTTCCTAAATAAAATTTTAAAAGTGATCATTCCCCATTATCATCAACATAATATTTAGAAATACAAACCACAGCTTAACACTGTGCTGTCTTTGAAATATACTGATAAATCTAAAAAAATTCCTCATATTTCTCAGCTCTAAACCCCCCCTACATCAGTGCAGCTGATAAATTGAGTTGTCAAAATTGAGCATGAAGCCAAACTAGAAGAGCTTCCCATCAGCTTTGAAAAAAAGGAAATTCAGACCAGAAAAAAATTTAAATTGATTAGAAAATTCAGTTTGATCAAGTGATTTAATCAAAAATGAACTCCAGTTTTTCACAAAATCCTGCATCCTGCCGTGGACCGCCATCATATTTAACTCTGGGACTTTAACTCCCTGAAAAACAGGCGCTTGTCACTTCTAATGAATGAGAATAAAGTAAAACACGATTTCCTCCTCTCAGGAATTGAGGCAAACGACATTTGGTACTTCAGCATTTCTGCAGTAAGTGAGAGGGATTGCTGCAACAAATAGGTCTTTGGTCTAAAACCTCTTGATCCGGTGCTTAAGCAGTTCTGGTCCAGCAGTACCGAAGCCTTTGAGGGTCAAATCAAATTATTCATGAAGCACACCAGCGGATGTACTACACGAGAAATCATCCCTTATATTCTGAGGAGACTTATAGTCCTCGTCTCCTTCACCCTCCTGTGATCTACAGCCGAGAGTCGAGGGAGCTTGACCTTGTATGGTGATGGTGTATCCGTGTGTGTGTGTGTGTGTGTGTGTGTGTGTGTGTCTAAAGGGAAGTTTTGACAGTCCTGAACACTGGCGAGGACTCACCGGCACATGACGAGGCTTGTGACTGACCTTACATAACGTTAGAAAAAGGGCCCGCTGTAGAGCTTCCAGGAAAGGAGCCAGAGCTTTGATTTCTCTGTGTGGATCGATAAAGCATCACAGCTATCAGAACAATGGACTGGTTAGTTTGTACGCAGGGATTATTTCATTTGCACGAACACGCAGGTCAAGTGCAATCATCACAGCCTGAACATTTGTGTTCATTTGTGGGGCAAAAGTTGAGAACGGAGACAGAACTTTTGTACTTAAGTGCAAAACATGAAGTAATAATTGCAATATCTCAGTTAATATGAGCAGGTTTCAGTGTGTTGTGTTTAAAAACTAGAGCAATGGACCATCCTGCCATCGTGCTGACCTATTTTAGATTTTACAGCATGACTTTGGACTACGGCTTCAGGTTGCAACTCTTATTAATGTAATGGGAGGTTTAGCAAGAAAAAGATGGCAAAATCTGAGCTCATCGCAGTTTATCATGATAAATAAAAACATGTTTTTACCACCCAGCCTCTAAATACTTTACATGCATCAATTATCATGCAACCATAGGTAGTGGTAGTAGTTTATTTTGCGACATTTTGTTATCATACAATAGTGGACAAACACAACGATACAATACAAAACTGACAAATATATAAATATATATATAAAAAATGAAAATGAAAACTATGATTTACATATCCAAAAAGGAGTGGGAAGAAGTAATACTTATTTAATCCCACCCCTTATCCATAAAGTATTATTTGGCTTCTTTATCAATAAAAATCTGCACAATAATTAATTACAAACATAAGTACAAACATTTACACAGACATACACATATCTCTACTTATACATAAACTGAAAGTAACCAAATAAAAAGGCGGTAAGAGGTAATTCAAGCAATCGGCTACCATCAGAATAAATCTGGGGTGGAATTTGCATCCAAAAGGAAAAGTTTACAGATTTTGTTTTAATCTACAACAGATTTTGCAGTATTCCTCTTTGCCATATTCATCAGGAGATGATCACATGGCAGTGCGTCACCAGTAAAACCATTGCTGCCTTTTATTTAAGCAAGGCATTTATTCTGCCAAAACCAGTGTGGTTTGGGCGTGCATAAAAATAGATTTATTTTTACTTTTCTGCTGAAGGTGCAGAGTGCTCACTGATGTCACTTTTAGCCACAAAAAGAAAATGAAAAGTCCCATTTAAGATGCCATTTCACACCTTAATATCTGCACCCATGTGACGCTTCACATCCACCGTAAATGTCCCCGAGACAGAATGGAGAGACGTGGTTGAACCCCTATTTGTTCCGTCTCCAGGGGTAGTATGGGATGGGTGGTAGTGGTCAAATAGCCCAGCAGCCACTGTATGGTCTTTTCATAAAGCATTGCACACCGCTGCCGTCAAAATGAATATAAAATCATTTTTAATTGAGTTAACGGTCTCTTGAATCCTCCATTTTGTGAATTAATTTCTGTTTGAGTTTTGAAAATCACTGCCCGGGCACAGGTGAGTGTTGCTACCCTTGGTTATATAGAATCACCCAAAGTCCCAAATCAACTTTAATACATCCAAAATGCTGCCACGCTTCTCCTCATCCACACCTGATCCCACCATCACATCATCCTGGTCCTCCTAAATCTCCACTGGCTCCCTGTTTCATATCCAAAACAATTTAAAGTCCTCCTCACCTACAAAAACCTTTACCACCAGGCCCCCTCCTATCTCACTGACCTCCTCGCTAATCTTCTTCTTAAGTGGAAATCAAGACTTAGAGCTCTACATCTTTTCCAACCCATTTTCCACTAGTGTTATTTGGCTGTGTGGATGTGGATGCAGACCTCTTTCATTGTTGCATCAGTACCTCATGTTCCTTTAAACTGCAAATAGAAGTAGTCAAGCCTTTGAGGAGCCCCGTTTTCTCACCTGTGGGCCCTGTTATAATGATAAAGTCAAAAATAACTGAACTATGATCAGAAGGTATTTTATTTACCTGGAATAGTCCCCCTGTTATCGTCCATTTTGCAACCATAAAGCACGGAAAACAAATGACACTTTTCCAATAGTGCTCAGCCCGACTTTGGTCTGCAAGAAAAATCAACTCTATAAACAACCACAGGAGCAAAATGAATGCTTAGAAAGTGACAGTTTTTCAAAACACAGAAACATGTTTTTGTCCTCCCCCTGATATACTTTAAAATTATGTGCCTGAACAAATATGAACTCAGTAAACATTATCATTTATTAAAAATGCAGAGACAGAGCTGCTTTTGACCGAGTCTCCTGGGACGCACGAACATCGGTCTAATTAAAAAGCTCTAATTAAAACACAGTCAGAAAGAAATGACTGGTATATAAAGTTGTCACAAACAAATTGATTGACGTGTAAATTGGAAATACAGAATAAAACACTGGTGGGATTGTGAAGAAGTAGACCTGCAGGCCGTAGGGACCCCAGTGGGTTGTCCAAATAAATATGCACGCTGGCATGATCGTATTTTGAAAGTTTTTCCACTTCCCATACAATTGGGATCCAGAGTAAGTTGCTATTTCATACTTTGAGCGTGAATGTAAATGTACTGGCTTGTATGCCAGCAGCAGGTAGTGCTTCTTGAGGATACAGAGCTTCATATTTTTAGATTTCAGAGTCTTTTTAACTCCTCCCCCGGGGACTTAAACAGCGAAGATAATTCTGGTCTCTCACAAGTCCTTGTATAACTAAGATCCCAGTATGCTATTCATAGAAAAACCAGTGGAAAGACACAGAGCTTCCCCTCAGCTCCATGGTGAGAACTCAAACAAGAGATAACCCCTGGAAGAATGTGAGTGTGTGAAGTTTGCATGTGTTCAAAGATAGACGTGAAGGATGCAGCCCAGCACTTCCACTTGCTGCTGCACAGTCTCTCTGGCCTTTTCCATATCCACTCGCCTCTTTTAGCACAGATAGCCCTCCCACGTGCAGCTCGCCTATAAATAGCGCAGGTTTTTAATGCGCGATTGTCCCGGCAGGCTTTTTTTTTTTTTTATGACTGAACGGGCCAGTAGGTTTCTGTGTGTTGTTACTAAGGCAGAGATTAACCACAAATGGAAGTCACAACACTCCCTTTTTCCTTACACCCCATTAGCACTATTATTGCACGCTGATGCCCTTTACAAGCAAGCGGAAGCAGAGAAGTTTTATAGGTTTGAAACGGTCGGACGGCAGGATTAGGTTATGCACCCATAACAGGGCTGAGCAGTGGGGAACCAAAATCATGTCCTGACTGTCTTAGCCATACGCAAAATATATTCCATGTTTTTTTTTAATTCCTCATGAGGTACACCCTGTTATTGGCTGGTGACAGATGGATGAATAGATGGACAAATGGATGGATAAATAGGTGGATAAGTGGATGGATGTATGGACAAATAGATGGATAGATAAATGGATGGTTGAATGTATGATAAATTGAGGTAATAATATTATACATATGGATGGATAAATCACTGGCAATGTTGGCAAAGGGCTGTATCTTTATCTATTTATTTATTTATTTGTAGAAATGTGGCTCCTACATGGTTCATGGGGGGGTGTTGGTGGGGAAAAATAATAAAGAAAACAATGAGGAGTGGGAATACAAATATCTTTATTTTTTTTTCCCATCTTCTTCACTTTGTTGGATCATTTATGTATTTCACAATGTCAAGAAGATCAAATGTAAATAGTCGTAAAATCTGCACTCTTCAACAAAGAAATTAAAATGAGATGGATAAGTAACTGGACGGATGAATGGATTGTTGGATAAATGGATGGATGAACAGATGGCTGGATGGATGTATAAATGGAGGGATGACTGGATGATGGATAAATGGACTGTTGGATTAATGGACAGATTGATAGATGGATATAAGAATGGATGGCAGTGGTCAAACGTCTCAGATTCCCAGCAGCCTCTGTCTGGTCTGCCATAAAGCATTGCACACGTCTGCTATCAAAATGAATAAAAAATCATTTTTAATTGAGTTAACGGTCTCTTGGATCCTCCATTTTATGAATGAATTTCTGTTTGAGTTTTTGAAATTCACTGCCTGTCCCCTCCGTCAATAAGACCCAATAAACTCAGACTGAACCTAATGCAAGTTTTCAGCAACTCTGTCCTAAAAATAACTTCAGACGTGTCTCCATTCAGCATTAATTTCATGCTTGTTTGCCTAATTTGCCCTCTCTAAGCTCCATTTATGCTGATAAAGATTTAAAGACAGACACATGAGTGATGTGGGTGCTGTTGTGTCATGCCAAAGCTATTAAACTACATTAAAACCAGGGACCAAAAGGCCGTTTCTCCCCCTCTGTATTTCCTCTTTGCAAACCTTACATATTCTTTTTCTAAGGGACCGATGACTGAGCACTTTTGTGTTTTTCAGCAAAAATTTATATTCACACCCCAGACTTCCTTTTTTTGGCTTCAGGCTTGAAAGAGGAAGTTCTGGGAGTCAGAAAGAGCTTCTTTTTAACTCAATGCTTTGAGAATTTTATGGACTTAAACATGCAAATGTAGATACAGACAGGCTCGTCCCACCTCCAGGCTGTTTCTCTGCCTCTCTGGGCTAATCGGGCTCTGAACTGTCGGTGACCTGGTGCATGAGGGCGCTGTTCCTCAGAGGGGTGAGATGAACGATGAGGCTTTATCGGCCTTTTCATACGGCACAAAGAAACTTTTTTCACCAGCAAAATGATAAAAGTGAGCGTCTCGTTTCTCAGGCTCTGCCGTCTGGGTTCCTGTCCTCCTCTTGTGTCATTGTTCCTTTTCAGCATGGCTCAAGGGTCCCACTGCTGGTTTTTAATGTTTGAGCCGTGATTTAAGATGCAGCTCTGAGAGGGGGCATAAGATTCAGAAAAGAGAAGAGTGCATGGGCTCTATCTGACACTCTATACTTTATACTGGATAAGACTTCAAGCTAACTGCAGTCATCGTCTGCGGATGTGTGTTCAGAAAGCAGCAGCCTGCAGGACAACAACAACTGCCAAGTTACTGATGGTTACTAAATGCAAACGCTCAGAATGAAACCAGAACAGTTGACTTTGTGGTTGAGTTGATCACATTCGTTCCCACCCTTAAGACACTGACATGAACTGAACGTGATCTGTCCGGATCATCCATCAGTTCATTTTGACTAAAGCAAACAGCGGCGTGCAGTGGTTCCCTGTAACAGGGTGAAAGTGTATGGTGCAGGAAGTTTGGTGCATTATTACAGCTTGTGTCCGTGTAACATAGTGACTTTCAGTTGACTCTATTAGGGTGTTGGCGTCTTCTTTTAGGTCAACGACTGTGTTTTCCTTCATTATAAACAGCTGATTGGTATTTTTTGATACAAGACATTCATTTAGCTGGTAACAAATGGATGATCTGTTTGAAATTCACAAGGACAAGCAAGTTCAGCGCATGAATTCAACTATTGGCTTTGAGTTGACATCAGGGTGAAATTTGTCAGTGGATGTTTTTTGAAGTTGGAAACTTTCCATCAGAATCAACGAGAATCAACCTGGAATTTACAAAAGTGAAGTTTGGCCGACGTCAGGGATTTTAGATATAGATGGGAAAATATATTTTCTCATAATCTTCACCTAAACAACCAAATTTCACAAGTATACTTGAGAATATCTTTATAATTCCTCAGTCACATGCACACAGCACACTGCTTGCTGCAGGGGTATTTAGGCCATGCCCCTAACATGCGCTGTTTATTTCTCCATCACGTGCACAGATGATTTCTAGAACCCTGGACTATTGAAGCCATATATTTGAGCCTGTGGACGACATAAAGTGAAGTTGTGATAGATTGTTCAATAAACAAAAAATTAACTTGATAAAGTCATACTCACAAATAAATCTCTTTAAATGTGTTTAATTGTATTTTTTTGCATGGATGTCTGCCTATGACCCAAAAAATCTTAATATTCATGTTTGGATTTGATATATATTATTTATTTTACCCCCAATTTCCAGTTCATTCCCATAAATCTCCAAGATTACCGTGGAAAGTTTCCAGTGTGAAATATTTTAAAAATTCTCCAGCATAACTGGAAGTTTCCAGTAAGTTTCGCCCCTTTGCAGCCCTGGGCCAAACTCCGGGAAGTTTTCTTGCCAAAAGGAAAGTCTGCCTGCCACTTGGCGGGTGTTAATTTGGACCATTCTTGTTCATGGATAGATTTTTCTGGGAAGTTCCCTTAAAAACCACACATATGTTGGAGGAAGAAAAAAATTGTAACATAACTGTCATCAAAAAACCTTCAGCCATACCAAACTGTATTTATGTAATTCAGTCCTATTTAAGCGAAGTCTGTAGGTTTTAGAGAAACTTTCCATGAACTTGAGTCGTCACTCATTGAAGAAAAACTTTGAGGACTGAGCATTCGTTATCATAAAGTTTAAGTGAGGACGCTTCAGTCCCAAAAATTTCGTCTGTACTTTGTTCTGTATCTGTCCTCACAAAGTCATAACTTTTATCAACATGATAAAATCTTGTGGTTTTCTTCTTGATCTGAGTCAGAGCTCATTCTTGTATCTTTATCTTCTGAGGCTTCAAATGTTGGGTTAAGATTTTGTTACCAGCAGCTGATATGAAATGTTTGTCGAGTCACAGAAGTTACCAAAGTTTCCAGCTGTGCCGTGTTTGATGTGTTTTAACTCTAAGACTCTCTGCAGTATCAGCTTCTGTTTCTAAACTCTGCAGCTTCATCGGAGAAGCCGGTAGCGTGAGCACATGTGGGTTCAGAGGGTCACTGCATCCAGACACAACAGATGTAACCTGATGTTGAGAGATTATGCACAATCCCGAGCTGTGAGGAGTAAAACAAAACAGGAAAAAGACGTGAGCGGTGAAGACGTCTGGTGTTGCTGAGCTGCTTCCTCCTCCTGGCGTGTGCGTGAGTCATGTTGTGTGTCTGTCAGGGGGCCTCATTATTATTCAGAGTCGGCGCTGCGGCGGGAACGCGGCGGCCGCCTATCGCCTTCTGCTGTTGCAGAGAGGACATTCAAAAAACCATCACTTATGCATTGCTATGGTTGGTCATGTATGCCGGTTGCATGTGTATCAGCACGTGACGGAGGCTAATCTACGCCGGTGTGTGTGTGACAGAGAGCAGGAGCCTCATATAAGGCTGAGAGTCACCGCAGCGGTATGTGAATGTTAAGCTAAATATATCATCGTCCACTCAACATCCCGTGTGCTCGTTGTTTTCCTGACACATGTGCACTCGTCTTATTTACTCTATGTGTTGGCCATGTTTGTGTCGTGCCCAAGGATGTTCGTATTGATTGACAGGTTAAAATGGAGGGAAGGAGGGATGACTGAGGAGAGGGAGAGGCAGAGTGGAAACAATGAAATCAATCAGCCTGTCCTTTGGCTTTATGAGGAGGGAAAGAGGGAGAATGATGAGGAAAGAGGAGAGGAGGGGAGATGGAGGAGAAAAGGGTGGGAAAGATAGGAAGGGGAAGGAGAAGGGGTGATGGCCAAACAAGAGAGAAGAAAGAAGTTAGACTGGGATACAGGACTAAAAAGAAGGGAACAATAAGAATATGGACCACAAATTTGAAAAGAAATGGATTAAAGATTAACAAAGTGAACAATTACTGTAAGAGGAAACAATGCAGGAAACAGCCCATAAGTCAAAGAAGAGCTAAGCCAAGCCACATACTGGCTGATTTTAGGCCAGATTTTTGGCCAAATTTGCTCCCCTTTCAGACCTGCAGCAGCTGATTGTCCAAAAGTTAAGTTAAGATAAGATAAGATAGTCCTTTTTTGATATCCAGAGGAGAAATTAAGGTGTTGCAGCAGTACAGGGATAAGTTCAAGGGTAAAGTAGCATGCATTAAAGGTCAATAAAAAATAACATATAATACAATAGTTATAGACTAATAAACTGTTAAAATAGCGAATAAACAAAATAGAATAAGTAGAAGTGTTTACAATTATTGAAATAAAAATAAAAATTAACAGAATAAAGTGTATTCTGTGCAGCACATGGAGGTAAGTGACAGTAGTGTTAAAGTGGCACAGTGTGATAGGTAACAGCATTTATGTTAACAGCACAATGTAACAGTGCAAATTATTTAATCTTGGAGTATTGTGCAGTTGTAGACAGGGATAAGAGATATTGTTGAATAAGGTGCTATATATTTAATAACATATTAACAATATGGAAGGAAGAAAAATATGAAAGTGCAGTACAGTGTAATAATAATTAAGTACAGTGTGGATTGAAATTTCTACGTTTTTGTATGTTTTAATGGCGATTATTCTTGGGAAATGATCAGATGAAAGGAAGTGAAGCTGGGAAATTAACAAAGTGTCAGCTTAAGTTTTCACAAAAATGAAAACTCAGTAATCCAGATTTAAAGATATTCTTGCCACATGACATGTTGCACTTGTTTAGTCTTATTTTTCCATCTACTTGCTTTCATAAATGTCCAGAATGAGTGTTAATGATGATGTTCAATGATTTCATGTGGTGTGCATAGTAAAGTGCAGTTAAAAAAAAACAAAATGTAGGACTGTCCCAAGATGTGGGAAGGGAGAGGGATTGTTTGGGTAGATAATCTAACTTCTAGCATGGAAACATCTTCTTTTTGTCATTTTTTTGTGATTTATGGTAAATTTTAGTCATTTTCCAGGAGATACCGTGTTATTATGGGAATAATCAGCTTTTTTATCCCAAGGAATGAGATAAATCAGGCAAGAGAGCAACAAAATAACCCACATTTACCAATTTTTATAAGAAAATAAAGTAAAATCAAACATTTGGATGCACCGATATGTCCACTAAGGGCTTCTGTGACAGATCTCTGTGAGTCCTGATCCACAGGTTGAGAACCCCTGACCTAGTGTGAAGAAGAGAAGAAAAAGATCAGTCGAGAAGTAAAATCATGAAAGAGGAGCAGAGCTGGGTGATGTGGAGGAAGGAGGGATGAAAGAGGAGAAGACAGAAAGCTGGAAGGAAAAAGGATTATGAGGAAGGAGCGATGATGAGTATGAAAGGAGGGAGAGGAAGGGATGCTGAGTGAAGGAAAAGATGACAGGTGAGGAGACGGGGAAGGAGGGAGGGGTCAAGGAGGAAGAGAGGAAGAGGAGGAGGATGAGATGAAAGAGGGAAGGAGGGATGTGAGGAGCTAACAAGCAGAGGGGGGCGGGATGAGTCAGGCGCACGTGAGGGGGATGTGAGCTGCATGTTAATAACACACACACACACACATGAACACACACACACACCATAGGAGGAAACACACACCTGTATCAGAGACCAGAGGAAGCAATGGGAGGGTCTGTTAGAGGGCATCTTCTCCCCTCTCGTCTTCCTTCTCCTTCCTTCCCTCCTTCTCCTTCTGCTTCTCCATCGAGTCACGACCGCCCTCCTCCTCCTCCTCGCTCCCCCTCTCCTGACCCACATCTCTTTCCTTTTTTCTCCCACTCAGCTTCACCTTTCCCCTCCTTTCCTTCTCCTCCTCACACTCCTCTCTCTCCTTCTCCCTCCTCTCAGCTGATTGGCTCTTTGATCGTGTCGGCTCTGCTCCACGGTGTAATTCGTCGCTGTAATTTAGGAAATGATATCAGCTCGTGTTATCAATGCCTTGACCCATATAAACACTCATATCACACGTGAGCACGCAGAGAGGGAGCATTTGTACTTGAGCTTGTCTGAGGTCACATGTTAAACATTATGAGTGACTCATGAATACAACATGTTATAGTGATTAAAGGAACACACCAACATTTTTGTTGTTTCATGAGTGCATGAAAAGCAGATAGACACCATTCTTTGACTGTGCATGCAATAACAAGGAAGAGACGGGCAAAGCTTGCCCACCGCTAGGTAGCTTAGCTCAAACACTGGGACTCAATGGGTAGTGCTAGCCTGCCTCTGCCTACAGTCATCAGATAAACTCTTCAGCAACTCTCAATGCTCCTGTGTACTTGTTGTGACTCGTTTTTTATCTTCATATTATCTTCTTCTACTCCTAAACGAGGCTTAGTTTTGTTGACCTACTTCCGCAGTGGAGATGTGATGTTCGCAGATGAGTCTAGTCTTTTGAACAGCTCTTTTCAGTGAACGATAATAACTGATTTGCAGTTGTGAGTGAACCGCTTGCTTCTTAAATTTGCAGGCAAATTGCATTTAATAATAACTTGCAAACAAACAAACGACAACTGTGTTATTATACTAATTTACAGTGGTTTCTGATCATTGTCATCTCCGTTTATTGTGATCCCTGCATCAATAACAAACTCAATTGTGTGTCCCAGTAGAAAAAATAATAGCTATAAATATAACAGAGAGACAGAGTAAAATGGCTGGAGGATGCATGAAGATATTAAACAAATCTCCCAATTTCTGTAAATTAAAGAATTATTAAATAGCCCAAAGTTGCACAAAAACAAACAAAAGCAAAGCAAATGATATAATGATTGATCAAGATTTTCTTACACCCTAATTCAGCATCCATTGACTTTAGGGAGCTCTGCTAACACTTTGGATCTTAAGTCATTTATGAATGTGAAAAATTAATTTAATTTCACATTATGAGCTGGACTGGAGGGTCAACACGTCCATTTTTGTGTTGCTCTGAGTTGAGTGGAGTGTTTAGTTTTGGTCAAAAGTTATTTAAAATGTATTCTTATCATACAAATAGAAATTTGAAACCAGCTTTTTCCTTATTTGTGCCAAAGTTACAAAACTGTAAATACATTTCTGCTCAACAACAGTCATGATATTCCCAAAAATGAGATAAAAAGTCAGAAAAACTAATGAACATCCTTGTAAATATAGCCCTTAATAATGAGATCAAATAGAAAACAATCAGAGATTTAAAGAATTAACAGCCCATTAAAAAAATAAGGAATAACAGCAGAAAAGAGACTGGCAAACTGACTCATGATCTGATGATTCACTGCTGTTTGAAAGTGATAATTAATGATTGTTAATTCATCAGAAACGTGTAAAGCGTTTAGTTATGAGTTTGTGGGAAGTGTTAAGTCTCCAAAATGTTTGTGTTTGATATTTTCTGATGATTTGTTCTGATTGAGAAGAAGAGATAATTCTTCAGAGAGCCCATCTAAACCTCTAAACCTGAGGTTATAATTTTGTCGCAATCCATTGAGCAAAGTTTTTGTGCTGCACAGGAAACAAAATACGGCGAAGAGCACAGAAGATGCAGCTTTTTCTACAGCTGGGATGAAAACACTGCTGCCGTCAAATCTTAATCAACTGTAATAACGTTAAAGTTTGATATCCTGATTTCTTAACTCCATTTGTCACCAGGGATCAATCAACTGATGACAACAAAGAGGACGAAGGACAATTACTACATATACATTTTGTCAATTTTACTATGAACAATATATAAGCTGTTTCAATTTTTCACAAGCAGTGCAGCCTTGGAAATCCTGTCATTATTTTTCAAAATGAAAACTTCTCTAATTTGGATCTTTGATATATCAGAATGTAACAGAAGAAGAGAATAATATGAACATGCCAAGAAGAAAATCACTATCAAAGCCCTGAGAGGGCATGCACAAAATTACAGTATTTTATTAACCCTTTAAATACTATAATTATAACAGGCGGCCTGGTCTTTTTTTTTTTGTCAATAATTGTGTCAGGAAATGTCCTTTGAGTAAATGTTTTGAGGTTTTTTCATAAGAAGTAATAGTAAGCAATTCTGGCTAGTATTTGTCATTATGATGTTATAAAGTCTTAAAACAGTGTGTAATTACAACAGAAAAGTAAAATACACCAAAACATGGCAAAAATGCGGCAAAAGAACTGCAAGAACACTCTTCAGAATGATACTAATGCTATTATTTACGATATTTTTACACTATTTACACAGAAAATACTGATAAACCACTGATAAACCACTCATGTGGCTCTGAATGCTCTCACTCTCCTCTCCAGCTCAGCTCAGCCTTTACCGTAATGTACCGTATATCACTAGAAAGCTCCGCTTCTTACTTTTCAGGGTCCGTTGGGATAGTGTGAATACTCGAGGAGTTACAGTAATTTGAATCATGGATGTATTTTTCTGTCTTTGGCGACATCTTCAGAGTTTAAGAGTTTAAACTGAGAAAAAGGAGAAGAGTGTGATCTTTAAAAAAGTAATAATGATGAAAAAAAGGATTTAAAAGTTATCATGGAGTGATTAAACAAAATAAAATGCATAGATCAGGGTTCCCACGCGTCCTGGAAAACCTGGAAAATGATTGACCAATTTTCCAGTCATGGAAAACACATGGAAAATGAGGAAAAAGGTCAAATGTCCTGGAAAAGCTTGAATTTTCCTGGAAAATTGTTTACCTTCCCTCTATCTTGTTAGTGAACAAAAATAAAGCATAGGAAATGAAGTAAAAATGTACTTGGCATCTAATGCACACTTAGCCATAAAATATGAGTAGATAAAATAATGCAGGGTAAGGAATAAAATATAAAACCTCAAACAATGCTGACAAAAAGAAATAATAAAAATGGCTCAATAAAATTAAGGGTCAAACAGTAAATCAAATATATATATATATATTTAAAAAGCAGAGCAAATAATGATTAAAACAAAACAAGTTTAAACCATAAATTTATAATAGTGAGACACTGCATAAAAGCCAGACTAAAAAGATAGCTAGCAGACAAAGTTCATGCCTAAGAGTTAGAAATTAATAAATCTTAAGTTCAATATGATACAGTGGAGCTAGCTAGAGATATTGGTCATCAACCTTTATTGTTTTTTAGAGGGCTAGATTAACCTGAGAATTGCCCACACCAGTATTGTAACTTCAGTTGATTATGTGACACTGGAATCTGTTGCTGAATCTGGAAAACATCCTGGAAAATGATTTCTAGGAAAGAGTGGTAACCCTGATAGATGTAAGTTCATTTAGGGCCCTGACAACATTTTTTCCCGTAAAACACACTCTGCAACCCACTTCTGGGTCCTGATTTCCTGGTTCTGAACTAGCAGTAGAGGTGATAAAGGAATTACTTGACAACAAACAAATCCTCAGCACGTTGTGATCTCTATTAAAGCTTACCAGGTTCAATATTTTGCTGTGAGTAAGATATGAAGACGTATAAAGAGTAGTAGATTTTTATTTCCTGCCACATTTCTTCCATATCATAAACCTGTCGCTCACTGCGCTTTGAAACAGCCGCTCACGTTGGCTAACTTAATACATTTTATTGGCTGTTAAGGGACGTGTAGTATCCAGGGACAGAATATCAAGCAGGCGATGTGCTGTTGACTCAGACCTGGAGATGAAATTACCGCCAAAGAAACCTGAGAGTGAATAAAACCGTCTGCTTGATTCAGTTTGAGAGACGTTGTAACTGGTCGACCCGGTGAAACGGAAAGAGTGTGAGAGACACATCGTGCTCCCTCTGTTGGACGTGGATCTCCTGCCTTAATGTGGATTAAAGTTCACATTGGTTGTAAAAATCTAGTTTGGCGGCTCTCCTCCACGTGCGGTTCTTTCCAGCTTCACAACTTTTTCCTGCTTCAGTCACCTCCCCCAGAGACTCACTGACTTCCCTCCACTCTGAGTCACGTCCACACACTTCCTCTGCTTCGTCTCTCCTGGTTTTCTGTGACGTGGCTCTGCGTTTCTGTGTGAATTAAGGCCATGTGTTGGGACTGTGGACCACGTGGCTGCTGACTTCCGACACACATATCATAGTCGATCACAAAATGGGGCTCCGTGTCCGTGGACTCAGGGTTCCCTTTCAGTTTTTGGGGGATCATCCGTGTGATTTGTGAGAGGTTTTAGGAGAATTTGGGGGATTTTAAAAGGGATTGCAGCCGTTCACAAAGGGGTTAGAGGGCCTCCTGCGTGCTGTTTTAGATGATTTAACATTACTTTGAGGGCAGTGATTGACAAAGAGGCAAAATGAGTCCTGAATGAGATTTATACAGGTTAAAGGGCAACTTGAATGGAACAAAAATATTTATCGGATTAAGATTTAAGGGGTCTTTTGGGGGATTTAGGGGTCAAGGATTGGATTTTCAGAGCTCTTAAGTCCTTTATAAGGGCTCTGGTGGTCCTTAAGGTGTACCAACACTAATTTGCAGATTGATTGACAAACATATTAATTAAAAAATAGCTCCGGAGGTCCCAAAGTGATGCTAATGCACGAGTATTTGTGTGTTTGATCTATATTTGCACACTTATTTATTATATCTAGCCCCTACTGGTGCAGGTATTGGATTTTGGGTACCTGTGTGGCAATCAAAGTCTTATAGACTGTTGTAAAGTTGTTTTTTTCCTTTAAAATCAGGATGACCTGTAATTGATCATGTATATTAATGAGTTTTATAATAATAATTATTATTATTAGCAGTAGTAGTAGTACTATTACTTTTAATTTATTCTTTTTTTTCATTTATTTTATTTATTTTTTATCTTTTGTCTTTTTTCTGTCTTAAATATCTTTTGCTTTTAATGTATATAATGTTCTCTACATTAAAATTCACAAGTGCAATTATTGTTACTATTATGCTTGCTGAAAATCTCAATTAAAAAAAAAAGAAAAATAGCTCCAGAGTACAACATGTCTTTGCAAAGGTCCCGTTAGTCATTGAACTGTATTGAATTTGAGATTTAAGGGATATTTTGGGGGTTCAAGGGGTTCATGAATGAGGCTTGAAGAGGATTTAAAAAGTCGCCAAGGTACACCAAGGTGTCCAGGGACAAAGACAGGGTTGAGTTAAACTTTAAATGGTTTAACCCATTGAACTCCAAAATTACCCTTAATCTCTCAGATTATCCCAAATAATGACTAAACGATACCGTAATACCACAGCTGAAGAACCAACAGGGCCATTTTTGAAAGTCATTTCGCACTTTGAAGCCATTTAAATCTTATCACAATATCCCAAAACCTTCAAATCCCAGATCACTCTCCAGTCTTGATTCCTGAAGGTCCTGGTGCACTTCAAGGATTCATCAGATTCTCTTTGGAGCTTTTTGAAACTTAGATGTCAAGCCTTTAATAGATAATAGATAGATAAGCAAGATGGCAAAGGTCTTAATACAGTTCAGGACCAATTAGAAAATTTTTAAAAGTTGTTTTGGAGTTTGGAGCTGATTGTAAAATTTGTCCTTCAACCATTAACCATTCAAATCCCAAATTCATTCTCCAACCCGTGTCCTTGAAAGTCTTGGGCTACCTTAACGGTTCTTTAGTTTTTAGCTCAGATATCAAGCATTGTATCCCCCACCCCCTCTTATTATCCCTCAGATTTTTTCAGATTAGGCCAAATAATGACAAAAGAAAAAATCACAAACACAGTTAAGCGTTAGCAAGACCATTTTAAAGGTGATTTTTGACTTTGGGGCCGTTTTTGAAATGAATCATCCAATCCTTTACTCTCAAACCTCAAAATATTTCCAGCTACATTTTTTTTGAAAGTTTTGTTGAAGCTAAAGTGTCCCTTCAGACACTCACAGCCTGTATGGGGACTTCAGAGCCTTCAGAGCCTTGTTGAGGTTTATTCAAACTTTCCAAGATGTTTCATGGCTTGACCTCAGTTAGAAAAAGAAAGTCCCCAAATGGGATTAAAGGTAATGGATCCTTGAAAGCTAACAAAACTTACGGAACAAAGATTATAGGGTTGTCTTGGTATTGAAGTATTTTAGGGTTGAATATCACACTAACAAACTGGCTTCTAAGTCCTTTATCAGGACCTTTCTGGACCCCAACATGCATCAAAACCTTTGGCATTTCGTGTTTTAGTTTTTCTCTGGTGTCATTTGAAAGGTTCAAGGGGAATTCAGAGATTTAAGGGGTTAAAAGTCAGGGGCACCAAAACCTATCAGAGGTGCTAAATGAAGACGTTATTTCATGCCTTTCAGGGACTTGAGAGACACTCTGGGGTATTAGGTGAAGGATTGATGTAAAAGTTTCACAAGGACACTTTGAAATCCCAGATTAAGTATCTGAGGGTTTACAAAAGTTATCATGGCTGAGAAAACTTGATTTTGCCTTTAGTGCTACTTTGGTTGAGTTTAAGATCTCCTTGAGGAATTTAAGGGGGTCATGGCTCGACCTCTGAATGTCAAAGAGATAATTGGTTGTCTAAGTGAGGTAAATAAGGGTCTATTGATTAATAAAGTGCTAACACACTAATTGACTTTCAGAGTAACCTACAAAAGAATCAGAAACAGCTTTATTGGCCAGGTATGTTAGACGTACAAGGAATTTGGCATTGGTTTACTTCACTCTCTACGAACAGACTAGATACACACTAGAGTGTTTATACATATACAAACAGAACAGAAGCAGAAAAAGAAAAGCAGGAATTCAACTATTAAATCAAAATCAAAATTAAGTTAAGGAATAGGAATTGAATATGTACGATATAGAATAGAAACAGTGAAAACAAAAAACAAAGGGCAGAGCATGTACGATTGGAGGATGATAAAAGTGCACAGGGACAGACTGGATTTCAATGAATGATCATATATACAGGCAGATATACGGACATAGGCAGTTAGGAGTTCAGCAGGAAAATGGTGCCACAGTATCTGTTAAAACCTCTGATGTATTCACTCTTGGATCGTCTCTTTTAGACTCTGTAGTGCAGAACAAATTGTTTACCTTATTTAATGGTGTGTACCGTTCAAATAACTCAGGAGATTTCCTTAAACTCCGGAAACAAAGATTGATCAACCCTGTGCCACTGTGACCACAGAGTCCACAGATTAACTCGACTAAAGCGAGCGGCTCATTTCCCTGATTAACACACCGTCATCCAGCGAGGATGCACTAATCACCCCAAGACCTCTTAGACTCACGTTTACGCTTTGTTTTGGGAGATGAGCAGGATAAATGCATGACTCCACATAGATCCTGCTGGTGCTCAGCGTCGCTGCAGATGCCTCGATTGGTTTCAGTGTCGAACCTCCTCTTACATGAAAGTCTCATTATCTAAAATGAGGTGCTGTTGAGGGATGAGGGGCTGTTGATGGGAGCTCCCAACAGCCAACAGTGTAATAATATGCAGTATGTGCCTGTGATGGCGGCTTTTATTCAAACTACCCCCTGCTACTTCATCTGCATACATATGTTAGGAAGAAAAGCCCAGTGGGAAATTATTCTGAACCTTTCATTTCAACAATGGAAGTGCTGAAATCCACAGGAAACTCAAACTTGTGGCAGACAGGTTCAGGTCTGTTGGTTGATTAGTTGATCAGTTAGCTTGTGTGCAGTGAATAATCTCATTGGTCAGACAATCCCAGCATTAAATTTAATAGGTAAGGCAGATTTGTTCTGTTGCCTTGGTCCAAAACCTTTCCTCTCCATTTTTTTATGAATTTCATTTTTTCATTAAACAGTGCCGTTGGTCAACATTTATGATGGGAAGTGAGTTTTGTTCATTTTTGACCAATTCAAAGTAGAAAAGAGCTGCATTGTGGCGGAGCAGCACTGCAAAAACTCAGATCTCAGAAAGTGTGTTTGTCTATTTTCAATTCAGAAATATCTAAAACTCTTATTGTAATCCACATTCACTCAGTAAGTCCAAATAAATCAGAATCAGAAATACTTTATTAATCCCCAAGGGGAAATTCGGTTGTTTCAGTTGCTCTTATACACAGTATAGCAGTCAGAAATATCAGATGAAAACATAAGAATAGATAGTAGCATTAATTTCACTAAAATAAAGTAAAAATTAAAATTAAAATGAGATAAAATAAATACACTAAAATAAAACAAATGAAAGAACATGAAAAATTAAGTAAGCAGGTTGCAACATGCAGAGCCTTTAAGCAATGTCAACTTCCTTATGAAGGAAAATAAGTAAAATTAACTGGAAATGTGGCTCTAAGTGTGGTGGAGGTATACAAAGTATTAACAATTAACAAAATTTACACTAAAAATGTTAATATGTCCATGATAGCACCATTTGTCCGAAGATTACTTATTAAATATCTTACTACAAGGAATAAAAGGCAAACATCAGGCATTGGACTGCTTCAAATGATAAAAAATAAAATCTGCCAATGAAACAAGCAAGTTTGACTCAGTAAGGGTCTTAAATCCAGGTTTAGAATCTGCTCTGAATAAAAAAAAGCATTTTAAGACACCCTTTAAGTTAAATTTTATCCTGTATCATTGGCAGATTATTTTACTTATAACAAGCAAACCAAGCTTTAATTTTAGTTTTTATATCGTCAAATAAGATGTTAATTCAGACATATGAGCAAACTGTGGCTTAGAATAAATCTAGTGAAGTATTTTTGTCTTGAAATTGGCAAATGCTCTCAGCTAGTTCTGACTTTTTGCATTGAGGTTAGTGCTAAGGCCACACAGCAAGAAGGTTGCTGGTTCAAATCCCAGTGTCATGTAGGGTCACTCTGTGTGGAGTTTACACGGCCTCCCTGTGTGTTTACTAAGGGTACAAACCAAAACATGCTCATGAGGTTTATTGCCCCGATGTGTGAGTGTGATTGAATGGTTTTTTGTGGCTCTATGTGAGGACTGCCTCTCACCCAGACAACTTCTATGGGGACTTGATGAGGTTAAAAAAACCTTTCAAGATAGGGCTGAAAGATTTATCGTTTTCAGATCGAAATTGCAATTTCAGACACTACACAACAGATGCTGACTGACCCAGGATCTGTTGTATAAACTATTTTACACATACTATGTGTATCTGTTTAGGAGTAGAAGTCGGAGTATCCCTTAAATAATGAAAACAGATTATTTATCACCAATATTAGATGATGAATAATGTGTTATGTGCTTTTGATCAATGATTTCCTTACTGTTGTCTATACTGTAAAAATCCAGTTTGGCGGCTGATGATTTGAAGAAAATCATGAATCAAATTCAAATTGCAATATCTGCCAGAAAAATCACAATTAGATTTTTTTCCTAAAATGGTTCAGCCTTATTTCAAGATGTTTCATGGGGTGACTTCTGTTAAAAAAAGAAAGTCCCAAATAAGGATTGAAGGTCTTTGAAAGCTAACAAAACTTATGGAACAAAGATTAGAGGATTGTCTTAGAATTGAAGTATTTAAGGATTGACTATCACCCCAACAAACTGGCCTCTAAGTCCTTTATCAGAATCTTTCTGGACCCCAAAGTGCATCAAACCCTTTGGCATTTTGTGTTTCAGTTTTTCTTTGGTGTCATTTGAAAGTTTTAAGGTGAACTCAGAGATTAGGTTGTCTCCCTGTGGAGCTGGGAGAGGCTCCAGCCCTAAATGTGATAAGTGGTATATGTCTGTGAAGGTTCTCAGTCATCCAGGTCATGGTTTTCTGTCCAAAGTGGCAACTGGACTTGTTCTGATTCTCAAAGCTTTTGCCTCTTCTCCAAAAGGCTTCCTCAGTTCTAAGAGCTAACAGGGGAAGAGGCAGAATATAAAGCTGAAGTCTACCATTAATGTAAAAGGTCTGGGTGCCTGAGAGTTGACTTTGTGGTCGACTTTATATTCTCCCTCTTTCCCAGTCAACTCCTGGAACTGAAGATCCAGAACCAGTCCAGTTTCCACTTAAGACAGCATTGGATTAGTGGTATAGATGATGGATGGATGGAGGAAAATACAAAGAACAATTTGTCTCCTTGTCTTTGTTTAAAAGTTCATTTTCTTCATGTTGTTGTTTTAATAACCAGTTGTTTGGTTGATGAGGTGTAATTATAGTCGCTCAAGGTTTTCTTTGCTTGACTGCAGCCCTCTTTAAATCTCTGCAGACTCTCACAGGGAACAGAATAATTTCCCATGTTTGGTAGCTTGTGTTTTAAAACCCAGAGAAAACATCACTTCCTTTGTGATCACATAAAGGAAGCAGCAGACAGGACTGACGCAGGCTTCGCCTCTCACTGAAGATCTCTCCAGCTGTGATCAGCACCTCCAGTGTTTTGGGTTCATGTTTTACAAAGTAACTCGTGCACTTTTGTTGCATCTCAAAAAAGAAAAAGACAGAACCACCCTGGGAATGGTTTTTGATCTGGCTGTTTGACTAACATGACCTTTCTCTCTCTTTTTCCGCCCTCAGTATGGGGAGGAGGAGGTGTGTTCGGACCGACTGGACACCGACTTCCCGGACATCGACCTCTCCCAGCTGGACACCAGTGACTTCGACAGCGTTAACTGTCTCAGCGAGCTACAGTGGTGCAACGATCAGCCTGCAGATGCTTCACCCGCCTCCATCCATTACAGTACAGCAGATGAGCTCTTTGAGGTAAGGCTTCATCACCAAAACACGGCTCAGTCATATGGTTGAAATGATGATGCCATGAATGCTCCACCGGTGTTACTTACAAAGACAAATGTTGTCCTCTTTATACTTTTAAATGATTAAATTAGTGCCCATCATGTTATCAGCTTGTTTAAAAGGCAGCAAACCAAATTATTTCAGAGTCAACAGTTTGTATACTTTCTTAAAGATAGTGAATGCCCATATTTTAAAGACGTTGAAGGCACAAGCAAGCCCTAACTGAAGAGAAGAAGCGTCCTCATCAGTCTGTTTAAGCCTTTAGATTCAAGATAATCCACAAAAGTTGGCACGCTGAAGCTATGCTGCACCTGTAACCTCCTGTAGTAGGGCCAGAGTATGTTAAGCCATTCAGCTGTGACTCTAGCTCAACAATGGTGATTCATAAAGGACTGCGAATATCAGAAACCACTGCTTAAAATATCTCGGCATTTAGTCTAGTCTGCTTGTTGGAAGAAATGGAACATTTCTCCTGTTATACAAATGAATTGATGTATTTGTCAGCCAAAGTCTAAGTTCAGGTGAGATTAGGGTCTTTTTTGCAGAAAATGTCTTTTCTGGGACATCAATAACTGAGTGGTATGTCAGCCTCCTGTATATAGAGCTAGGGCTATCGATGCTGCCAGCATGGGCTTGTGACTGGCCTGGAAACTTTGCTGTATGTCTTCAACCATTTTCACATCCCACTTTACAACTATCCCTTGTCTTTCATCTATCTAATAACAGCAAAAAATCACACCCATCAGCCCAGTTTAATGGAAAAAAGAGCCAAACTGGACAAAGAATATTACGTTCTTGTCCTTTTAACTATTGAACAACAGTACAGAGTAGAACAAAAGTCCGATTCACCTGCATAAGACTCTAAAAACAGAATAAATGATATGTAGATATTATTTAAAAGACTTTCTTTGTATAATTAAAAAGTAGTTTGAATTATTAAAGCTATTGTGCAGGTATAGCAGTACATAATTAAACAGTATAGCATAAAACTGCTAATAAAGTTCAAATGAAGAGAATAAAGGTCACTGTGATGCACATAAATATACACATATATATCATATATAAGGACGGCTGATTCCTAACCTGAAGCGTTGGCTCACCTGTGTTGAACCATGTGTTTTTGGATGGGGTGTCCTGTCTTTGGGATGAACCAGCTTCTCTCTTACTAAACCAGGATGTTGTGTTTATTGGAGACCTCCTGAGCCTGTCGAAGACACCAGATTGCTGAGGAATAACGATACTCTTCCTTTGCTGATGTTGTTTCCTCGAGGTCTTGATGAAGGCCCAGTTTGTGGTGACAAAACATCTCAAATGTTTCTGCTCCTTACTCCTTCACGGCTCCAACTTTGATCAAATAAGGAAACATCATGCCATAAAAATGATATTCAGTGCACTATCTAAAATGTTTGTGTAATGTTTATAATAATGATGTTTGTGCCAGTGCATCCAAAGATGACTCATGGGTAAAGAGCCAAACTTCAAGATCCACAGTCATAACTTTTTTAATCATATTACTAAAAGATTGACTGCATTAAGGATGAAGGGCCAGCATTATGCTATTTTATTAATATATATATATATATATACATATAAAAGCTGCAGGCCTTATTGAGAATTAGAAGCAAACTGTATTTGATTCTCTCTGTTCAGTCCTGCCAACAAGGGTTATATCATTCTCACTAAAACCATTCAAAAGCAGGGTTCATATTTTTGAGTTAGGCCGTAAAGTGGCTTTCAGTGAATTAATTGTTTTATTGATTTGGTCCTACCTCTTGTAAAACACAGTGCAATCACCCAGACCTTTAATAAAACTTGGCCTCAGGCTCAAACAAGCAAACCTTAAAATCTGGATAAATAGTATGGCTCTGAAAAAGAAAGTAATTCTCTGCTGTGCTGCATGTAACATGATGATGAATGCAGTCCATCAGATTAAATCTTTCCAATAAAAGCCCTCAGGCTCCAGTATCAATTGTCCTTGGCGAGTGAATTCAGGGAAAACCCTTCCTGTTTCCCTCTATCTGTGAGTCATTGATCGTCTATAGGTTTCCAACCACAGCCATGTCTGGTGGTCCCATTATGAAGGCTAAATTGAGTGCATCTGGAGAATAAAAACACGACAACAAAAAGATAAAGTAGCATTTGGGTCCAGATCATTGGCTATGTAATGTTACTCTGCTGGTGGAAATTGCTTTGATGCCGTGATGCACTGCAGAGTATCGGTTAAATGAAGACAGGCAAGGCATGATGGGAATGCAGGTGAGGTAAACACAGGCTGTGTCTGCACTCTCTTGATTTATATTCTTATTTGGATTCCCATTATCTGACGCTTGAGTGACTGTTTGTCTTCCCGCTGTCGACGCCAAACTTTATGACGGGTAGAACTCACAGTAGGATATTAAAACTAATAGATGTTTGTACTTTATGGGAAAGATGCAATGATTAGACACCATGAGGTGTTATCTGATCTCAAGCTGTTATGGGTCCACATTATTTTTTCATTTAATATTAACTTTTTTCACTGACATGTTTTCCTTAATTGATCCAATCCTGACTTGTATTATTATTGTTTCTGTTGTTGTCAGGGTCCGAGCATGTGGGAGAAAGTTTCTGTATTTGTTGTAAACACGAAAGCGCAAGGCTGGCATTTTCAGATTTATCCACTCTGGTGCCCGTTTTCAAAAATATGCACCCAAAGCGCAGTGTCTGTGTGAACAAAACACCTATACGATTAAGTCAAAGCCTGAAAAGCTCTCTGTGAGTGATTCTAAAATGTCTTATCAACACAAACAATGGACTAGGAACAGATTTTGAAAAAATCACCTCTCAAATAAAGTCTTGCCTTCTGAAAGGAGTCAAAACATTATCCATTAGCACTGAACTGATTGAGTCGTTCTTTACTTGTAAGAGCTCACTAGAGCCAGGAATATAAGCCCCTGCTGATCATTAGTGAGCTAATTAACAGGTTTAATTAGGGATGCACAATATTATCAGTTTGATATCAGCCTAAAATGTTAAGTATCGGTAACAGCCAATATTGACATTTTTGCAGATATTTGCAGCTGATATATCAGCCACACATATCAGCCATATATCGGCTGAAATATCATTTACTGATGCTCCTTCTCATCATTGCATGAGCAAGAGTTTAATGCTGTTTTTCTTGTTTTACATCTGTTCCTCGCAAAAATATACTGCAACACTGAAAGAAAGAAGTTAATTTTTGTGAAGTACAGTGTTTGTCTCTTGACCATCAGTGTCAATATCGATGATAATGCCTTTAAAAGTATCAGGATATCGGATATTGGCAAAATCCAATATGGTACATCCCTAGTTTTAATTCAAGTAAGCAGCGGAGGTGGGTGGGCCGACAGCGTGTCCCTCACTGTTTTTTTTTTTTTTGCTGTTCTAAATCAGAGCCCTAACTGGCACTAAAATGCTGTGGTTAAAAGATAACTTCATTTTCCATAAAACTTTAACTTTATAAAAATCCTTCTAGCTGCTCTTTTCATTCTTTCTTCGATCTTTCATACCTCTTACTGTTTAGATTTCATCCTTAACTCCTCACTTTCCTCCTGCCTTCTCTGTCTTTCTGAATCTCTGAGGCTTTTTCAAGATCAGCATAATTTCTCAGCTTCCATATTCCTCCTACATCCCCCTAGCCCCCTTGGCATATTATATTTTTGCCAATACTGCATTGATCAGACTAATACAGCAAAGCAGACGGTCAGATGTTGTTTGGTTATAAACACAGAATAATGAATAGAGTGATGAGCAGACAGACGAAGCCCCCGGTGTCGTCGTCTCTTCGCTGCCCGTCGATACTCCACTTATTTACAGAAGTGTACAGGAATCTAATCCCATGTCGGGGGGGATTGATTGTCTCTGTGTGTGGTCGGGCTTCATTTAACCTTGGAGAGTGTGGAGAGGGAAACAATGAGATAACAAGGGGACGGCTGATTATGTACCTCTATTTTTGCAATAATTATGACAGGACTGAGGTTTATGGAACAAAAATCAAATATTGATATTCTGAAGGTTCACACTGTACAACTCAACAACAAAAACAGAACTCCAAGACACCTAATTATTTGTTTTAAGTATTAACAGTTATAGTCAAACTTTATCAACTGTTTAAATATAATTAAGTTTTTAAAAAATATATTGATATATCATAAAACTCAGTGTATTTCCCGGCCCTAATATGCAAATATTCCACATTATCATGCCTTCTAGCTGTCCGCTGCTGTCTCTGTTTCTCTTTCCCTCTTACAGTGAAATCTAATTATTATTATCCAACTCCAACTCTAATTAATATCCATCTTATTTAATTAAGCTAATCAGTTAATATCTATGAGTGCTTTTGAAGGTGTAAACACACGAGGAATATGGAGGGAGCTTCTCTCATAATCATTTATCCACTGAGACGCCTTCATGTGAAAAACATGTCAAATTAAAGGAACTTCTCAGGTTGATAAAAAGCTAAATAATTACTTTGATACCAATCGTCATAAGCTAGATTTAAACCCATGGCTCTGGCTATGTGTAGCACTTAATGAAAATGATATTATTATGAAAAAATGCACGTTCAATAGACATAAACTACAATATACAATAAACTATCAGCTCGTCTTTGGTGCTTCTTACTTGTGGCTGTATTCTGGTCTCCTGTAGAGCATTAAAAATCTGAATCGCAGCTCCCTGTGAGGAGAAAGAGAGGCAGCACGCCTGTGAATACATTTAAAATAAATAGTTTGGCAGCCGGGAACAGATCGACCTGGATGATAAAACAGAGAGAGACAGACAGATGAATGGAGCTCAGCGCTTTCCCGTAGGCCAACCGTGCTATCACCTCCAAACCAGACTCTGCTCTCAGCAAGATGGCACCTCCATCACTGCAAACCACCACTGCGTGCATACAACAGGAGGGACGGAAAAGTGACATATATAAGGCTGAAATCACAGATAAAATATAAAACAATATCTGGATTATCTGGTAATTTGACCAGCTTTATGGTAGGTAAGCATGGTAAACAACAGCAGCCATAACTGTAAATAAATCAAGATCATTGAAAGTCGGGCTGTGCCTTCAGTTAAAGTTATGTTTATTTAAATTAACTTGTGCATTGTTTTCTTTTCTGAGCTTAAATGATAACTTATTCTGATTAGCATAATCAAAATATTGCCATGGCGTGAGAATGGGCTCCACATTCAAGATTTCCTACTGCTAAACAGAGGGGTTATTTTGCCGCCATGATGAGGGATTCATGATTTTGTGTTGGATGTATGTATTTGTATATATATGTTTATGTGTAGTTTTGTTGGTATATATGTAAATATGCATGTATGTGTATCCATAAATTGAAGAGTTTGTCTTGGCCTGCTCTGTTGTAAAGTGTCTTAAGTGTCTTAAGTGTAAAGTGTCTTATTATGAATTGGCGCTGTCCAAATATAGATTTCTTGATTGATTGATCGATTGAGAGTGGGGTGAAAATTAAAGCTAATATATGAAGGATAAGAGAATAAAAGTTATTCAGGGTGGTGTTATTAGACCATCATCTAATAGCCCTTCTTAAAGGGATAGTTCTGTATTTTTGAAGTTGGGTTGTATCAGGTACTTGAAAGGGCTGCGCTGTACCTTTAAGGAGAACGAACTTAGACCAATAAGGTACATCGCTGTTGGCGAGTTCAGTTATTACACGTAATTGTGTGAGTATTATCCAAAATGAGCCACAAAACTATGTTGGACAACAAATTTAAGAGCACTTTCCTCCAGGAAGTCTCTGTGTTTGGTACCACTTTACAATGTCGGCATTGATTTAACCAATATACTGTTTTGCTCTATGGACTCAGGAAGAAAACAGAAGAAACTAGTACTGAACCATGTATCCTTTGTCCATACTGATGACACTGGGCAAGAGGTGGGGTACACCCTGAACTGGTTACCTGCCAATTGCAGGGCCACATAGAGAGATAGACAACCATTCACGCTCGTAGGGAAATTTAGAGTCACCAATCAACCTAGTGAACATGTTTTTAGTCAGTGGGAGGAAGCAGGAGTGCCCGGAGAGAGCCCATGCATGCACAGGGAGAACAAATATGAATGATGATGACTCTCCTTTGGCTGAGGGTCACCTCTATGAATCGGAGCATACAGAAGAAGAAATTCTTCAGAAGGAGATTGAGATTCAGGAGGAGTGACATTTTGCTAGAATTTCTTAAAATGTGAAGCTGAATGATACAAGTGCAGAAATATGTGGAGTCATTAAAGTGCTTTTCAAACATTCAGTGATCATTTCGGCAGATGTCAGAAGGAAAAAAAGACCAGACTGCATTGAAGCTGCAGGTCTTTTGAGTTTCATTTTGTCCCCAGAAATGTGCTCGGGTTTTATCTTCACTGATATGCAACATTTTTAGAGCTTCGGTGCTCAACTGAAGTGTTATTAAATTCTTGAAATTATAGGAAATAACTTATTAAAATGGAAGTTGACAAGGCAGAAAAGGGATGATTGGATTTTCCTAAAACTCATTAGTCCAAAAATAATTGGAAATTAAAATTAAAGATTCATTCTTGACCTCGACATGGGTTTTCCTGTTTTTTTTTTTGGAGCACAGACTGGACTTCCTCTCCTCGGCCCTCTGGTTAATTAGCTCAAAACTTTAGAAAGTAGTTGAACGTGTCTCGTGTGTTTCTTTTTAACTTTCTCACCACTTTTCCCACTTTGCTTTCAGATAGAAGAGGAGAACGCGGCTCTGCTGGCCGCTCTGACCGACAGTTTGGATGGCATGGTGGATGCAGAAGTGGGCGGGCTCTCCGTCTTCCCCGCCCTGGGAGAGGAGCCCGACCAGGAGGAGGAAGAAGAGGACAATCTTCCTCTCAATGCTGAGGGATTCAGCCAGTCTCTGGGGGCCGAGACCGAGGACCCGTCTCTAGTAAGAACACCTCTTTACTTTGTGCTAATGGGGCCGCTTCTCTCAGCTGTGTTGTTGAGAAACATCAAGAAGACAGACCTCTGATCCCATCTCTCTGAAAAGGGTCCCTGACTTCACTTTTGAAAGAAATACCGAAACATTTGCGGTCATTGAAGAACTTGATCTTTACCTCACATACCCCCACGATTCTTTCTATCACTCCTCAAATCAAAAAGTGTCTCACAGTTCAGAAACCACCACCTGTTGAAGTGGTTTCTTTATACGTGCTTCAAACAGCAGCCGCTCCTTCCCACCAGCTCTCACCCCTTTCCCATGCTCCCTCTCTCTCCACAGTATCTTAATCTGTGTCGCGTTTGCTAACCTTGATGTCCCCCCTTGTTGGCCTGTAGCGTTCAAAGTCTGCCTTTGACTCCAGGAAAACAGAGGGGCGCCGAGGCACACGGGACCTTTCATCCAATCCTGTCTCATGTTTATGTGTGCAGGCGTGTGTCTGTGTGTGTTTCTGTATGTCTGAGGACCACGTGCTCTTACAAGTACAGACAGAGGAGGTTAAAATCCAACATACTCAGATCACGTTGCAGATAGAAACGTTTCCCAAGTCTTTGAATGATAACTATGGTAATCATAAGGCATATTTACCAGTTTTTTATTGTGGGGTCCGCATAAAAAAGTAAACAAATTAAGATACTAGAGTTTGTTTACATTAAAAATCTGACATAGAGAAAGTTATTGAAGACTTGACTTAAAAAACAGCTCAACTATTATACAACGAGAGGAATAATATGCTACTGAAAAACATTAAGAAAATGTTTTATGAAAGAAAGAAGTTATAATTTAAGTGAAAATTCAAATCGAACAGATTGAGTACAGAAGTAAAGCAAATTTCAAGCTTAATTCTGTTAAAAAGAGGCATAAAGAAATTATTTTCCAGAGGTACATTGATTATATTTGAGTAACAGGAAGACAGAGAATGGGAAGGAGCAGTAGCCAGCCAATAGCCATATATTTTTATTAATATTTTTGTCTATATCTATCTTTTTTATCTGTAATACTTAACTGCTACTGGAATTGATTAATTTCCCTGAGGGAGTTTTTCCAAGAGGATTAATAAAGTTCTATCTAATCTCATCTTAATAAATAAACACCACAAGGTGCTTTCTTATTTTTTGGATGAAAATTTTGCAGGGTATGGTAAACACATTAAAAGAAGGTATAGGTTTGATTTTATTTTCTTTCAAGTATGAGTGATAGATTGTATAGTCACTGTGCATGTTTCAAAATAATTAAGGACAGTGTTATGATTTAAGTTAGGAAGTATAGTAATTTAAGGGGGTAGGATTAGATAAGTTTATACTTCTTCCTACTCCTTTTCCTTCATGTTGCCGAGAGGCTTGAGAAATTGCAGATTCAAGTTACTGCCTTGTTTTGTTTTCACTTTTGATTATATTTTATTTCTAACTGTTTTTAAGTTGTCATTTACATGATCAAAATAAAGATATCAATCAATCAGTCAATAAAAACCAGGAATGGTTTACAAAGAGTCAAAATAGTTTGAGCTACAGAAAACTTCAGCTTTGGCCTTCTTTTTCCTTCACTCAGAATCAATACTGAACATTTATTGTTGTAAAATAATAAGAGAAAGGACCACACGGCCCCATAAGCTGTGACAGCAGTTGTAAAATTCACCTTGGATGATATCACTCATGGTGCAGATCTGTCGGTGGCAGAAGAAGCCAAACCACATTATGCACAAAATGCAGCGCACGTTCCAGATTTTAAATCACTTTAAGATCTCCGAGGACCTGAGGTTTAAGTGTCCAAAGTTGTAAAATCCTTTAGACCTTGTCCTTGCTGAGCACAAGTTGTTGTAACTTTGTTAAAAGGCAAAGAAAGTGTCCACAGTCTAGAGAGTTTGTGATAAATGTCATGTTGTGCTAAAGCTGATTTAGGCCTATGCTAGCTTACCATCATATCAACCACACTCCTAATTATGTAAAACTGATGTCCTCCTTCTAACATCTGTAATGTGACACTCCTGTTCTGATCTTCTGATAGTGATGTTCCCTGCACTCAGCATTTTCTTCAGAACACTGAACACTACCGTGTTTGAGGTGGATTTAAGAGCTGAAACATGCTTTGGTTTGAGAATCAGGGCTCCTTACCAACCCAGCACCCTAAATGTTTCCGTGGTCGTCCAGCACGTGGTTCAGTGTACATTTCTTGTTGTGAACCTCCTGGCCCCCCTCTCTTTTCACACAGAGCTGCTGGATGCCTCCGTCTCCCTCTCTGTTTCTATAGGCCCCTCTACCATTCCCTGAACCAGACTTCCAAGAACAAAACTTGTTTTTCTCTCCTCACTTTGCCCCCGTTATCAGCCTCTGTCTGCACCCGGACCACGTCCCCCCATAAAACCAAACTCTATCTAATCAAACAGGAACAACAAATTGCTGTATCTCTTTACAGTGAATATGCTGGCCTACTTTTCCCCGGGTTTACTCTGCTGTCAGGAGAATGCAGGTCTGCACCGGCTCTGGAGCTTAATTGAAGCAGGAAGCTGTTTCGGTGTAATAAACGAGCGATGATTACGGCTGTAATGCGGCCCTATTGCACTTGTCAAGATGAATCCTGCCAGCTTCCTTAATTTGACTTACATTTCGGAGCAAAAGAGCTGCTTACAGGGCTTTCTTTTGCACTCTGATTTAGTAGGAGTCTACAAAGATCTCATTGTTTGGAGGTCATGGCTCGTGTCAGATGGCTGAATACCTACAGCGTAAATATTCACAGAGCTGCACTGCTTTTCCTACAGCACTTACTCTCTGAATCAGGCTACAAAACAAGTCTGACAGTGAAGTCAGAGGAGGTTTGTTAGGCTATTCAGTGAAAGGCTGGGTGTGAGGCAATACTTTGGGTTCAAGGAAGTAAACTGAGGGAACAACAGAAGCAGAAAAGTCTGAAAAAGCTGAGAAAAAAAGCGCTAACTTCTAGAGGATTGGCAAGTTGAATAGTCTCACATTTGGCTCAAGGATAATATCTAAGGCTGATGACCTCCCTGAGCTATCGCCTTGAACCCTGTATTCAAATATTCGTTCAAGCATGGGGGTAAAAATCTGTACTCGAACTGTAAATACACTTTCAACTTTAAAGTATGCCATGTAGCAGGACATTAGAGAGCCTGGCACATTCAACCAAGGGGCTCGATCCCAGTATAGCAGGACCAGCCATTGCTCACTTGACCTCAACAACTAGTAATCAGTACTTCAGAAGTAAACCTCCTACTCTGCGGAAGCACTTTGGGCTCAACACCGCCTATGGCAAAATAAAAAAACAAAAACTAGGCTTTGTGCTGATGATATTTTATTTATTTATTTGTTTAAGTAGAGGATGGTGCACATTAATGAACACTGACATGTAAACATGCCTGATTATAGCCACAGGCTAATTTCGATCTGTAGTCCCAGGCAGGTTGATATAGTGCATTTATACAGGTGTTTACAACCTTAAAATACATAAAGTACATAAAACTACAGTAACAGACAGCAGCAAAATGACAAATACACATAACAACATGAAATTTACATTAAGTTACAGGACACACATACACCAATACAAAAGATATGCTGAAGACAAACCATGACAAAGAGGAGCCTCAGAGTTAAAGTGCGTGAGTTGTTTAATGTGCAAAATGCAGTGTTAAAGTGCTGATATATTGAACACCATAATAAAAGTGCAAATGTATGATTGCTCATATACAAAGCAGCTGGCCCACTCCTCATCCACAACATATCTGGAGGCCCATTTGTTGACCTTCAACCCAAGTGTGCACTTACATTTTATTGGATATTAAAAAGAAAGTTTTGCTTTGCATGGAAAATGCCAGTATGTACAGAAATTGAGAACAAAATAAAACAAAAAAAGTCCTTGCCCAGACTCCGAGTGGCTGGAATTTAGCTGGTAACTGGTTGGAACTTGGTTGGTACTTGACTGGGAGGGGAAAATTGAAGCAGCTGCATCTGTAGTTGGAAGCGTTTAAGAGTAAAATGATCTGAAGGAAATGTCTCCATTGTCTCCTCTGTGGCCCACCTGCTTCATGATTTGATGTGTTTTGCATTCAGATAATGGTCTTCTGCATACCTTAGTTGTATTGAGTAATTTGAGTAACTTCCTATCATCTTGGACCATCCTCTTTACGCCCTAGAGATCGTTTTGTGTGAAACTCCCAGCAGATCAGCAGTTTGATATCATGATATATTTGTATTATGACTTGTGAGGGAAAAGGACATGATAGTCAACCTTTACATCGACCTGCCTAATTAAATTGGATGTACCAAGCTCTGAGTCTGACATCCACAAATATATATGTCATGAGACTTTAAATTCACGTTACAGCCCAAAGTTTATTGCCTCTAACAAGCTTTATGGAGCTTGGATCATGCTCAATTTTCTACTCTGTTGTATATCTAAGACTGTCAGACCATTTTTAGAAGTATCACAGGACAACTTTGAGTCTACTGGTATCAGAGAAAAATATCCGCGGGCAGAAACATTCCTCCCAAATTGGTGGAAATGATAATGGCTGTAATGACCTTAGTAAAAGAATAAAGGATAAGCACTGAAGCGTTATCTTTTAACGTTTGGGTACACTGTGCTGACATGGTAACAGAAAACAGGACACAGAGAGACAGAGGTAGGTTTGTTGCTGCTAAATGCCATGGAGGTATTGTTTAGTCCAAAACAACAAGCTCATGATACTGAGAGGTCAGGCCGGCAGATGCCATCATTCTGACTGTTGTGTTGCAAAACACGGTGGCCCCACACATGACTGCTCTGCCCTTGGTCACCCTTCAAGACTCTTTGGTTATCAGTCAACTCTTGTCAAAATAAGAATGAGGGCAGGCTGGTTAATCAGTTACGCCTGCTGGTTTTTTAACAGTTTTCACCTCAATCGAGTGAGAAAAGACGCTGAAGGTCAAATGACAAGTGGTTGAATCTGTCAGATAGTTACTGTTACAGTTAAAGTGGTTATAAAACCAATCAATCATACATGTCAACTCTGTGTCATAGTCTTTAATTTATTAGATCACGATGACTTTGGGTGCTGACAAAGACTATGTATCTTAGACATAGATTATTTTATTTTTAAATTCAATGTCACCCTTTGACTTGTACTTGCCTTATATGCTGTGTTGTGTTGAAAATGCATGCAAACCAAATTTAGACCCAATAATCAAACCACAGAAAAGAGCTAATCAGTTTTTCATTGGATCTTCCATGTTAAAATCTAAATACATTGTTTATTTAAAAAAACTGGAGATAGTTTTTTGTGCAGTTAATAATACTAAACCTACTTGTATCCAAACATTTTTTAAACTAAGAGAAGGAAAGCATCATTTATGAGGTGTGCTTATGTTTGAAACAAGAAAAGTTAGAATAGATATTAAATACAGATGTGTTTCAGTTTTCGGGATAAACTTTTGGAATGAGCTCAGTGATGAATTAAAGTTATGTAAAACTCTCTTAAAGTTCAGAAATACATGTAAGCATAAATAAAGGTATAATGATCATCCAGTATTATGATTTAAAGAAGGATGTCTAATATGTTTTTTTTCCTTACATGTCAAATTTATCATGGATTGTACAGGAGAGGCAAAAATAAGCCACAAGCTTCAGCCTATACATTTTTCGGTTATTGACAAGTTTGTATTAAACAGATGTTTTGTATGTTTGTTTTTAACATATATGTAACCAAAGTAAAGAAAATATTCATTCATTTATTGACTTATAATCTGCTACTTTGAAATATCTGATTTGGCATCTTAGGTCCTTCCATCTTTTTAGTCAAAATTGTCAATATCTGAACTACAGATTAGACACATTTTTATACTCCTGTGAAGGTCAACAGGTGACCTTGTTATGTCTTGACAAGCACGAGCAGAACCAGTACTTTGCCAAGCCGGCCCTCCTCGGTCACTGTCAAAGTCTGTGAACATGAAGTCAGATTTTTAAAGCATTTTCAGATCCAACGCCCAATGGCACAAGCCTTGCTCTCAAAGTTTAATGCCCCTTTTTCTGTTTCATGGCAAATATTGGCAGTAAAAGACAAAATATCACAGAGCTGCCAAGTGTGGTTGAAGTTTAAGTATGCCCTGGCACAAAATGACATTGCTATGGTGAAAGAAGACCTGTGAGAGGGAGGGGAGAGGGTAGCAGCCTTGTTCTGGACGCGGTACAGAGTAATGGAGTAAAGTGTGAAAATCCCCTGAGACTTTTACACTATTGGACTTTTCTTTATGACATATGGGGTGCTACCCAAAGTTTCTTCTGGACTTCTTAAGTTTACCTCTTCTCCAAACAGCCTCTTTGGTCCTAAAGGTTGACTTGGCTTAGGTTGAACATTCGTTTGGTTACAAGAAACAGGCCAAGACCAAAAAGAAACGGAGCACGAGCAGAGAAGAGGAGAGTGTCAGCTGATATGCCGTACCTATCTTGTGAACTCTCTGAATGGCTTAAGAGGGTCTACTATAAACAAAGCATCCTGGTTTACTTAAAGCCCCCCAACACTTCAGGACAGAAGCTGGTTCATCCTTAAGACAGGACTCCCTGACACAAATAGAGCAATGTGGTCTATGGCATAAAGTGCAGCGAAGAAAGTAAGAACCTGTGCATTGGAGAAACCAAACCCCTCCATAAATGGACAGCACAACACAGGAGAGTCTACTCTTCAGGTCAGGACTAAGCAGTCCACTTACGTCTTTAGGATATTGGACTCTCCTTTGAAGACCACAAAATCCAAATGCCTGCCAAAGAAGAGGACTCTGGACTCTTTCCATCAGAATTTAGACAGAACCATTTCACATCAAGTGACAAGGATCCAGAAAGGACCAAAGTTGCTAGGGAGTCTTAATGAATGTTGACAGACCAGGAGCATGCCTCTGAGGCTCCGTTTACACGACAACTTTGTCACCAGAAACCGAAAGGTTTTTCCTTTGCCCTTGCAAGTGCTTGGAAATGATGTGAAAATGATGTGCATTCACACGGATCCGTGAGAATGACTGAAAACGCTGTAGCATGTATGCCAGGCCAGTCGTCGGCGATGTAGGTTTGTCGTGAAACAGCGGTGTTACAACACATGTATGCTTTCCGGTGTAGACCAACTTTTCATAAACAACAATGGCGAGTGGATGCACAAAGATGCAGGAACTTTTTGCCTTGATAACAAATCTGTCTAGACATTTTTGTCTGGATAACAAACCGAGCACAGTAAGCAGCGCACATGTTGCCCGGTAGACGGGCGAAACTGTTTTTATTGTTGTTGTTCCTAGGTGCACGCGCAACCTTCATCTGAAAGAGTACTGCACATGCGCTGCGCGTCATTGTTTTCGATGGATACCAAAACGTTTTCAAAATTTTTCACTCTGTCCCCTGGTTTCAGTTGCGGATTCAAGCTCTCTGGACACCGTTATCGTGTAAACTAAAGGCGCAAACGCAACTAAAACATTTTTGTCCATTTTCATTGTTGCGTAAACGGGGCCTTAATTAGACTCTCATGTGACACCCTGATCATTTGGGTAAGAATGGGCGACCAAGGCTTTACACACACACACATATATATATATATATATATATATATATATATATATATACATATATATATATATATATATATATATATATATATATATATATATATGTATATATATAGCTCTGGACCTGGACTTTTTTTTTTTTAAGTAAATTTTATTAATTTTCAACGCATATACAATAAAACAATAAACAAGCGCTCTGCATTTACACCAATATCAAATTACAGAGGAAAATATAGCAGCATCCAAGATAAAATTATCTCATGTAGCTTAAGACTATCCTCCCCCAGCACCCCACCCCTGTAATCCACCCCGTCTTCATGCCCCACTCCAGTCCCCTGCTACACCTATCCACTTCATCAATCACCATGTATAATCATTTGCCATCTCCCAAACCATGTACAGTAAAAAAAAAAAAAAAAAAAAGGGAGGACCTGGACATTTTTTAGAACTGAAGAAGCCTTGTGGAGAAGAGGATAAACATCTCCAGGAAACCTGAACAAATCCAGTTGTCAGCTTAGAAAAAACCTCAGATAACCAAGACCTGGACGACTGAGAATCTGCACAGACAGTTGAGTGTTCCTGAGTTGGATACAACAAATAATTGGCCTCACTTTTAACAGCAGGAGGATGTCCACCTCTTTGATGGAGGATATATTTGAAAGGATGTAAAAAAAAATTAAGGTCTGGAAACAGACTGCCACCGAAAGAGCTGCTTTTAAGTATTTGAAGTCATAATTTTGAAACTCTTAATGAATTGAATTAAACTTTCATTGGCGAACTTTAGATTTATTTAAAATCTGAAACATAGCTCCTGATTTAAGGCTCTCCTGCTTAAATCTGACCTACATTTTTGTACTTAGTCATGGTGCAGTTGTATTTTATAGCTGCTGTAACCACTCCTGATTCATCCTGCACCAGCACAGCGTGTCACCCCCTTTGTTTTTCCTGCTGTACTCTGACCGTGGAGCTGAAAAACCTTTTCTATCTTCTGACGAGTTGCACTCAGTCAACTGGTTGTTGCTTCATTCCTCTGACAGCTGGAGAGATAACACACTTTCCCAAAGTTTCCTCGCTCTCACAGGTCCCTGTTTCTGTCACACTACCATGCTTTACCATGACTACTGTTGCCACTGAGGCTCCTGTGAGGCTTCCTCTGCTGTTTCCACCTCTATTTCTAGCTCTGGTGTTTCCACCAAAACTTTTAAAATCTGCTCCCTGGAGGTTTTTCTCAGTGCTCCTCCAGGCAGCAAGTTTGTGACTGCGACAGGAGTCAAGAGTTTTTTAAAGATACGAGAGAAAAGCCTTGAACCACAGTGTCATAGATGACATTTGCTTTACACTTTGTCTTTAGCAATCACAATCCATGTACATGAGAGCATGGCTGGGAGATATATTGAGTTTTTGAAAATATCAATGTATTTTCAGATATAAGTTCGATATAGTTATTGTGCTAAAGCAACAAGAGAGCCTCCATTTTTGGTGATTATCCAAACTGTTTGATTGTCCCTCCCTGCCTTTCTTCCGTCCCTCATAAGCAAAATTCACCCATCCTACCCACTACTCACAGTCCTGTTGGCAATATGGAGGGAATGATAGACATGAGTAACGCCACTGAAGAGGATGATTCGTGGTGGTAAGATTAAAAATAATGGCTCAATGATTTATGTTTGAGATCTCAGACAAGCAGCAGAATGCTGTTTTTTGCTGAGAATGCCAAACAGGTGGCAAAAAAGCTTGAGCATGACAAATATTCAAATTTCACATTAAAATCACAAAGTGCAATGTCATGACTGTAAAATGATGACCCTCTGTATTGAAACACTCCCACTTTAAGCTACACTAACTGCTTTTTAAAAATATTTATCCGGAAAACAATATCAACATATAAGTAGAATATCGCCATTCAGCTAAAACATATCAAGATATAAATTGAAATTCACATTTCCCAGCTTTACATGAGAAAGACATTGGCATGTCTGACCTTCAGGAAATGCACAGGTTCTGGTACAGAGTCTCTTGTTGAAATCAGGTAATGCAGTCCCTCCACTCAGTGTAAAATATCTAAAAAACTTTGCCCATGAAGAAAACTTGACAAAATCTACCACAACAGCTTTAAAAATGCAATATTGCCACCAAAATAGAGCTTTAATACGTTGTTGTAGATGTTGTGCAACTCCCTTTTATGCACTTGTATAAAATATTCGGCTTTTCTGCTTCGTGGTATCTGCTCCACTCACCTGGACTTAACTCAGTTGTTTTTGTTTTCCATGAGGGATTGTACCTGCACCTGGCTCAGTTTCACCTCCAGTGGAGCTCCAAGTGAGCTGAGCTGAGACTAAATGTGATGTGGAGATACAAATTTCTGTTAAGAAAAGCCACAAAGGGGTAGACAACTTTTTTTCCTCCTTGGTTTTTGTGAGGATGCCAGCGTAGTTTCACATTGCAAAGCTATGACAGCCTGTCTACCTGAAAGTCTTCACTATAATGGGAAACAGTGTAGGTAGTATCCAAACAGTGCAGAGTCGAGCCGAGATGAGAAGATATCACAAAGAGAAAGCACCAATAGATATGAAATGAAAGTAAAATATACTTTAGAAATGGTGGAAATCAGCTTAAATTCTGTGTTGTGCTCATTGGTTTAAGAATTACTGCTCGCATATGAGCTTGAATATTTGGAAGTTGATAAAATAACTGCCTGTGACTGCTATTTATTTGCCCTTTATGTTAACGTGTGATTAATTGGACTCATTAACTTACAATAACTTTGCCCTCTTGCAGTTAGTTAGGAGAATTTTAATGTGGCCCTTTTGGTCACCAAAGTTTCCCATCCTGGTTTAGAGTCTGGTGTCTAAACCTTCTCAAACAAAACTGTAAAATAATCCTGCATTCTCGCTGTTTGATTCATTACAAGTTTCAAGTTGATCTTAAGCATAAGTTTGATGTAAATGCTTCTCAAGGACCTCTTACAGGAAGCAGAAAGTCCCACCGTCCAGCATCCTCTCTCTGATCTGTCTGTGTCAGAAATAGAAACCTGACATTCACGTCCACTCACTCAGAAAAGCCCGCTGTAATGACATTATTCTGTTTACTCTACTGGAGCTGCCAGATGTGTGTGTGTGTGTGTGCTTCAGCCCTTGTTTCCATCAGTTGAGTAGTTTACAGTCACATGACTGCTGTCAGTCCACTGCTGTCACTCATGTGCTCGTGCCCGAGTGTGACGGCGCCCTCTACTGGTGAGGAGTGATACTGGAGGGTCCGTCTGCTCAAAGGCACTGATGCGCGCTTAATTTAAAACTGATTAAAATTTAAAAGCTTAATTGGATCCAGATTCAGCTGCATTTTATACACATCATGATCTTTAGTGTTTGAATTTCTCTTAGTTCTAAGTACATGAAATAATTCACAAATGTGTAATTATAGTAATTTAATGAAACTGCATTTCTCTACAAGTTATCTAAATCATACATTTAAAACCTCATTTTGATTATAATATTAGGACAAACATATAAATTGTTAAGCTTTATCTAAAGGAAAAATAAACTTCAGTCTTATGAAATAAAATGCAACCACAAATATTCATTTTTGTTAGTCAGTTATTGGCTTTATGATTAATTAAACACAATTATTTGTCTCTGCATTACTGTGTTTCCTATCAGAAAACTTAAAAAATACTTAAATCATTGATTTAATCACCTACGTATCTATCCTTGATGGTATTTGTGGCCCCACTGACATCCACAACAAATTTTACAAAAAAAATAATTGCCTGTTAGTGTTCTCATACATTTAGAAGACAGCAGTTGTATGGTCAGAACATCAGAGCGGCATCAATCCGCATTAATCACTCACTTATTGATGTTTTAAGAGTTAAAAATAAATAAAAAACTTACATGGTAAATGATTGTGCCGAAGCTTTTTGCAAACTTATCCATTGTGCAGATTGTGTATGTTCACCCCGTCATGACAGGGTTGGCTGACAAATCAAGACTGTTTATAGCACTTAACAGTCTCTAACTAATCAGCCAATCACAAAATGGTTTGAAAGAGAGAAAATATCCAGTGAGGGGGTGAAAATGGTACTAGGAAGGTCTACCTAATAAAGTGGCCTGTGATTGTATAATGTATACAGATAATGGATGAATAACTGAATGATAAGTTGCTAACTTGCGGTTTGGTTGTCTGAAAAATCTATTTTTGTTAGGTTTTGGATTTATGTTGATTCGAAGGAAATGAAAGTTCTTCATCTTATGTTTTTTTACTTCAGCCAGAGAGGTTATGTTTTTGATGGCATTTGTTTGTTTTTCTATGAGTAAATTAACCCAAGAAACTCTAAACAGACTCTGATTATAATATTCAGGGAATACTGTTTGACTCTTTGGTGAAGTAGCATTGATTTACTCTCTATTTTAATTGAGCTGATTCAGTCGACAAGCAAATGATTATTACCTCTTTTGTTATTGCAGGCATTTGTTAGTTCGTTTGTTTATTTGTTTGTTAACAGGATTACTCAGAAAGTTATGAACAGTATTTGAAGAAATTTTCGGGATAAGTGTGTCAAAGACCAATTGATTTAATTCTGGTGATCTGAATCCAGTTGTGGATTTTTTCAAGGATTTGTTAACAGTTTGAGAAAGGTCAATTTTCCACATCTTTGAAAATAACTTGTCAGACAGTGCAGGAAATGCCTTGGCAGAGGTCTGTGCTCTCGGAGCACGTTAAGTTTCCAAGATAAAATTATATATACAGAAAACTGCGTTGGTATGAAGTTGAAAAAATAAAGGCTCGAAATCAATTCCCTGAAAAAGCAGAAAACTAACTTTCTAATATATGATGAGCTCTAAAAGCAGCAGTTTAGTCTTATTCTGCCATCAGCCTGCCTGAGGTGAAACAGCTTGAAGAATCATCTTTTGAATAAATGCTGAGAGCCACTTTTTGACAGACTCTCTTTGTCTTTTTATTGCTTTAAATCTCAGGCTTTTTGTTTATCGTTATTTTGTCTATTATGTTTTTCATTCTCATAATTTATCAGTCATGTAGTACCCTCTTTAATGTCCTTATTCCCTTAGCTCAGCTTTCAGTTGTGTGTGTTTTGCATGCAACCATACTGTTTGAGTTTCTGTTGTATTACATTTTGAGTCAATAAAGAGTCTTATTTTTAACATGGATCCCCAAAGATGGTGCACACTCTGTTTTACTGACACACTTGCCAATATCTTTATTATAATGAGGATTAAACAGAACAAGCTCTGCCAAATGTGGACGATTTTAGCACCAAGACAGCCGGCCATCTCATTTCTAAACAGTGTTTCATTCAACTCTTTCAAATAATTATCTGAGGTTTCTCGTAAAGTGGCACCTGGACCTGTTGATCCTGCTGCTGCTGATTGGTCTGGGAGGAGGGGATTCCTCTTTCTATATTTTCCAAGTCCATGAATACAGGGAACAGCCTCACCTGGGTAAAGACAATTGGTATTGAGGTCTGTTAATCCTGCACCATACAATCCCTCCATGAAGGCATAGCACAACACTGGAGTGCCAACCCTACAGGTCAGGACTCAGCTGTTCATTTAGGATACAGAACTCTCCTTTGGAGACAGCAAAGTTGGCACATTTGCTGAGGAAGAAGGTTTTGATAAAGAAGCCTTTGGTGTCAACCTAGAAAAACTTTCTCTAAAATGAGGAGGTGGTGTAAGACTTCTTGACTTTTTCTATCAGAAAGCTCAACAACAGTTCGACATCATATGACAACAATGGCCAAGAGAGGACTGAGACTGTATGGGTGCATTCACACAAAACGCTCTCCATGTAAAGTCGATGTACAGGCGCGACCAGCCCTCCCACGATGCAACGGACACGATCTGGGTGACTTTGTCCAGCCAACAGGTCACTCTGGACACGCAACCAGGTCGCATCGCTCGGTCGCCAAAGACATTAGTTCTGCCTTATTCAACAGAAGTGGTGGTTCTCTGTGTTCTTGTCCTTCCTCATCTGCATCAGTGTTTTACGGTGGGTAGGTGAAAGAAAAGGATACAGTGGGAATTATGTCAGCTAATACATACAAATATGTGATCTATGATATCTTATGATTGCAGTGAAACTCTAGCGGGCGTGTCATCGCTGAGCAACGCGACGGCGAACGAATGAGTTTTTTATGGGTTTCTTCAATATGATCATCAGACCGTGACCACCTTAGCCAACGTTACTCATGTGACATCCTTTGCATACTTGTGGAAAATGTTGGGTCATCCACCAGCATCGCCAACCCATTTTCATTCGTAGGTGTTTTTACGTGCAATAAAGTTGAAGTTTATTGCCCCAAGAAGTTGACCTGCATCTCCTCAGCTACCCAACCAACTTCCAGCTCAATCAGGACTTGAACCAACCACCCTCTGGTCCCTAGCCCATACACTGTAGACAGAGCTACTCTGCCACCAAAGCTCCACCAAGGCTTTATGTTCCAGTTCTAGGTCCAGTCACCTTTTAGGACTGAAAAGAGACTTTTGGAAAAGAGGATAAACATCTTCAACAAACCTGAGCAAGTCCAGTTGCTACTTTAGTAGACCCCAGATAATCAAGACTTGGATCACAGAGGACTGGTCCTGCCTATTGCAGGATCATGCAGGAGGTTGACCTAAATCACAGACTTCTCCCAACTCACAAATTAAGAGTGTTTACTTCCTCTTTTTCTGTTTGGTTGAGGTTCCCAGTCACGTGTCCTGTAATGTGTCTTAGTTTCTCACTGGTGTGTTTGTATTTGTCTGTCATTGTGTGAACGTCACTCTATTTATGTGCGATTGCTGGAGCACCTCCTCTTTTCCTAGATTCTCTGTGTGTTTGTGGATGTGTGCTTTTGTGTGTTTGTCCCAGCTCAGAACAAGGCCTTCATTGATGCGCCTTTGCAGCTCTGGAGAGCGTCCAGCGTAGAGTAGAGTAAAGCAAAAAGAAGAGCAGAGAGTGTTTGAGGGGCCCGGATGCTGCCCCGAGGGCTTGGAGTGTTTCACACAGACACAAACCTTCAGTATCCTCTTCATTTTCATCAATGAGACTTTAGAGGAGCATCATCACACAGACCGAGCCAAGTTGGCCCGCTCGCTAACGGGCCTCAGTGGCCCCATTAATGATGTGGGTGACGCTGACAGTCATCTGACCCCGACAGTATCCAGTGTTACAACCGGACACATTTATTCACTGAAATATCAGCGTGTTTTACAATATTAATGTTGCAAACAGAATGAGGGTCATGACCTTTAGACAACAATTCATTAAGTTTAGCAGCAATTATCCAACGTTAAAAACAATGACTAGAAGCTTTTAGTCTTTAAGAGGCAATTCAAGCATCCTGTCCCATCAATGTCCCTCAAGGTGACCTTCATCACTGTAACAATTTAAATTACTCTCTCATAAAGACGTCTGCCAACCTTAACAGCTTGTAAAGTTGCATTAAAGGCCATTTTTAGATGTCTTTAGTTTCCAAAATAAAGTTTTAAAAGAGGTCAGTGATGTTTAATTTTTTTTATAGGTCTAGAGGCATTGCTGAAGTTAAAGAAAGAAAAATAACATTAAATGTTTGAGTATAACAAGAGCTGGATAACGACAGATACAAGACTAATGTGGTAGTTCAGTTTAACTGAACATTAACATTTTTCTTTTTTTTTTTTGTAATATTTTGTTTTCATTTTCTGAATAACAGATACATCCAGTGAACAATGACAGTTGTGACATACATACCCTTAATAAGATGAGCAAAACAAATCAACAAGGACAACAAAGACACTGTACTCATTTCCACACAATACATGAAAATAAAAATGAAAAATAAATAAACAAACAAACAAGCTCAAATGCCTTACTTCATTTTCCTATCCACATCGTATTTTTTTTTTAATAAATTACATTTAGTGACTTCATAATAAGTATTTCTTCGTGTTTCTACTTGATCTTAAGCCATTTTTTTTCTCCCTAACAAACATCTGCATTCATGCCTTCACTGTTTAGTACAGTGCAACAGGTCTTCTTCAGACAGTTGCTTCAGAACCTCTGCGGTTCTTACTTCAGGAAGAGACTCCAAGCGTGTTCCTCTGAGAACAGATCTGATCTCAGAAAAAAGTCACACAGTGCTTGATCAGGTGAACAGGGAGGGTGATCAACCTCTAGGATTCATTTTTGGGACAGGAAACTGCGTTACCAAGACCGCAGTGTGAGCTGGAGCGTTGTCTTAAAGAAGAATGAAACCATTTCTCCACAGCTGCGGTCTCTTCTTCAGACTTTTTCTCTCAGTTTCTAGAACCAGTTTGTAAAAGTGTTGATCCACTGTTGACCCTTTTGGCCCCCAAAATGTTCCCCTTAATGTCAGAGAAAACATCAACATGGTTTTGAGTTTGGACTTGATTTGTCGAATTTTCTTCATCCTTGGTGCGATGGAGTTTTCCAGTGACTGCTGTTTTGTCTTAGGATCATACTGGAGGATCCAACATTCATCTCATCACTCTTTAAAAATTTGGTTTCCTTCAGCTTGTTCCAAAATGTCAGATTTGCTTGCTTTCATTTTGATCAGCAGTCTGAAGTTTTGGGACAGCTTTGGCACACACTTTTATGTTCTAATTTTTAGCAAAATTTGCTAAACTGTCTCTGAGTCCATGATTATATTGAAGGGTTTTGTTTAATTTGTTGCATGTGTTCAGAAATTTTTGATGTGCACGGACGCCCAGGATGTTCATCGCCTTGGACATCCTCTCTGCCTTCACCAAATCTTTTGGGCAGTCAAACACAAGCACGGAGCATGAAGTGTTCCCACACACCTTGGTTAATGCACCAAAAAATTCGGCTTCTGATTAATTCAATTTCACCCAAAATTTCAAGTTAATGCATAGCTTAACTTTTAAGCTAGTCATTTTCCAATGTCTCCTTATTGTAAACTTACCGCAGTTGTGCATGAATACTCAAACTTTAATGTTTAAAACTCAGCGTGACTGTGAACCACATGGTTTTTAAGCACAGTCTTATTATTCGGTAGCCATTCCTCATATATACAGCATACAGCCTTAGGTCTTCGTGGGTCCTCTAGTAGTATCCTTCAGTATCAAGCGTCACATGCAGGGGAAAATATAAACAAAAATGCTCATGGACAGGAACGCAATGACAAATAACAAGTACATCTTTGGCTTATAAGTCCTGTAAGGCAACATTTTTGATTGATTTTGGTGACAATTGAGGACTAAGCAGTATATCTAGCCTTTGTTTTTTTGCTTATTTTAGACTGTAAATGTGGAAGTGGTTATTCTAACAATAAAAAGACTTAACCCTGCTTTCATTTAGCGATCAGATTTCCCCCTCATGACGAGCTGTTGCTGAAGAAAATGTAAAGAGAGGCATGTTTTGGACCCTGATGATCTTTGTTGACTCTTATGAAGTGGCTTTGGCATTAATTTAAGTAATTTAAAACCACCAAAAAAGACCTTTCAAACTGCCTTAAATTCCCAGCATCTGAGACATCTCGATAAGTTATTGTGGTTTCATGAATCTGAGTGAGGCTTCACTGTACTTGGCTTTTTTTTTTAACTGTGAATCATTCGGGAGGCTCCGGTATATCCTCCTGCTGCTCCAATCCCTGTTCCTATCGCATCTGTATTTTCTACATCGTCTTCTCCTGGAGCGAACGCGCCACAGCTTAACGGGGGATTTTCTCTCTAAGCTGATTTATATCAGCTGATAGCCCTGTCATGAAGCTAGGCACTGGAATGAATGGTTGAATAGACAGATGGAAATAAAAAACAATGAAAGGATAGTGGGAAATGAGGAGCTGTTGTGTTAATATCCATTTGAAAGGTAATACTCGGGGATGGGTTTGGGCTCTGCGTATCTCTAACAGCTCCCTTTCTGTTTGATCTGAAAGGAAGAGGATCGGGTTGAGCCGAGGGATGGGTGTGTGGTAAAAGATAACATTAAAGGTGATTGATAGAGAGATGGAAGAGGACGGCGTTGATGTTAAAGTGCATGAGATTGGACGAAGATGGTCTAAAAGGAGATAGAGGGAAGATGGAGTGGGAAAGGATTGGAGAGTAACAAGATATATGGCAAAGATTTATTTGTAAAAACAGGCAAATAAGCCTAAAGATGGGGAAAGGGATCATAGAGAGAGATGGATGGGAATACAAGGCCAGCGGGGGAAGGAAGATGGAGATAGGATGGAAAAGACCAGAGGATGGGAGGAGCGGAGCGAGAAGAAGTCATATTCTGTGTTATTATAGAGAGAGAAATGGTGGAATTCAGCTCTTTAATAGGAAGCGTGAATGTGCCATGTAGCTGTCAGCTTTAGGGATGTGATAAATGTACAGTTTGGTAACCTCGTGGCCTTTTCTGCACGTTATTCTCTTGTACAAACATCCATCTGCAGCGAGTTAACAGCCGACAGAATATAGATTAGAACTAGGAATGAAAGGCTGAAGGAGCCAAATGTTGGACTTTTATCTCGCTGTAAAGATGTCTCATTTCATCAGCTCCTTTAGCTCGCTGTTCTGAATAAGTTATGTTTAAATAAAGTTGACATATTTTCCTGTGGACATGTCTTTAAGGCTTTTTTAGCCTTCACTTTTCTTTCCTCGCCCTCTTCTTCCTTCTTTCATTTAATTACTGCACACTTTCTACAAGATGGTCCCTAAAAAAGAGATCACTAAAGCCCAAAGATCATCCTCTTATGTTTGTTTCTTCTGCTTTAATAGAGAAGTATGTCTGACCTGACTGATTTCTCTCTCCTTCTTCCTCACCAGCTAAAGAAGCTGCTGCTGACTCCTCCCAACGTGCCCACGAGCATCGATGCACACAAAGATCGAGTCCATCGCTACAGCAACAGAAGCCTGCACCTACGGCCGGTCAGACCTCTGGTCAAGGTAAAACACGGGTTACTGTGACTACGTTTTGATTAAAGTCAGATTATTTAATACGATTGCAAATCTTTCCTTCAACCTACCTGCCTTCCATCATAGTTTCAATACTGTGACTTAGATCTTGTCTGCATCGTTCGAGCCCAAGACATCCATCTCAGTGCTCACTAACTGCCTCTTTTCCTGTGTGTCTTCAAGGCTCACAAAATTGAATTTTTCCAATTGCTTCTCAGCAGGAATGGAAAGATAGAGCTGAAGTGATTCACTGTTGAATAAAAAGTCTTCAGTCAGCATCACTTTGGCAGCAGGTGTCTGAAAATGTGAATTTTGCCGAAAAGGATCTGGATAAAATTTTTGAGATTTCCATTTTTATTCTGATGAATTCTTCCCACTTTGTCCAGATTTTCAGAGGGGGGCCTTTTGTAATACTAGGAGTTTTTCTGGACAAATAAGATAGCATTTGCATAATCCTGTCTCGTAAAACATCTTTATCAACAAAAGACATTTGGTTAAATGGTTGTAGCTTCTGGGTTTAATTACAGGCTTTTTCAATCAGGACTCTCTTATAAAATCAGGATTATGACATGTGCTTGTGGATTTGCTGCAGTCTGTTTGGCGAGTCTTTAAAGGGTACAAAAACGTTTCAACCATATTTAATCAATCATTCAACAAAATCTATTTCTATAGCACAGTTCATACAAATTAAATTGCAGCTCAAAGTGCTTTACATCAAGACAAAAAAGATCGACAAAAGACATATATACATATATATATATATATATATACATATATACCCACACACACACATACATGTATACACATATGTGCACCTACACATATACACACATGCATACATACACATACATAAATAATGACAATAACTTTCTTTCAACCTTTCAGCAAATAGACACTCAGCAGAGGTCCATCTACTAAGTAGTATTCCACAGTTGCTGTAATGATAGTTGGTAGGATATTTGTTTGTGTCAACATTAATTTTGTTTAGCAAAGTCCACACCAACATTCTTCTGAGGCTGTGTAGCTCCTTTGGCACAACCTGTTTTCCCTATGTAGCATTTGGCCTCTTGCTGCAATAGAATAGTTGATGTTTAGCTTACAGTGATAGTTGTGAGGTACAGACCAACAGCCAGTAGGCCTGTGCTCGATATGGATTCTACACAATTGATACGGCCTCAGTGTTTTGACAGTTGTTGTCATTACACTTTGGGTAATGTTAATGGCACATTTTTGTTAAAAGCATAGTCAATGTTCACAATTTACATGTATCGGGATACATATCGTACCATGGCCTCAGTGTCTGGATATGTATTGTATCGTGAGGTTGCTGGAAATGCCCAACCCTAACAGCCAGTGAGTCCTCCCACCTACCTTCTCCGGTCTCTTTAAAGCCCTGGACACCTACACAGTATTTGCAAAGACCCTTGGTTGTATCTTTTCTCTTGATTGTGTAGGTGTGGAAAAGTTTGTCTGACTGAGAGCTCCACATCTCCTGGTCTAACCAACCACCTGTGTGAGCATTCAGGGCCTTTAATTTCTTTAATTGGAGAGTATTTCCAATCAAACCAGTGCTCTACAAGGTTTATCTACACAACAATACCAAACTACATCTTGGTTTGCAGGAATGTGAAAGAATGAGGGAGTAAAGCTGTTGAAAAGTGCTGCTACCAGCCTGGTCTACATTGTCATAATGGGCTGTTTATAACATGTATTTATTGAGGATACTGGTTACGATACACAATAAGTAAGGGTTAATTATCAAGAGTAACAGATCATGTGCAATGGGCAATCTGGCAGCTGCACTTGGAATTACACTGGCCGTTGTCTAACCACTATATGTACTGGTAAATTGGGTAAAACAGGCAGCAAGTGCCCCACTTTTCACTGTTTTCACCTCTGATATTTGTTCATAAGTTAATAACCAAACATAATATCCAGTGCAATACCCAGTCAGATGTGGTCTACTGTCACACAGTGCGGTCATATTATATTAAATTTGGAAATATTGATAATGTTAATATTAAAAATTCCTTGGTCTTGTTCATAGTGTCACATTACTTATTTTCTTTGTTTTTCCTTCAAAAGGTTGATATAGCTTAAAAATTCTGCATGTTTCAACCTGCTTACTTAATTTTTTACTTAATTTTTTATGCTCTTATCTATTTTAATGTCTTTGTTTGATATTCCTAGTGCTATACTTTGTATAAGAGCAATGGAAACAACCAAACCCCTGTAGGGTTAATAAAGTATTTCTGATTCTGACTCTGATTCAGAAAGCCTTCTGGTTATGTCTGCATGCCTCATGCAAAGAGGCTGCTGTCCTGGACATAGGCAGCAAGGGTTCAAATGCAGCCTTTAGCTTCTTTTTCCCATTACGATCATGATGTCTCTTATTAGTTTCTTGATGTATCCTCGTTCCTGTCCATCAAATAAAGGCATTAAGGCTGAAAAATAAATATTTAAAGATGTGTCTCTTAACGATGGATATTTGGGTGCTTCAGAACTTTGCTTCTCTTTGAAGGATGGAAAATTTATTTTGGCAAACCACCAAAATAAAAGGGTCATTGCTCACCGTTAATCAAAATGGAGAGATTAAGGCAAACTCTCCAGTGTTTCTTCATCATCCGTCTAGCTCAAAGTATTTCTTTTCCAAATGACAGACACCTTATTTTAGACAAAGAACATCTGAAGCTTGCAGAAACCTTCAGCTGCTAAATTTGATGGATGTGATGCTGGCAGAATAGAAGACACTTAACAATGTCTGATGCTGTATGACTTCGCAGTAATTGGGCGGCTTCTAGCACTACGCCTCAAGTGGTCATTGATTACAACACCAGTCATTTATCTTACGAAGGGAAACAACATAGAGCCTTCATACAGCTCTGGATGAAGCACAGAGGATACAAACTACACGGCAGAATGTGTTTGTGGGATAAGCCAAGCCTGTATCCATCACACAACCTCCTAACCTCACTGGAGCTGGCTGTGTGCATGTGTGTGTGTGTCGAAGCTTTAGTCAGAGAGCAGCGTGGCTTTGCTGTGGCAGATGGCGGGAGTATTGACTGACAGGGCAGGAGGGTAACAGTGAATCATGGTCCCTCTCTCTCTCCTCTTTTCTCCGTAAGAGTAATATAGAATCAGCCATTTCATTGCAGCTGCACACTGAATCATCCCGCACCAAGTCGGAAACAGAATTTACTGCTTCTGTGTGCTCTGTGTTCCTGTATCCAGGGCAGGAAATTGAAGATGCACCCATGGGTTCATCAGTCTGTTTTTGTTGCTGTAAGGTTGATCGTTTTTCTTGTTCCATGAACACCTGTTGACAGTATGATGGGATATTCGAGGCGGAGATACAATGGAGTTTGGTGGAGAATGAAAAATGTTTGATCTAAAACATCAATACCAAATGTAAGGTCTTTGTGTCAGGTGCTTGGACTCAGGGAGATGGGGCTTTTCTGAGGGCTGACCATCTGCAACAGAATATAATTGAATTATGGACTGCTTGTGGAGGATGGGTACAGCATCTTGAGCACTTTTCACACTGCATTTAAGTAAAAGTGCCGCAACAAAGCTCCCTCATAGTCACACCCTGCGACATTCACATTACACTGCAAAAACTCAGATCACAGCAAGTGTGTTTATTTTCAAGTCAGAATATCTAAAACACTTATTGTAATCCACATTCACTTGTTAAGTCCAGATAAATGTCTTACTACAAGGAATAAAAGGCAAAAATAAGGCACTGAACTGCTTGAAATGATAAGAAAATATCTGCCAATGAAACAAGCAAGTCTGACTCAGTGAGGGTCTTAAATTCAGGTTTAAATTCTGTCTGGATAAAAAAAATCATTTTAAGACACCCTTTAAGTTAAATTTGTCTGGTAATACTGGCAGATTCTTTTCCTTATTACAAGCAAACTAAGCTTTATTTTTAGTTTTTATATCTTCAAGTAAGATCTTTATTCAGAAATATCAAGAAATTGTGGCTTAAAATCAGTCTAGTGAGGTATTTATGTCTTGAAATCAGACAAATACTCTCACCTAGATCTGAGTTTTTGCAGTGGTAGGATGTGTTATTTGTGATGATTCTGAGTGCGATACAGCTATTCATCCCTCTCAAAGCCCTGTCATGTTGATACATAAATTTTTTTATTGTCAAATTCTGGGGCAGAAGCATGTCAGCCAAAAAACTCTCGGGCAGGGGTCAACAATCTTCTTCAGCCTGGGAACTATGGGAAATATGAGGAGTATTATAGAGGGCAACTTTTTGGATTTGCAGTTTTTGAGTAATATGAATTTTATCATTTATCTTAAAATAACTGATATACTTTTATAGGCTACATATGACACTGTGTGTTTACTTTTTACATGCAATTATTTGATCAGTCAGTCAATCTTTATTTGTATAGAGCCAATTCATATGCATAATTACATATATACATATATAAAATACACATATTCATACAAATACATACATCCAACACTCAACATGAATCCAAATAGCCAATCATGAATCCCTCCATCTTGTCAAGAAAAACCTTCTGTTAAGCAGCATGAAATCTTGAATGTGGACCCCAGTCTCATGATGAACAGCAAATCCACACGATGCTGTGTTGGGTGTGTGGGCGAAGGAAGGGAGGTAAGCGGAGACAAGTGGACTAAAGTAAGAACTGAAGCTAGTGACAGATCCATGGACCAATCATAGACCTGTCATCGTCATATTTGTCTCTGCTGAATATAAATTTATTAGAGGTTAGCTTCTTGAGATGCAGCATCTTGTTTTCAGGAGGGTCCTCATGTCTGTATGATTGTAGTGATAGTTTTCTATAGACCACCACTAAGTAGCTAATTAGCATGCTAATTAGTCGCTTACTAGCAGCTAAATAGCCAACATTAAGGGCTTATTAGTACTTAATTCTACATTGCCATAATATGCACTTATGACGATACTAATTAAGAGTTTTCCCTTGACGACCTCCTTTTTTACTGCCAGTTGGTTATTAATTAAGGAATCGTGATCCTAGTTAGCTTTGCCTATAAAACACCTCCAATGGTATCACAGAATCTGATGTAACCGAAAATATGTGTGTGATTACATATGAATTTCAATAAAAAACTTGTTTCAACAAAACAAATGTAAAGCAATACGTCAATAAATTCTCTCAGGAACATTTTCCTAACTGCCCCTGACTGGCAGCCCAGATGGAAAGAACGACAGGAGAGGGAGCTTGTCTTCTGATCATTTTACTTGCAAGGAGTCAAGGTACACTTTATTACACAAGCATCAACCAATAATATTAGGTTCAGAGTTACTGAAACATGTGTCACAACACTGGTCATCTTTCTCATTCAGAAACTGTGAGTTCTTCTCTGTTATCAGAGACATCCTTATATATTCTGTTTTGCTTTCTTGTTTCCGGTTTCTAGTTTCAGCATGAAGACTTTTCACACAGGCATATAAGAGGATCATAATACATGTATAATCATAATGATAAAATATGTGTACATTTTCTTTACAAATTCATATCCAAATCTCACTCCTGGCTCTATGAAACCAAAATGGGAAAATTTTTGCTCAAGGTTGCAAAACTCTCATCCCTAAACCAATGAAAATCAACAGAAATCATGTACATATGTGTTTGACTTTATGCTGGAAAATCTGTAAAACCAACAGTTAGGAGCATCCCATGCTTTTGTCTTTGTTCATCAAACATGAGGAGAAAATCTCCATCGTCGTCAGCATGAAAAATGTCAGGGTGTAAAGAGAAATGTATGTTGGACAAGCCCACTGCTGGAGCTAAATTGGCTGGGTGGCCGCTATGATTTTATTCCCAGACTCAGTTATTGACTTACTGTTGCTGTATTGCTTTTGTGAAGTCTAATCTGAAATTCACAGACAGCCTTAATAAGATCATGATTAGAGGTCTATAGTCTCTCCATTTGTCCTCTTGGAAAGTCTGCCCTCTTCATTTATTCATCCGTCTATTCATTTAGCTCAGTACTGCAGCTCTTTAGTGCCATAATCAGAATAAGAGGTTGTTTTTGTGGCCAAAGCAGGAGGAGGAAAAACTGATGCTGCACTCTGTAATAAAACCATTTTCTAAAATCATGACCGAAACAAAACTCCACAGAAATGAGGATAAATATATAAAAAAGAAACTCGAGTAGATCAACCAGAGCAGGCCTCAGAGGTGATTGCGTTGTACCATCTCGAAAAAGCACCTCTGGTCAAGCAGTGTTCAAGACCTGGAACCAAATACCAAGCTCAATACATGAACTTCTGATCCTGAATTCCTTTTCCAAACACCTTAGAGCATGGCTGTTGGAAAACCAGATCTGTGATAATAACCGTGTCTATTTTGTATGTGGGTCAAATGGGCTCTTAGTCCATAATTGTCCACTATAAGTACATCAACTTATAGTGCAACTGTGAGCTATGGGCATTGTGCAATATTATGTTTAAGATGCCAATTTATTATCTTGGGCAGTAGGGTAATGTTGGAAATTGGAAATGGAAATTTTTTTGAGTGCATTAACTTTTCTTAAAAATAAAGTTTATCTGGAACTAACCGACTCACGTCTTTTTCCAGAAAGTTGATGCACTAAAAAAAAAATTCTAGGTAGCGTACTCTTAAACTGTGGTATTATTTTTTTGATGGGAGTTCTCGTAGGCGGAGAAAATACCCTTTGTATTTGGTACAATGCTTCCCTGTTTGCGGCTGGTTCTGCGTCACAAACTTTTACAGACTGTGGCTTACTGAGGCAGAGGAGAGAACTTTCTACTGCATCTAATGTACTTAGAGGCCATATGGAGCTCATACAACCCCACTTCAAAAAACTGAACTGTCCCTTTAAATCTGAAGATGTTAAACAGTTTGAGGATTGAGTTTCATTGAGTCCGTGTCTCTCCCCTCAGAGTGACCTTCCTCAGGAGCGCAAGCCTCGAGCTGTACGTCCGGCGGGCCGCCTGTGCACCGAGCTCCACCGTCACCTCACGACCGCCCAGGACTCGGAGGACGTCCCAGGCCCGGACACAGAGGAGGACGAAGAGGAAGAAGAGGACGAGGACAGTGAGTCCGAAGAGGATGAAGAAGAGGAGGGTGAAGAGGAAGAGGAGGAGTCTTCATGCAGCGAGGTGGAGGGCGCGGCAGTCGCACCCGCCGCCCCCGTCGAGCCGGCGAAGCCTCAGTTCAGCTCAGAGAAAGAACTGCACTCGGTGGTGGAGCTGATCACGTACATGCACACCTACTGCCTGCCCACGCGCAAACAGCAGGGCTGGGAGCGCAAGGACCGGGACACTCAGAGGCCACGAGCCAAACCTGAAGCCTCCCGCCCGGCCACAGGCTCTCACAGCAGAGTGGTCTTGGTATCTACTCCAGTGACTAGTGGGGGCTTGGCTGGGACAGCTAACAGCGCCCCCAGGAGGCTCCCCTTTGCGAGGCGAAGGGAGATGAAGGCCAACTCCCTTCTCCGTGAGCTCCTGCAGCAGAGCAGCCCTTATGACGTGAGCAAGCCTTACAGACTGCACAGCCCTCCGTACTCCCACACACAGAGCCCCAACAGGGCGGGGGCGCCTGCTCCCTCTGCCCCAGCTAAATCAGCTCCCGCCCCCTCGCCCAGCTGCACCTCGCCCAAACCGGAGCTTCGTAAAGACTCCTTCTCCCCCGAGAGGAGAGACCACTCCTCAGAGGCTCCTCAAATCCCAGAGGATTCGTCCGAGGACGGCGGCTCCTTCTCGGTTCGCCGCTCTCGACGTCTGGCCTCTTTCCCGAGTCGCTTCGCCAAGAGGCTGCGGCCAGGCCGGGTGAGGGAGGGAGAGGGGAAAACCAGGGAGGACAAAGAGGAGGGACAAGTGGGAGTCAAACTCCTGCCGACCCAAGCTGGAGGCGTAACCACGACAGAGCCGGAGCAACTGACGCTGGGCGATGGCGGGGCCAGTACGACGGAGGAGGACAAACCCTGCTGCCACAACGGTGGGTTCATAGTGACATGTAGACTTCATAGTTCTTTGTTTTAATCACAGAGTGCTGCAGGGATGACCTTTATCTGAAGGTCATCCTGGAGTTAGCCTCACAAGAGTTTAACTGATAAAATGACTTCCAGTGTTCTTCATGGGTCTTTGGATTACTGGTGACAATAAGCTCTGACACAAACAAAGTAAACACCCAACATGATATGCTTTGTTCATCGAAATAATCACACATGAGCACATTCATATATTTGGAAGCATGAAGAAAATTTGCAAAACTCATGTCTGTAGATGAACTAGAGCACAGTTACCGGCCTTGGTCACGGTGATTGACAACAACTGATTTTGTAAAATATGTCAAAAACGCTTTTGTCCAAGTTTTGAGTTTGTGGGATTGTTTTTTTGCATGATATTCTCTGACATTTTCAAGAGCGTTGACAACCGACAGATTAAAGCAAAACAAAACTAACAATCAAACAACAAGTAAACAAACAAACAACAAAATAAAGGAACTTTAAAGGAAAAGGTGACTACTACAGACTGAGTTTATTTTTGTTAGCCATGTTCCTCGACAAGCCTCCTCTGTCTATCAACACACAACTAAACTCATCTCCTCGTGTCTTGAATGCTTTCACTGCCCCTTCTTCACCCCACAGGGCATCCACAGCCCAAATGATTCAGTCATGAAGATCGGAGAGATTCTGAGGAATCTTAAAGACCTAATTCTTTAAATAAATAAAGAGAAAGAAATGGCATGGTGGGAGATCAGGAGACCTTGGACTACTCTGCACAAACTGAAAATTTGGACAAACGCAGTCATCTATGACTGAATATGGTTGACTAATGTATCATATGAAAGTAAAATGATTATGGCAGGGGTGTCCAAACTTAGGCCAAATGTGGCCCTTGGACCACTCTCAGTTGGCCCTTGTTTAAAGGATGAATAGTAATGAATCATGGCGGGAAATCTCTCAATTCATACTTATTTTTTACTATCTGCTGCATATCAAGGTGTAAAAGCATATGGTAATATCTATTTTTAACCATCTTTAAGCCCCAACACATGTAAAAAAAAAAAACTGGCAGCTTTGTGGAGTTTGCTTTGTTTTTGTCTCAATGATCAGATGAGTTGTCAAAGAGGTTTTTCTCCTTCTTGTCCTGATCAGGGCCAATCTGTTGGTCTCCAGGGCTGTTCAGGGTCCACTGAAATTTAACGAACCATCCCAAATTCCTGAACTGTTATACACTCAGGTTGAGGTATAATGTGGCCTGGTTGTCCTTGTACTTTTCTGTGTGCAGCCCTTGACGAAATGGTATTAGTCTGTTTTTTGTTTTTTTTTGATTGTGAGAGATTGACTCTCAGTTTCCTTTTTTTTTGACTCACACTGAACTTCAACCCAATTCAGCATGATGATGTTTAACATCCCTTATAATCTCACAGGCTTTGACAACCACTTGCTAGCAAACACCTTTTAGTAAAAAAGCCCTAAAATGTTTATTGTGGTGCAATCCTTGATGTTTTTACAGCATACTGACTAAAAGAAAATGTTTATATTTGTGTTTGAGGCTTCACAACATTCAAAACTTCATAAGGATTGAACCTTAATACTAAAAAAATCTTGATTTTAGCACCAATTTCTGCAGCACCCTTTTTTTCTAGCTGCTTTTTGAAGAGTTACTAGATGATGGAGGATTTCAGGCAGAATCCATGTGAGACAGATTAGAGCTGATCACACTGATTACTAAGATCTGAGTCACAGAAAGGGCGAGAAAATACCAAACTGAGACATTAATGCAGTGTGAATGTATTACAGGAAACACAACAGTCATTCTCTCTCACAGTCGTTGTGAAGCAGAGAAAAACGTCTGAGCGTAAAAGATTTTTGTAACCGGTCTGTTTTTTTTCCTCTGATTGCAGAAAAGCGAGCCTGCCTCTGTCTGCCTCTCAACCCAAAGTCCACAGGGTGAGTATCTCTGCATGAGGCACCTGCTGTGCTCCATCACAGTCGAGCTCGGTGAAAGCACTCCCTGTTCTGTGCAGCACAAACCTCGAAGAGGCAGGTTTTAAGAAAAGCTGAAGCATCCTTTTATGGATGCATTATGCCCTCATTATGTGCTCCAATTTTTCTGAGCCTGCATCATACTTTAGAGTTCTTGGGTACTTTTAGAGACCATGTAACAGTGTCAGAAAGTGGCAGATATATTAACGAATATTACGGCTAATCAACTCAAGGATGCCTGAAAAATAAGAGAGAAGTTTGACTGCATTTACAGGTAAACAATGAGAGCATGAAGTCCAAATCGAACAGCATGTTATAACATCAAGCTAAAGTCATGGCAGAGCTCCAGTTTCCCCACTTAGACCCTGATGTAAATTTCACATTAACACACTGGAAGCTGCTGTTCCACGTTGCTGAAGAAATGCATCTTACATCACAGGAATTGTTTATTTATGAGTGTGGAGCGTGAGACAGATTCCATTAAGGAGCAGAGGATTGTCTCAGCTGAACTAATCTAACGCCCATAAACACGGAAATTACCGCCTTAATCACCTTTTTCTGTCATTTTTGAAATTCTGCACTAATTGATTCGATCCTATTTGTGTCATTGCGTCAGTTATATAATTTAATGCTCCACAGTCTGGCAGGAGTCCATGGGTTATAAATATTTACTCGTGGTTTGTTGTTTGCAGTTTGGAAAGCCTTTGAGTCAGTTACAACCACGAGTGAGTCAAAATGCAATGCTAATGATGATTATTATGCAGCACATTAAAGTTCAACTGCAGTGTTTGGCCTTTACCTGATCTTAGACGTTTACTCAAGAAGCTGGATAAGTAGTAAGGCTGGAAAATATATTAAAAAAAACACTGTGACAGCCTAAATAGGCACAAATATTTTAGTGTTTCATGCAATTATGACAAGAAGAAAAACAGCCACTATTGGGTGTCAAGGTCCTGTTTTTTGTTGCTGTGGCAGCGAACAGTTAATCACTCATGTTGGAATTTTACTTTTTTTATATCAAAGTTTACAATCCTGGCTTTGCAAAGAAAAGTCAAAATATTTGGTCATATGTTGCGTATCACCATTAGGCTAATATATGAACACATGGTTGTTGGTCCATATTTCCCATGTGTTGTTGTTTTTTACAACCGGACTTTAAAGCCATTTTATGCATACGTATGGAGCATTTACTCCTCAACTATGGATAAAGGACATAAGCAGAACTTCTTGGTGCAATTTTTGATGATAAAAAAACCAAATATTCCAACAATGGGTGTCTAAAGGCTCAGTTATGCTTCAGCATGGACGGATGCAAGGACACAAACTGGCATCATGATGTGAAAACATTCTTCATCATCATCCACGCTCCATGCAGCTCTTACATTGCTGCAGACAGATTTTCTCCCAAACTGTAGGGGGCAGTGTCCTCAAAAAAATTTCATCTATAGCGTAGTTTACAGGGAATTATCAAAGAAGAAAGTTTGTCGTTAGCAATTACACCAAAGAAGAAGGAGAATAAAGTTTGTTGTGAAAATGGAGAACCATGAAAAAGAGTTTCTTCCTGTTAGTGTTCAGATGTTTGTAAAATTTCTGTCAACAGTATCTCCTCAAAGTTCACCATTTCTTCTTCGTCTTCAACTGGCTGTTGACAAACAACAAATCAGTGCATTTCCATTCTTGTTGTGATCCGAGTCTGTTAAAATTCTGGGGATATGGTGAAAATCAGCTGAATGGAGCTCCACAGCAAAGGCAATGTTAAACTCACAAACTCGCAGACGCATCAAGCATAAAACAGGCTTCAGACCTCTTTTTTATGTTGCTCTAGTAACTAACAGGTACTAGAATTATTTCTTGAATCATTTTAAAGTTAACAAGTTTGGCACAAACATTAGTTATTCTTTACAGAATCTAGACAATTTTGTACATTATTTGTTCCTCAAAAATTGTGAAGAAATGAGTTTGAGTCTGTATGTCCTAACATTATTGGGTATTAAAAGCTAAAACAGCTTTTTTTACCCTTGTGTGACAGTCTGGAACCATATTCAGCACATTAGTGATCACTGTTTTCCATTCCTTCATGTTTTGTTCTCGCATGATTGTCTGAAATCTTGACTATTAAATGACAAAAACCAGACAGAGATTTACCACTTTTGTTCCAAGATCCCTGATGAACTGGGACGCTCGCCCTCTCATTCAGATTTTAATCTTACCCAGACAGAGTGCCCTCTCTTCTTTTACTTTTCCAAATTAACCTCCCTGCCCATCTCAGCCTCAAACGCTGGACCGCTTCCAGTTCGGACCAGTCTGAAAGCTAAATGTGTTTCCTGAACAAACAACTGGCTTCCTTCCATCTTCAGGATGACTCTGTCTTCTGAAGCGCTCACCAAAAATACAAAAAGTGCCATGTTTTTTTCTTTTTTTTATGTTATTGTACTCTCCTGCTCTCTGTGGAGGGTAAGTAATAACCTGCCTGAAGCCAAACCACTCGGCACCGCTCCTGCCTTTCATGGCAACTGGAGAAACAGAAACAGACAGCCAGGAATAGAAAGCAGGAGAAGAATAGGAGAGAGGACAGCAGAGTACATATGGCTGTTGTGATAAGAAATGAGGAGCGCAGAGAAAATGCCAGTACCATTTACAGGGAGGAACATAATTCAGATTCAGCAGACATCAGCTGAAACTGCGCTGTTTTTATTTCGCTTCCACTGAGAGCCTTTTAAAGCTGTTATTGGATTCCAGTTGACTGGAGTGTTTGAGAAACAATTCCAACATGACACAGCAGAGTTTAATTTCTGTCTCTCTCCTCTGATCCCTCTCTTTCCCCAGAGAGTCGCAGTACAGCACCAAGCCTTTTGAGCAGACGCTCAGTGTGGATCTGTGTGGAACGGCAGGTAAACTCATCTCATGTTTACTAATGTGTTTGTCAGTGTGTATATTATATCAACAGGTTACCGCTCAGTCTGTCTTCAGGCACAGTTAAGATCAACAAGAGCTTTAACTTGATTAGGAAATTTAACTGGACCACTGTTCAAGTCTCTGTGGACAAACACCAGAATAAGAGCTGATCTATTAAGGAGGTGTGTTCACAGAAAGTAGCGATCTTCCCCACAGTACGCCTAGGTATCGTTCTGAATGCTCCACTAGGGCTGAACAATTTTTGGAAAAGATCTAATTGCGATTTTTCTGGCGGATATTGCGATTTCAATTCAATTCATGATTTTCTTCAAATCAAGCTTCAGTGCAATATTCACTGTTTACAGTATAGACAACAGTGAGGAAATCAATGATCAATAGCACATAACACTTTATTCATCATCTAATATTGATGATAAATAATCTGCTTTCATTATTTAAGGGATACTTCAACTTCTACTCCTAAACAGAGGCTTTGTGTTGTTGACCTGCTTACCAGCACTTGGAAAGCACCAGAAAAGGAAGTCAAACATGTGGAGTATCTGGTACTTTCAAAATAAAATCCCAAATGTAAATTTCCTCAATAGGTTGACATTACTTCACAACCAGAGGTACGAGCATCAGGTCAACAGCCGGTCAGAGAGTCCCAGAGGCAACACGACACCATGGACAAAGAAAAGTTAATCTTGGTGGTAGAAAAATATAACATCATATATGACACCAAACATCCGTTCTACAAGGATATAGGCAGATAGAAGTGATACAAATGGTTGGGACAAATGGTTGGTTGATATCGCATTTCACGAGAGATCTTGTGCCCTCCCCCTTCCAGCTGCGCGGCGCTTCTATGTGTTGGGCATTCGCTCTATGTGGAAATCCAGGGTTAGAGACCCCACACATTAAGATAAAATATCAGACATTGAACAATTTTGATCGTACTGTGTGTGGTGTGCTCCGATAATCTCAACACAGCTCACCACACACATAACCATTCTGATAGAAGTCTCATGTGATCAAATGTGATCTGACAAAAACAAAGAAGAAGAAACAAAGCAACAACTGAAAAACTCAACACACAACATGGAAGAGGACTTGCGAGAAGAGGGAGTGATGGTGGTCTTGGGACTATTTTTGATGAAAAATCCAGAACTAAAAAAGGAAAAGACCGTGGAAAAAATTCTGGAGACAGCGTGAACATGGAGCTGGTCCTCCATTTCTGAGGTCCACCAAACTTTATTTTTCAGGTCGGCCATGTTTGTTTTTGTTCTTCAGTCAGCTCACTTCTTGATTGGCCACATTCACGTCACAATTCATGGAGTCATGACTCAGGAGTTGTCGGCTTTCCCCACGCACATGAAGATTTTTGGTTGTAAATATTGAACAAGTTTAATATTTGTGATTGTCGGCCCGACTCGTTTCAGAGCCGATTATCAGGACAAATTCACTCTTAACACCTCAGACCACAGGACAATCTTATAGTATAATCTTATAAGATATAAAATAATCTGCAGTTTGCTGTCCTTGGTTGGGACAAAAACAGCCCTGTAATCTGTATGTGTGTACCCTCTTTAAGTGATAGACGACATTATCTGTGGGACTGTTTCTCCACACAGGGCAGTTTTTGTCATTCTCACATGGATGTCATTTCCTCACCCCTCAGGTCTCACCCCTCCAACCACCCCGCCCCACAAACCCGTGGAGGACGAGCTCTTCAAACCCTCAGAGGGAGGAAAGAGTGGAGAGGGAGCGGGCGGAGGAACCAGCGGAGACACGGGAGGAGGATGCAGCGAGCCAGTTCACCCAGCTGCCAACGCCAACGTTTCCACCAAGACCACGTCCTGGCTGAGCCGCACCCACCACCAGCGGAAGCTCCCGGAGCAGACGGAGCTGTACGCGCAGCTACGGCGCATGGGCCAGGCGGGCGACAGCGACACCCACCGCAACTTTGGCGACCACGACTACTGTGCGCTGAGCCTCGGGGAGAGCCGTAAGCGGAGCGCCGCCATGCTCGGCGCCATGCTGCAGGCACAAAACGGTGGCGACAGCAACTCGGCACCCAAAGTGGTCGAGGATCAGGTGTCGGATGAAAAGGCGGCGGAGGGCGAGGAGAGGCTGGTGGTTTCAGAGGTGGAGGAGCCCCTGGAGAAGCAGACAATGACAGTGGTGATATCATCGCCGCCGTCAGACTGTCAGTCAGACGCCGCCACACCTCCAGCCTCAGAGGAAGAGGCAGAGCGTTCGTCTGCGTCGCGCTCACCTTCGCCCATCCTCCACCTGTGTCCCGACTCGCCCGCCAGCAAGACAGACTCCAGGTGAGACAGACAGACAGTGAGCGGTGTTCAGATGTAGGTCAAGAAGATTAGATTATCTGATACTGCTGTCTGCGTTCCAGCTTGGGAGGCGATGAAAAGCTAGAACACAGCTGAGGGAGGATAGAAGTACAGTAGACCCCTGCATGACAATACGAACCCCTGAGAGGGAAGAGGGAGGAAGAAAAGGCTGCATTATTTAAAGCTATTTTAGACTTTTATTCTCTATCCCTGCGGTTTAGTGTGGCCCTCTCATCTAAATTTATCACACACAGTGAAGAAACTGTCTCAAAGTGAAGAAACTGTCTCAAAGTGAAGCCTCCACCGCTGCTTAGCTCTGAATTATGGCCAGAGGTGAAGCTTCTGATGTAAATATGAATAAGGAATTATACTCAACACTGTTTGGGGACAAATTTACTGTGAAATCAGAATATAAGTCACATCGGTGCTAAAGTTATTGCCTGTTTTTGGATGTCTCCCAGAAGAAAAGTAGTATAACTGTCTTCCTGCAGGGTGACCTCTGTCGTGTTTCTCTTTTAGTTAAGAATGAACAATATTGAAATTTTGCAGATATCCAGTTTTTCACCTGTTACATCCAGCAGGATGAGATTTATAAAACAACGTATTTAGTCCGTACTAAATGTGTACATGCTAGAGCTGGGTATCAATTCAGATTTCCCAAATCGTTGATTCTTAGAGAACTAATGCTGTAAATAGTAGAAACTAACTCTAACTTTGTGCATTATTAAAAATATTAACTTTTGCATTAAGAATTGAGCCCAAAGCAGTTACAGTAATCATGTACTTTTTTATTAAACATAACCTGACCTAAACAAAAATGTAATAATTTAAATCAAATCAAACCACAGGGCAGGCAGTGTAAATAAGGTGGCTACAAACAACGCTGTATGGTCAAATGTCCTTTCATATGAATGCTGCGACAGCATTGGTTATTTTCTCAGCTCGTGGAGAGTTTGCTGGTAACTTACATACAAATGCCTTTACAAGCTGCGCTTGCTTCGGGTCCGACATCTTTGCAGACAGCGTTTCCAGGTGGTGTCGCGTAAAATGATTTCGGAGATTCATTGTGTTTCCACAATATGTCACCTGCACGCTGCAGATCTTGCATATAGTTTTACTCTTGTCCAGTTCATTGTCTTCAGTGTTCCCACCATGATGTTTTGTTTAACAACGCTCCTCGCCGAGTGACGAGATATCGCGAGATCTCTGGTCTGGTCATGCGAGAAGTGACATGGCATTATGGGAAATGAATGGCTGGTCACGTGAGACTACTCAGCGTAAAACTGCGGGCTGCATTACACACTGAGAAAAGACGTATTCAAAAATCGATTTAAGGATCTTATGATCGATATTGGGCCATTCAATGAAAAATTGATTCAAATCGATTAATCGATTTTTAAAAGCCCCGTTCTAGTACATGCACCAAAACCCTGACATTGACTTGAGACCATAACAACTCTGAATATTCTACGTACATCATGATCCAACTGAAAAGGTGCACAAGGGTCAGCCCCTCTCCATCCACAATCCATCATCCAACAGAGTGCCCAGCTGTCATCCATCCATAAATCCAACCAACTGATCATCAGTTCAGTGAATTGTCCATCCATGCATCAATCATCCTTCCTTCCATCTATGTATCCATCTATTTATCCTCCCATCCATCAGTCCAGTGCATCCATTTATCCATTCATCCAGCTGTTCATGCGTTCATCCAATCATCTATGCCTTCATCCATCCATCCATCCTTCTGTCCATGTATCTATTATCCAACCATTTATAAATTCATCCATCAGTCTTTTTATTTATCTGTCATCTGTCCATTTGTCCTTCCATCTATCCATCCCACGTCCATGCATTGATCCAGTACTCCACCCATCCATCTATCCATTCATCCATCCATCCTTCCATCCATGCATTCAACTATAAGCCACTTTATCCTTCCATCCTCCTGTCCATGCATCCAACCATCCATCGTTAGTGCATCTATCCATTCATGCTTGCACCCTTCACTCCATGCTTTTATTATCGATCCAAGCCACCTCCATGCATTGGCCTAGTAATCCATCCATCTGTCTGTCATCCATCCATTAATTTGTCCATCTTCACATCCATATATCGGCCCTTTAATTATTTCTCCGTTTTTTTAATTGAAGAAAAAAATCAGCCTAACCATCCATCCTTCTGTCCATCAGTTCAAAGAGCCATCCATTCAGGTGTCCCTTGAAAAAGAGATCTCTGATTTTGTTGGCTGTGTAAAGGTGAAATAAATAAATAAATAAATGATCCATGTATTCATACATCCAATCAATCTGACCCCAAAACAGGGGAGTGGGAAAAAGCCGTGTCTGAGTCCCTGCGAGATGTAAACATAAGAACTGAGTGAATAAAATAATGAAAACAACCCTCAGTATATGTTTTTTTATTGAGGACTGTACTGTTTTACTTTAAAGGTCAGCCCTCATTTTTTTCTTGTAGATCCCACATTTCACATAAAATAAGGTCACACTCTGTTCTCCTTACAAGGACAATAACAGAGCAGACAGGGCTGAACAAGGAGGAGACTATGAATACCAGGGGATGCTGTCCTGCAGTCTGAAGAGACTCTTTTTACTGCAGTTCACCTTTTTTCCTCCAGTCTGACATGTTGGCTTCACCTTATATTTGACCTTATCTCTCTCTCTCTCTCCTCTTCTTCTCATCCTCTCCCAGTGAGAACTCGGAGATCTGTCCTGACGACACGCAGAGGAACAAAGCCAAGTCTGAAGAGGTACAGGACTGTTCATACTCAGTAGTTTTCTACATGCTACAACACTGACTTACTGTTTTACATTTGTTTTGGGACTTTTCTGCCTTCTTTTCCAACAAGCCAGGATTGTCATGCTTGAAAGAGGCTTTTAGAAAGAGGCTGCAGTGGGGACTTCAGCCTCAACATAACTGCCAGGCTGATATGCAAGAAACGTTGAATCAAGGACACTTGTTTCAAAGCATTGCCGCAACTTTTAAGACATATGTGAAGACATTGTCCCTTTGTCAAGGCATGTCCTCTTTGGTTACTGTTAAACAAAACCTTCTGTGCTCTTTCCCATTTGAAGTAATGGACGTTCTCCTACTATTTGACATGCTTGTATTGTTATCTCATCATTTTATTCATTTATAAAGTGGGTCTCAGAGGGAGTGAAATCAGACCTAGTATTAAAACTGTTTTCTCCAACATTTGAGCATATGTAAGTTTTCTTCTTGAATGTCAGCATGGTTGATCACAGAGTCAAATACAAAGAAGTGTTTTTATTAAAGTGGTTTTTGGGTTCAGGAAAATTTGTTAAAAAAAATACTCTCACATAACCAGGATGACATTTTGAGTTGTTTTAAGCACAACTTTTAGCCCTGCCAAGGTCACAAAGTTACAGTGAAATTTAAAACCCTGAGCTCAGAAAAACTATCCTGGACAAAAGTTGAACTTAAGGTAGTCCAGAAATGGTTACTGTGAGTGTGGACTCTGGGATTCGATGCCAGTGGGTTAGTCAAAGAACCATTAAAGGGTCAGTTATATCCTGAAACTCCCAAAAAATTCAACTGCATTAAACAGGATCTGAAGTGTGGAGGCCCAGTTCTCTGCCTTTCTGCTTCAGTTCCTCATCCATCTGTATTCTGTACTGTCCTTTGTCCTTACTGTTGCCATGGTTTCCCTGTTGCCAGGACAACTGCCAGGTGTTTTACATCCACAACCTGCCAAGCAGCGTGACCCAGAACATGCTGAGGAAACGCTTCCAGGTCTTCGGCAAAGCGGAGGACTGCAAAGTCATCATCTGCAACGAGTAAGTGTCTGGATCCTGGCTTTTTCTTCTTCTTCTTCTTCTTCTTCTTCTTCTTCTTTTGTAAGATGTAGTAAAGCTGTGCAGGTAGAATGAGTCACAGTCTGTTTGTATGCAGGTTGCATCACTGAGAAGTTCTGTGCTCACATGTTTCTGCTTGCCAGTTCATATTAAATTGAGATGTTATTGCTTGCCTGAAAAATGGACTCACTGGGCTTCGTAAATGAAATGCAAACAGGAAGTCATCATAAATTCCTGTCTCAATATCCCTAAAGTAATCTGACAACCTGTGGGAAAACTGTGTTGAGATGTAATAAACATTACAAAGGAACCGTATTGGATGGATTCAATCTAATTATACTTCCAACCTGTTCATCGAGTAAACATTGACTGATAGGATGCATGTGATTGATTCTTCTACAGATGCTTGTTCATCTCCCTAAAAGCGACCTGTCTTATTAATGCATGTGTCTGTCGCTCTGCCCGTGTGGTTTCAGGGAGCGCTGTGGGGTGATAAAAATCCGCCAGCAAGGGGCTCAGAGACACCGGAGGGAACGGGACACTCTCTTTCAGAATGGACCTGCGGGCCTGAGGAGGCTGACGAGGAAACGCTACATAGATCTTGGTAAGAAAAACACAAACCAATTTTTAAGTGCATCTTTAAGAGGAAATAGGCTGCAGTTGTAAGCTTTAGCTCTGTTCTTGCTCTTAAACTTTGGGTTAAGTCTATTTGGTGAAGATTTAAACCTCCGCCAAGGTAGCTCATATACATCTATAAGCAATAGTTCCATGATGTACTTGGGAACTAATGCACACTTAGCCTTTAAATATGAGTAGATACAATAATGCAAGTTCAGGAATAAAATATAAAAACTCAAAACAATGGTGACAAAAAGAAATAATAAAAAAAGGCAAAACAAAATTTAGGTTACTTAAACAGTAAATCAACAAAATGTATTTATTAAAAAGCAGAGTAAATACAGATAAAAAGAAAAGTATAAACCATAAATGTACGATAGTGAGACACTACATAAAAGCCAGACTAAAAAGATAGCTAACATGCCCAAGAGTTATAAATAAATTTTAAGTTCAATGTGATACGGTGGATCTAGCTCGAGATATTGGTCATCAACCTTTAATCTTGTTTTTAAGAAGGCTAGATCAACCTGGGAATTGCCCACACCGATATTATAACTTCAGTTGGTTATGTGACACTGGAATTTGGTGTCATTGCGCTATTCTGTGATAAATGTGTGATAATTTCTAAGAATGTCAGAGAATGTGTGATGTTTCATAGGTTTGTTAAAGCCATAGACTGCACATCTTGTAAATCGGACATCTGGGGCGGAAGAGGCATAAACAGCAATCTGGGTAAATGTACAAAATGTAAGAACAACTGTAGAAAAGGACACTGCAAGTTCTCGATTTCTAGAAGAGAGTGGGAACCCTGATCAAACTGTGGAGATACTTTGACGTGGACTTCTGGTGTTTAATCCATTTCCTCTCTTCTGTTAGATGAGGCAGGTCCTGGTCCCGTGAAGAGCAAGTACGATGCACTGGACTTTGACACTCTGCTGAAGGAGGCCCAGAAGTCCCTGCACCGCTGACAGCACAGTGCCCCCCCGACTGGCCAGCCTTAGTAAACTGCAGCATCACCCCTCCAACCACACGGCTCTGCTCTCCGACAGGCCTCTCAGTACCTCCATGCAAGGCAACCTCGCAAAATGTTTACATTTTTACCATTGGAATAAAGTAACGACAAGGACCTTGATGTTTTTGTTTTTTTAAGTTTTTGTCACCGGAGGATACTGCTTAAAAACGAGGAAGCCACTGGGCGTCCGGAGGAGTTACCAGACGTTGGAAGGAATAGGACTTTAAACAGCAATGGTACAACTACAAACAATGACGCTACTGTTCTGCTGAACAACAATAACAAAGCTGTATGTGTTGGTGACGTCACTGCCCGCCGCGGGAGAGCGGGCGTGAGAGACATCTGTAGCAAATCCTTGCTATTCCTGCGTTGCGTTGGTCGTCGTGGTGTGCGTTTCTGCGTGTGCGTGTTCTTTGTTCTGTTTGTTTTGTATAAAAAAAGAAAAACCTCCCTCTTTCCGGTTAACGGTGGTGAACCTGCAGCTGTGTTCGCCATGAAGTCGTGTGGTTGCATAACCAGAAAAAAAAAAAAACCCCTGCTTTGTTTTAGCGAAAAATTGTGGATGTTAAAATTTCAAAATCTATTGTGCGTGTGTGTTATGGACAAAGAATATATATATAAAAACATTTAACGTAATCATTTGATGACTGATAAAGTTTACAAATCTAAAATGAAGAAGAAAAAAATCATGTTTTTTTCTTTTTTGTAATTGTAGTGCTTCCTTGATTTGATCTATGCACTGTAAGGAGGTAAATGTCTCCGCTGTCCTCCACTTCCCCCCCTTTGAATCGATTCTCTAACTCTGCCATGCTGAATATTCTGGCCTCTGCTACTGGCTGCTGCAGGCTGTTTGGTAGGCGTCGAACACATCGAGACCCCGACTTTAACTGGAAAAAATGACTTCGAAATCAGCTGTACAAAACATGTAAAGATTGTCATTTATTACAAAAGAACTGACACTTCACACTTTATAATATGGTTGTAAAATAAGCTAGCACAAACTGCTTATGTGGTGTAACATTTTTGTCAATACTCCTCGATGTTGAATGTAGATGCAAAATGTGATAAATTATAGAAATATGAATAATGTGTATCGTACCTCAATCAAATCCGTAGATTTCGCCAAACTTAGAAAAAAGGCTTGTTTTAAATTGGCCAAACATATCATGGAGTTCTTCCAAAGTCATTGGCATTTGTTTAAAGAAAATCTGAAGATTAAAACAGAAAAAACAGGTCATATGTGTGCATGAGTTAGCTTGATGCTAACACAAAATGGATATTGCCATTTGAAGGCTAACAGGTTTAGCATTTACTCTAGCTTTAACTTAGGAAACAGTCTGTTTCCCTTGTAAATACTGGATAAATACATAATTTGACCCTCATTTACAGATGATGAGTTAAATTAGGAAGGCTTTTTTCCACATTATCTGAGATGGTGACATTTCCAAATTCCTCTATACCAATATAGTTATGGTCTAGTCGTTTCAATAACAGAGTTAAACAAAAGATACAAAACTTAACCTTGCCATGAATGAGGATGTATTGTCTCTAACCGTAGTTTTCCAGTTATGAGTTATTTCATTTTGCTGATAATATAAAGGGTCAGTATATACATGGTCATTATTTGTGGCTGTGCATGTATACAGAAATATTCTTATCTGCCAGTACAGATAATCAAATTTTTAAGCTTTTATCTGCCAATTTCAATATCCCGTCGATCAACATTGTGCATCCCATTGTACAAAAAGATCCCCACTGAAGTTAAAGCAACAATAAAAATAGCAACTTTAAAGTCAGTCTGACGTATAATCATGAAGAAAAACATCTATCCCATTTCCACAGAGTGCTATGTATCTTCTTTTGGCACTATTTAACTTAAGCTGCAGCTCAAATGTGTCCACTATCCCTAAAAAAGTAGCCACTTAGCCTGTGTTGGTATTGTTTGCCTGAAAGATGTGACTGACATTAGATTACAAAAACACTCTTCTCACGGTTGAACATCACTGCACAATTGGACCAAGTATTTGATTTGTGAACCATTACTCTAAAGGCCTTTACACACCAAGGGTGAAGTTAAACAGCACAAAAGTGCGCCAAAATGTTTGTGCCAACAACAAGTGCTTTCATTGATGCTTTCAGATGTGGGCTTACTGGACACAAAATACAAAAAAATCACATTCGGAGGCCTCATGGCAAAAAAGTGACGGAACTAAAGTCATTAATTTCATCATCTGTCAGCAGTATGGCACCACAACCATGCACCAGTAAAAACTTAAAAAAGTAAAGTTTTGAATTTGGATAAAAGTCACATGATGTCTTCAATTTCTCACAGATTAGTGATGGAATATTTAAAAATCACTTCCCATCTGTATGTTAAACAGTAGTAATTGGAGGTTTAATAGGGCCCTTAAATAATTTTGTGGATTTATAAAGCAAAACTACTGACTTAACTGAATCATCACATCACTTCATAAGACACTGAGTCAACTCTAAGATAGTATTTTCCACATATTGATCAAAGTAAGCCCAACATTTAGGACTAGTCTTAAAATTATTTTGAGACCCACCACCTAGTCAGACATCCTCCTATTTATTCAGATGTGTCTTTCCCTTCATGTGTTGATTCCAGGTCTTTTTTCCACATCTTGAGGGGTCTTGATGTGTCTCTGATAGGGTCCCTCTGAACATGTGTCCAACAGGCTGAAACCTGGCGACACCCCCGAATGCCACAGCCAATGCAACAGTTTCTGTTTACATTTGGACTGCAGCAAGCAGGACGTAAATGGGGAAATGAAGTTTGCTTTTCGTAACGAACTCAGTCTGATTTCATCACTTCTGCACTTCGTCCAGACCATCCCCGTCAAACAAAATGTTCTCAGATGAATCCAGCTGTTTGGATTTTTTGGACATTGTGACTTTAGAGCTTTAAATTGGAGTAAGCTGACCATTTTGCCCACCATTGCCCGCCCATTGTCTTCGTTAAGAGGTAGATGAATCTGTTGGTTCAAATGGAATGTACTCAAGAATCTGAATGTAATCATCGTGTTTTCCCCATTTCTGCTTGTCCAAAGATTGTGGAGCTTTTCTGGTGCTTTAAAAGGTCGACTTGCTGGGTCATACGGTTTTACGGGATGTGACCGATCATGGCTTCGAAGGCAGTCCGGGTAGCGCCTACGTAACGAGCCTAAAGCAGCCTGTAGCAGGGGCGACGAGGAGGGAGAGAGCTTCCAAGCCTGCCAACATGGCGGCAACACACCGCCGCCAAACACAGCTAGGGAAGAGCGAGGGATGGGATTGAAAATAGCGAAAAAAGTTTCAGGCGAGGATCTGATCCTGGTCTGGGAGGTACTGTATCAGCTGAGCATCTCTACCTCACATCCATCCATCCCCGCTCCGCCCTGATGTTCAGTCTCTCGTTCTAATGGAGGCTCTCCCCTTATCTTGAACAAGTCTCTCACTGTTTTGTTTTGTCTGAGCTGTTCTTTGTGTAAGGGTGTCCCCATACTAATGGGCGGTTTTGGGTAGTTTGGGGGTTCGTGTTTGATTTTTTTGTACTAAGACTCCTACTCCTGAGCCCTGTGTGAGGGGGGGTAATCTCTGACTCTTCTTCGCTTGCCTCATAACGGTTTGAAGCGTGTCCGTTTCTCGGAGTCTCGACCTCGTGTCCTTGTGTAACTTGAGTGTTTTGTCTTTGTCTCGTGTTTGAGTCGGACACTGCTGACGCTTGCAGGTTGGTTAGGACGGGACGGGAGGGGGCGAACGGCGGCTCGGGTGGTTTGGTTTGTTGGGTCCTTGAACGCAGTCGGAGAGGAGGATTCACACACTTCCTTTTTCAAGGACTCGCCCAAGGACTCGCCATTCCCACCGTTCCTCCCCTCCCAGCCCGGGGATTTCACTAAAACGCAGCCCGACTCGTCCTCTAACTCTATCTACCGCTTTTTGTCTCAGTGGGTTCAAGGCCTCTTTTCCAGGTCTTTCCCAAACCCCTGGTATACTCCCTCTGCTTTTTAACAGATAATCCAACGTTCCCCTTCCTCGTCCTTGCTCTATCTAATCAACTCCTTGGTAACACACACAAAAAATTGAATGTTTACATCACTCGATTCTCCTTTGACTTTATTAGGAACGCACACTAAGTACAAAGGCGCCTTATTCAGTGTTTTAAAGAAATAAAACTGCAAGCAAAGTGGCCCAGAAGGTTCCTCCTTCAGGCTCGCTGATGTCCAAAACTAACAAAACAATTTAGTGCTATACATACTGATTGAGAAACAAGGTGTCAAATTAGAATAAATGGAGAAAAATCAGAAATTTAACTACACTTATAATAAACAACTGAATGAGTATTTGTGCTTAGTATGTATACTACTAAAAAGTGAGAGAATGTGCTGGTTTACATATTAAAAAAAGAATATATTATAATATATGAATATAAAATGTGTATATAGCACTATGCCTCGTTGTAAACATAAATTGTATTGTGTGTTTCATTGTTTTTTTTTTCTAAAAAGGTGGCGGGTCATTGTTGATTGCGAATCAGACCGGGAGATGGTCGGGTCAGTTTTGATGAGTTCATGTTCGTTCGGTGCAGGGAGGAAATTAAGGGACAAAATTCAGTTGAAATGATTTCACACAAAAAGTCCGACACTGTTGTAAAAGAAAGACAAAAAAGATCCAAGTATCCCTTTAGACTACCACGCTAGAAGGTTCTATTTCTGTGCTGTTTATGAAATATTTTTAATGTTTTATTTGTTTTCTTGAAAAGCAATTTAAAATGCAATACATAATAATCTTTAAAAACAGCCTTTCCAATATAAAATATACTGAGGTAATAATGTACAGTTAACGAACGACAACACAGGCAGTCTTTGAGCTGCGGATTCAGTATGCTACTGAACTGTGTGTAGACTGCTGTTCAACTCACAAACACAACGAAAATACAAACTACAGGAGGAATGTGGTCAGCTGTGTCGTAAACACGTATACTAAAGAAACGGTACTAATATACTCTTGCACAAATAACGTCCCAAGTAGTGAAATACCTTCACGTCTTTTCTTCTCATTGAAAGGAAGCTGTTGTATCTACGTTATTACCACTTTCTGATGGTGCACAGGTTCTGAATTGCATTGGACACTTACTTTTATTACAGTAACAGTGATTAACTGTACATGTATGACTGTAAAGGAAAGAGAGAGAGATGTCTGTAGCTGGTTTGACCCAGTTAAAGTTGATACAGATTAAGCAGACGCTGGAGAAATCCCAATTCTACTGCAGCACCAAAAGGAATTTAGATAAATAGATCAAATGCAAGGTACGCCACAGTATAAAAATCCAAGTGATTTTGGTGGAAGATCTCAGACTTCTGTGCAGCAGGACGGATGCATCAGTGACTGATGTGTCACCAAGTTGTGAGCTTCTTTGAAAATGCAAAGTATTTAAAGAGTAACAGTCAGTGTGTTTACATGCAAAGTTTACTCTTACTTGAATTAAACAACCCTCCTCGAAACAGTGATATCTTAAGGCAGGTCAAAATGCAACATACAATATATTTTTCTGTATTTTTTCGATCTCCAGGTCAAAGCTTGATGTGGAGACTGAAGAGCTTTTTCAGGAGCCTTTACTCAAGTCTAATCTGACTTGGATGTGAATATCTAAGAGAGAAAATTATCAACATCTGCATAATCTGGTTTGTTAGTTTAACTGTGGGAATTTAATCAGAATAGCATTTCTGAAATCTTTTTAAAGTCCACTTGTAGTCCAACTAACAGCATATATACATGTTTATTGATGCTACGATACAAATCTGACATCTACCCTCCTTCATACCCTGATATCGACTCAGAATAGCACAGATAGCAGAATAGTTAGCCAGCATGTCCCATGCACAAAGCAAAAAAATCCAGAGTAGCTAGGTTCATACGATATTTTCTTAATTTACCGAAATAACCTGATAACACAAGAACATTGAAAATAGCATAGCATCAACCTGATGCCTTAAGTTTAGGCCCTATGTCTTGAACTGATTCGTTAGAGAGAAGCTAATAGATCAGGGTGGCGCTGTTCCAGAAGCTGAGCTGCTTTGTTAGCAGGCGACAAAAGGTAGCTAATGCTAAGGTAGTTTTTCTGCTTTCGATGCTGAAGGTCTCCGAGCACGGAGACCTGGCATCCCTAATTAATTGATAATTAGGGATGCCAGAATTAACACTGTGGCCATGAACACAGGCCCCTCAAATGACTTTTAATACTGCATGTAAGCGCACTGACTGTTCAACAATAAAGCAGATCCAGGATAAAGGAAATGTAGAGAATAAACAAAAAGAGTCCTAAAGCTATAGTCAAGTATTTCCAATTTTGTGTCTCACAGAGCAATGAAATTATTGCATTATTTATACTCATATTCCCGGAGGTCAGCTGGTGTTGGGATTTCTGCCGCGGCTCTAGCTGTGCCTGAGAGGGTTCCTTCATTGTTTGGAGGTGACTGACATCAAAACCCCATTTTTCATCATGGCAAGCCTTAAAACTCAATTGGGGGGAAACAAAGCTACCATGAGCTTTTGTTATAACTGTTTCAACTCCTTTCCAATCCAATGTGGTTTTACTATGAGATAATTACTGACGTAATTAAAACTTTTTCAATAGCCATATTATAAAAAGGTATATACATATATATGAATATATATTTGTGTGTTTGTGTAGATATCTAGATGATTATATACTTTCTTATAGAAAACTTTGATGTTGACCATTCTCCTCAGTGTTTTGAGAACACGTTGACACATTTCAGCATAATAATACCGCTGTCCGCTCGGTCTAGGTCCTAGATTGATGGGCAACGAATCCAAATAATAATAAAAAAAGTAAAAAAAAAAAAAACTTCCAAAGGGAATAACCCCTGTCAGAATGCAATACCTTCTTTCCACTCTTCATTTCAGAAAAATGGAAAATGGCAAGAAAACCATAACACTTGATAGGCAAGTTGACCAAAAAATAAAAAAACAATAACGAGTGGCCCATGAACAAAATGTGACGTCTTCAGCAGCCACGTCATATTCAGTTTTATTGATGTTGTGTTTCTGAAACCATCGGCCACAAAAACGCGTCTTTGTTTTCTAGTCACAAACTGTTTCTTTGGTTCAGAAAACAATGTATCTGTCAGCTGAACACACGCCAACGCTCGGCCCCTACAGCCACGCCAGTGCTCGCAATACCGACCAGATTCTGAAAACAAGGTCCCACATCCACCGCGATCAGTCTGGAAACGGCCGTGTCACATTTCAACATCCACAGAATCTACGGGGTGATAATCTGTCAGACTTGATGGCAACAGTGATGTCAAATAGGTACTTAGTAGGGACTGCAAACTGTCCAAATCTGCTTCATGTGAGTGGCTGTTTTTGTGGTGGAAGAAAATACTTTGACATAAAGGGCATACATTGTTTTTGTTGTTTTTCATTACTATTGATTTTGTTGTCTATTTACATCTAATGACTATCAACTTCACAATGATTTTTCTTTTTTAACTTAGTTTTTGGTAAAACAAAAAGGTAAATACTGCTAGTGAGATTTTATATTTTTACATATGTTGGTTTTATTTTGCGTTTCTTCTTTTTTTATTTATACGCCACTTAGTTTGGATGTCTTTAAATTGTGTTATTTTCTCCGTTTTGTGTGATTTCATATGTCTTGAGAATGGAGACAAAGGCATTTCAGTATTTTTGAATTGTTAAAATCTAGTTTCATAGAAGCGGAAGTATCTGATGTTATAAATTATATTTTAATTCATGTAAATAGTTTAAAACAGAAGACTATGGCTTCCTTTTAAACTGAATACATTTCTCTTCAGAGATTGTTTACATTATGAAACTGTAGAGATGTGCTCCTCATATACTGTATAAAGTACATATATTCATTGATTTGCCTCCAAAAAATAAAATCCTAATGAACAGCGATTTCTCTGTGAAAGTGGTGATTTTTGATGAAGGTTTAATGTTTACGTTTAGGGGAAATATTCGAAAGGACTGTAAGATACTTGTGTAATATGGAGATGACGTGAGAGTTACGTCACATACTGGTGGCAAAAAGACGATGTTAAATTATAGAGTTAAATACGGGGGTGTAGTTTGAATACCTGGTTAAAGGGGAAAATGTCTTACCGTGCCAAAGGACATTAGGAGAGGAACACAAAGTTAACATTTGATTGTCACAATGGCAGTAAAAAAAAATCAATATTTGGTTCCTGTTTCAAAACCACTGCAAAAAATACAATAATTACAAACTAGATTTTTACATATGGAAACTGTCATAAAAGTAAAGTTGATTTGTTCTGTAAACTAACAAGTATTATTTAATATTTGACCTAATTTTAATTGTCATTTTTCAAATTCTAAACGCAGATTAGAAAAATCAGAGGCACATTTTACTTTTATAGAATAAACGCATTTCATGGTTTAATACAAAAGACTAAATCATTATAGACTTTATTAATAGATAAAAGAATTTATTATTTTAAAAATATTTTATTAACTGATTGATACAATACAGTCAGCATGTCTGAATTAAGCTGAGTACATTGAATACTTCATTGACTGAGTTATGTTGCACCAATATGAAAGAAAAAAGTGCATTTTTTGCTTTAAATGATAAGTCCTGTACTTCATAAAACTGATTTTCCATGTGCATTAAGTCCACTTTAGTCTTTGTTTATGCAGTAACTTCAGTTGTGCTAACATTAGCCTCCTCCGCTAACCTTAAGGAACTATCGATGCTAACATGCTCGTCACACAGCGAGGTGTTTCATGTTTAATTGAGGCACATTAATCATCGACATGTTCTTTGGGTTTATCAGAGACATCAACAGGACAACTGTTACAAGATTTGTTTCCGAGTATAACTCCAGTGTTTATCAGTCAGTCGGTCCATGCTAATGTTCCCTCCCTTTGTTTTGACTTTATTGAGGCACCACATCAGCCCCAGAGAGTCCGTCATCAGTTCATCAAAATATGTCATGAACTTTTTGGGTTGTGTCAAACATACATAACGTCCTCAGCGGAGATAATGACAACTGAAACACTTTATTCAATGCATTAAAAAATGAAGTCATGAACTAGAAAAGCACTCAGAGAGCGCAGACCTCCACCAAGCAGCTCAGTTCCAGCAGTGGCTTTTCCACAATCCCTGTAAAAGATACAATCCTGGATCACCAGATCCAGAATAGAGCCAGGATCCAGACCAAACTCAGCCCATGCCTGGAGGTTGTTGTCCTTTATGAACACAACAAGTTTTGGGAACATCACTTAATATTTTGATTTTATATGAATTATTGAATGTCATCAGTGGGATATCCCATTATAAGGTTCAATGTTTTTTTGTGTTGTCAATCTGGATCAGATCCAGATGAAATTTACCTTGATGATAGAGACATGGACCCCATATTATCCTTTGAAATTTGAAGTAACTGTGTTAAAACATGGCAGAGATATGATTTTTTAAAATTCCGCCCAATGTTATGTATGGGATTTTTTGAAATTTGGGGAATTTTTTGCATCCAGATAAATATACGTATCCCCACCAAAATCTAATCATTTCTAAATCGGGCCATTACCAACATCTCCTGAAAATTTCAGCACAATCTGTCCTGTAGTTTTGTGTAATAACGAAGTCATGAATTCGAGACTGTGAATATGCGTGTAGTTCTGATTCTTCATCTCGATTATATGCACAATTCATAATTATTTCGTGTATGAATTCATGCATAAATTACAACAATGTGTACATTTAGTTGAAAATATTTCCCTCTTATTTTCGTTCTTTCACTCCAACATTGCTGAAGCTTTTTTTTGTAGCCATGAAGCTTAAATAAAACATACCACATCTCCTCCATGCTGAGGAGAGGTTCAGCTCCATAAAGCAGTACCATCATGGACCCTCCCTCTTCCCAGTCTTCCCCTGGTTAAACAGCTTCCTATTAACAGGCTGCTGGCAATTTTCCGCCTGGCTAAACTGTGATTCACATGTGAGTGACTGCACTGATGATGTCTGTTCACAGGACAGCGCTATACCAGCGAACTGCTGTATTAATGCTCCCTGATGTCCTGTCCCTCACACTCCAGGAAAAACACAGGGGAGTATCTACAGAGGGAAGGAAATCTGAATGTACCGCACTGAATACCAACATTCAACAGGGTGTGGAGCAAAATGGCCCCCGCACAGATGAAAGAAAGGTCTTAAGACAAAAATATGAGTAAATGCATCTATATGGAGGCACAAAAAGGCGATTTGACATATCCAGTCAAGTCTTTGATACAGCAGATGGTTATGAAAGGCTATTTAGATTTATATTATTACAGCTGGGATATCTACCAGTGCATTTACAGAAAAAAGCAACTTATCTCTCATGACAACAAACTAACAAATGTACTTTGTAGATAAATTTCCCATAATGAGTGAACAAGCTCATAAAATGTACCTCCTGATTCACACTTTTTGCCTGAACTCTGATTCATATATTCAGTTTCAATGTTAGAGCCTGCTTACAACTACTGATGTTAAAAAACTGTTTTCCTTACTGAGCACCCCTGATCTATCTGTGCTGCTTGGTGCCATATTGTCAACAACTCTGCATTCATTCTGCCATCTCTGGTCTGCACTTGTCATGCTACCGTAAGCCAATGGGCTTTTTTTTTTTCTTAATATAAGTACTTTACCATGTGGAGGAGATGTGTCAAACATACCGAAGGGCATAAACAATGTAAAATAGCAGAGAATGGGCTCTTTAATTAATTAACTAGAAAGCACTCGGAGAGTGCAAACCTCCTCCAAGGTAGCTCACATATTGCTGTTACATCTATAGGCAATAGTTCATAATAAAGTGACCATCATAATATGATCCATTGACCCTAAAAACCCACACTCACACTCAGAATCATGTTGATATTATTAATTAGACAGTTATTGGGCAAAAACAATCGTTCGCTAATGGAGGTTATCTGGATCACCACCAAATCTAATCATTTTTAATTTGGACCATTACAAACATCTCCTGAACATTTCTGCACAATCTGTCCAGTAGTTTTTGTGTAATCTTGCCAACAAACAAACAAACAGCTGGTAGACGCCCCACTAGTGCAAAGATGTTCATCTTCAACTTCAGCTTCACTTTATTTATTGTCCCTTAAATGACGATTTGCAACAATTGATCACAAAACACTCACAATAAGACGGTAAAAACTCACAATACAAACAATAAAAAAATCATTTAAAAATATAATTAAAAAAACATTTAAAAAAACAATCATGACATAGAATCATAGACACACAGCATATCCAGTACAGAGGCACGAGGCATTGATACAAGTAGTTTGATTAGGGTAAGTTATCTTTGATCGAACATCTGTATTTAACCTTATGACCTTGTTAATAACTGAGCAGAATAAAGCCAGAGGGGGAAGCAGACGTATGAAATCATCCTGTCAGCCGTTTCCTGCCCTGCTGTCCTCTGTTTGGATGTTTCTGTGGGCCGGTCGTGACTGCAGCAAACAGAGCTGCTCTGCAGTGCAGAGTTATTAGACACACAGCGGCATCCCCGTGAGCTTCAGCTTAACAGTGACAGGAACACCAGGACAAGAGGAGACTTCTGTCAACCAGGAATAACTGAACCTCGCTCTACTGACTGTCACAGAGGCCCCAGTACTACTACACCGAGTCTTCAGCTGGTCCATGATACCCCTGTTACTGCTTTGGGAGGATTATACACCAGTTCACTGATCACCAAATACAAATGAAAATATTAACACTCTTTAATTCTTTCCTGTTTTACAATAAACACAACCTGTTGAGCTCATTAGATCTAAAAACACACTCGATTGGCTCTGAGTTTGTCTTTAGCTGTTACTATCCATTATGTTTTTCTAAGAAGTGAGATGAACAAGCACAAAAAAAGGAAAAGAGAAAATATGGTGCAGCAGATGGTTTGGAGATCCAGACAGTGGTCATCTGTTCTGCAGTTAACAGTCTCAGACAGGACTTACTGTTCTGGCCCATAAAAACTACTATAGTAACATATAAACAAGCTTTATTTAATTTAAGAGATTTTTTAATTCAACTGTGTAGAAAAGAAGTCTTCGGAAGAACATGTCAGGAATACAACTGTGTACTAAAATCAAATTCAAGATTCAGGTCAGTGGTCAGAAAAAGAATGAAGAACATCTAGAAGAAAAGGTCCAATTTTTTACTTTACAGGTGCAGGAAATACAGAGCTAAAATATGCCTAACTGAAGCAGAGCTGCACCAAGAATTTCTGCAATGCTGCTTAAAAATAGTCCTTCCAGAATAAATGTTTTTACTTTCAAAATCTTAAGAAAAACAAACAAACCAAAAACCAAAAAGTTCTGATGAAGAGGTCTTTTTTTGCCTTAAATTAGGTTCATACATTCATTAAAGACGGCCGAGTCTGATCACAGTCACTAAAGAAAACCCCTGTCCCTGCTGTATTCTCTCTCTGTCTCAGATGCTCCATTAGATCTCCTGCCTCTTTCAGGCTCTGTATCCCCTCTTGGGTCCAGTCCGTCCGAATTGGTTCACAGGTCTGCTCTATTGTAATTGGTCCGTTCAGCACTGCTTTGCAGGATGTTGTCAGCAACTCTGCATTCATTCTAACATCTACTCCCTACAATGGGCTCAAACTGATGAGGAAACAATGACAGGATGTCACATTGGAGGGTTTATTCAGTGGGACCAGAGAACAAAACATGTAAGACAACTGCCTGCACCTCAGAGAGGAAGAAGAGGTCTGAGGGACAATCACACTTGGATGTGCTGCTAGAAAACAGTTACCAAAACTATAATTACCTCCACCAAGAAGGTTTTGTTTTCACTGGCGTATGTTTGTCTGATTGTTAGCAAGATTATGCAAAAACTACTGGACGAATTTTGCTGGAATTTTTATTGGTAATGGCCAAACTTAGAAATGATTAGATTTTGGTGGTGATCCATGTATTTGTCTGGATGCAAAAAATTCCCCAAATTTCCAAAAATCCCATCAGTTAACATTGGGCAGAATTTTAAAAAATTATATCTCTGCTATTTTTCAACAGATTTGCTTCCATTTTTACAGGATAATATGGGGTCCATGTCTCTATCATTGAGGTAAATATCATCTGGACCCAAGTTTATAATAGGAAATCCCATCGAAGACATTCAATAATTCATATGAAATCAAAATACTAACTCATCAACCACATGACCAACACTTTTCAAACCTAACCCCACTCACTAAGTCCACCCTGCTGAACAAGCCTGTCTTGGTCCCGTGTCTTCAGCACCTTCCCTTGCTCTAACCCTAACCCCATCCTGGCAAAACCCCCCTTTCCTGTCATCACCTTAGGGCATACTTTTAAGTGATGTTCCCAAAACTTGTTGTGTTCGTACCAAATAACAACCTTCGTGTATGTGCTGATTTTGGTCTGGATCCTTGCTCTATTAGGGATCTGGTGGTCCAGGATTGTATATTCTACAGGGTTATGGAAAAGCCACTGCCATACCTGAGCTGCTTGGCAGAGGTCTGCACTCTCTGTGTGCTTTCCTAGTTCAAAATGGTTTGATCATATTGTGTTTGTAATTAGTCTGAAATGTTATAATCCTTGTTTTTTAACCAATACACAGGTATTTTAACCCCGAGAAGAACGACTGCCTCACACCTCGTCAGCATTTGTTGAGATGGCACTGCAAAGATGCAGGTCTGTTCATCGTGTTGCAAGCTGTGATACTGTTGGTTTCTGCACCTTTCTGGAGTTGCTGTCAAAGCTTCTTAACTGTCCTCATGAGAAATGCTGATCCAGGCAGACTCACACATCACACCTGCCTGGAATAATTTTGCACAGATTCCTGAGTGTGCTGAGGAGCTGAGAAAAGAAACCATGAAAGACAAACTTCACTGTGCCAATTACATCTTATCTTATACATTTCAGTGAGAGTTTTGAAATATGTTTATAAAAAAGAGAGACTGGTCTGTTTCTCATTTTCAGACCGTCTTTTGCCTGTCTCAGAACAAAGGAGTTAGCCAGTAGAAATACTTTCCCACCTTTATGTTAAAGCCTGGAGCTGTGGTTAGGGATGAACCACAAAACAGATGAAAACCTTCGTCTGTTGACTGTTTTTGATTCACTTTGTGTAAGCACTGAGACAACGAAAGGCCAACTATTACCTGTCCTTAAAGAAGCCAAACATGCTTTTTTTTTTTTTTTTTTAAATGTATAGCACTTCTAGGAACAAGACAAAAAGTCTGCGGTGTGAGGACTTCTCTCTCCCTCCCCTCTGTGCCATCAACTGCCGAAAACATCTCAATCAAATATACCTACCATTGTTTTATCAGCAGTTGACAGTTGATATGACTTCATCAACAGTCATGAAAATGATATGTCACATCTCAAGGGGCTTATCTCTTGAGATGTGAATTGAGAATTTACATTCAACAAAGACAAATATGGTGCTATACAAAACAACGATTGATTGTTTGATTTAATCTATATTCAGCAGAGACAAATGTAATGAAGACAGATTTGTGATCTGGGCATCCATGGGTTTGTCCCTATCATGAATACTTTACAGCCAGCCCTGAGGCCTTCACGTCCTCTTCCTCCAGACCATGGATCACCAGTGAACAAAGGGAGCCTGAATGTGAGTGGAGAGTGGACTTGTTTGATATTAGGTTTTGTTGTTGACCAAATTAGTATTATTTGTATGACATATTGTCTTGTATTATTATTAGAATACCGTTCCACTGACCTCAAAATTATTGACAAATGAAGGCACCTGGCGTTGATGCATTAATGATGTAGGTGGAGTAAACAAATTGAAACATTAATTTAAACATTATGTGTCTTTATTTAAACTGTTTATTTTTATACATTATGTTTTCTTTTCATTGATTGTTTGTACAGATCAAAAACATCCACCAAAGGTAAAGAAAGAAAAACTTAACCATCTAAATAGAAGAAGATCCTGTATGTTGGTGTGAACTCAATACAAGTTGGTCAATGAAAAAGAAGGATTTACTTTTTTTACACCCAAAAAGTCATGTTTGAGCATATTTTTTTTTGGAGTCCCAAATGGAAAAAAAGTCATAGGTTAGCCTTAGTGTTTTTTCAGATCCTGAGCTGACAGAAAAAAGCTTATAAGTCCATTTTGAAGCAAAATATGACCAAACTGTCTGCACTAGCATGTTTCTCGGCCTGTTTTACACCCAAAAAGTCATGTTAAAGCATATTTTTTTTTGGAGTCCGAAATGGAAAAAAAGTCATAGGTTAGCCTTAGTGTTTTTTCAGATCCTGAGCTGACAGAAAAAAGCTTGTAAGTCCATTTTGAAGCAAAATATGACCAAACCGTCTGCACTAGCATGTTTCTCGGCCTGTTTTACACCCAAAAAGTCATGTTTGAGCATATTTTTTTTTGGAGTCCCAAATGGAAAAAAAGTCATAGGTTAGCCTTAGTGTTTTTTCAGATCCTGAGCTGACAGAAAAAAGCTTATGTCCATTTTGAAGCAAAATATGACCAAACCGTCTGCACTAGCATGTTTCTCGGCCTGTTTTACACCCAAAAAGTCATGTTTGAGCATATTTTTTTTTGGAGTCCCACATGGACAAAAAGTCATAGGTTAGTCTTAGTGTTTTTTCAGATCCTGACTTTTTTTCCATTTGGGACTCCAAAAAAGAATATGCTCAAACATGACTTTTTGGGTGTAAAACAGGCCGAGAAACATGCTAGTGCAGACGGTTTGGTCATATTTTGCTTCAAAATGGACTTATAAGCTTTTTTCTGTCAGCTCAGGATCTGAAAAAACACTAAGGCTAACCTATGACTTTTTGTCCATTTGGGACTCCAAAAAAAATATGCTCAAACATGACTTTTTGGGTGTAAAACAGGCCGAGAAACATGCTAGTGCAGACGGTTTGGTCATATTTTGCTTCAAAATGGACTTATAAGCTTTTTTCTGTCAGCTCAGGATCTGAAAAAACACTAAGGCTAACCTATGACTTTTTGTCCATTTCGGACTCCAAAAAAAAATATGCTCAAACATGACTTTTTGGGTGTAAAACAGGCCGAGAAACATGCTAGTGCAGACGGTTTGGTCATATTTGGCTTCAAAATGGACTTATAAGCTTTTATTTGCCAGCTCAGGATCTGAAAAAACACTGAGGCTAACCTATGACTTTTTGTCCATTTAGGACTCCAAAAAAAATATGCTCAAACATGACTTTTTGGGTGTAAAACAGGCCGAGAAACATGCTAGTGCAGACGGTTTGGTCATATTTTGCTTCAAAATGGACTTATCAGCTGTTTTCTGTCAGCTCAGGATCTGAAAAAACACTAAGGCTAACCTATGACTTTTTGTCCATTTGGGACTCCAAAAAAAAATATGCTCAAACATGACTTTTTGGGTGTAAAACAGGCCGAGAAACATGCTAGTGCAGACGGTTTGGTCATATTTTGCTTCAAAATGGACTTATAAGCTTTTTTCTGTCAGCTCAGGATCTGAAAAAACACTAAGGCTAACCTATGACTTTTTTTCCATTTGGGACTCCAAAAAAAAATATGCTCAAACATGACTTTTTGGGTGTAAAACAGGCCGAGAAACATGCTAGTGCAGACGGTTTGGTCATATTTTGCTTCAAAATGGACTTATATGCCATTTTCTCTCTGCTGACAATTTGAAAAAACACTAAGGCTAACCTATGACTTTTTTCCACTTAGGACTCCAAAAAAAAATATGCTCAAACATGACTTTTTGGGTGTAAAACAGGCCGAGAAACATGCTAGTGCAGACGGTTTGGTCATATTTTGCTTCAAAATGGACTTATAAGCTTTTTTCTGTCAGCTCAGGATCTGAAAAAACACTAAGGCTAACCTATGACTTTTTATCCATTTCAGACTTCAAAAAAAATTATGCTCAAACATGACTTTTTGGGTGTAAAACAGGCCGAGAAACATGCTTGTGCAGACGGTTTGGTCATATTTTGCTTCAAAATAGACTTATAAGCTTTTTTCTGTCAGCTCAGGATCTGAAAAAACACTAAGGCTAACCTATGACTTTTTGTCCATTTGGGACTCCAAAAAAAAATATGCTCAAACATGACTTTTTGGGTGTAAAACAGTCCGAGAAACATGCTAGTGCAGACGGTTTGGTCATATTTTGCTTCAAAATGGACTTATAAGCTTTTTTCTGTCAGCTCAGGATCTGAAAAAACACTAAGGCTAACCTATGACTTTTTTTCCATTTGGGACTCCAAAAAAAAATATGCTCAAACATGACTTTTTGGGTGTAAAACAGGCCGAGAAACATGCTAGTGCAGACGGTTTGGTCATATTTTGCTTCAAAATGGACTTATAAGCTTTTTTCTGTCAGCTCAGGATCTGAAAAAACACTAAGGCTAACCTATGACTTTTTTTCCATTTGGGACTCCAAAAAAAAATATGCTCAAACATGACTTTTTGGGTGTAAAACAGGCCGAGAAACATGCTAGTGCAGACGGTTTGGTCATATTTTGCTTCAAAATGGACTTATAAGCTTTTTTCTGTCAGCTCAGGATCTGAAAAAACACTAAGGCTAACCTATGACTTTTTTTCCATTTGGGACTCCAAAAAAAAATATGCTCAAACATGACTTTTTGGGTGTAAAACAGGCCGAGAAACATGCTAGTGCAGACGGTTTGGTCATATTTTGCTTCAAAATGGACTTATAAGCTTTTTTCTGTCAGCTCAGGATCTGAAAAAACACTAAGGCTAACCTATGACTTTTTTCCATTTAGGACTCCAAAAAAAAATATGCTCAAACATGACTTTTTGGGTGTAAAACAGGCCGAGAAACATGCTAGTGCAGACGGTTTGGTCATATTTTGCTTCAAAATGGACTTATAAGCTTTTTTCTGTCAGCTCAGGATCTGAAAAAACACTAAGGCTAACCTATGACTTTTTGTCCATTTGGGACTCCAAAAAAAAATATGCTCAAACATGACTTTTTGGGTGTTAAACAGGCCGAGAAACATGCTAGTGCAGATGGTTTGAGTCATATTTGGCTTCAAAATGGACTTATAAGCTTTTTTCTGTCAGCTCAGGATCTGAAAAAACACTAAGGCTAACCTATGACTTTTTTTCCATTTGGGACTCCAAAAAAAAATATGCTCAAACATGACTTTTTGGGTGTAAAACAGGCCAAGAAACATGCTAGTGCAGACGGTTTGGTCATATTTTGCTTCAAAATGGACTTATAAGCTTTTTTCTGTCAGCTCAGGATCTGAAAAAACACTAAGGCTAACCTATGACTTTTTTTCCATTTGGGACTCCAAAAAAAAATATGCTCAAACATGACTTTTTGGGTGTAAAACAGGCCGAGAAACATGCTAGTGCAGACGGTTTGGTCATATTTTGCTTCAAAATGGACTTATAAGCTTTTTTCTGTCAGCTCAGGATCTGAAAAAACACTAAGGCTAACCTATGACTGTTTTTCCATTTGGGACTCCAAAAAAAAATATGCTCAAACATGACTTTTTGGGTGTAAAACAGACCAAAAAACATGCTAGTGCAGACGGTTTGAGTCATATTTGGCTTCAAAATGGACTTATAAGCTTTTTTCTGTCAGCTCAGGATCTGAAAAAACACTAAGGCTAACCTATGACTTTTTTTCCATTTGGGACTCCAAAAAAAAATATGCTCAAACATGACTTTTTGGGTGTAAAACAGGCCGAGAAACATGCTAGTGCAGACGGTTTGGTCATATTTTGCTTCAAAATGGACTTATAAGCTTTTTTCTGTCAGCTCAGGATCTGAAAAAACACTAAGGCTAACCTATGACTTTTTTTCCATTTGGGACTCCAAAAAAAAATATGCTCAAACATGACATTTTGGGTGTAAAACAGGCCGAGAAACATGCTAGTGCAGACGGTTTGGTCATATTTTGCTTCAAAATGGACTTATAAGCTTTTTTCTGTCAGCTCAGGATCTGAAAAAACACTAAGGCTAACCTATGACTTTTTTCCATTTGGGACTCCAAAAAAAAATATGCTCAAACATGACTTTTTGGGTGTAAAACAGGCCGAGAAACATGCTAGTGCAGACGGTTTGGTCATATTTTGCTTCAAAATGGACTTATAAGCTTTTTTCTGTCAGCTCAGGATCTGAAAAAACACTAAGGCTAACCTATGACTTTTTTTCCATTTGGGACTCCAAAAAAAAATATGCTCAAACATGACTTTTTGGGTGTAAAACAGGCCAAGAAACATGCTAGTGCAGACGGTTTGGTCATATTTGGCTTCAAAATGGACTTATAAGCTTTTTTCTGTCAGCTCAGGATCTGAAAAAACACTAAGGCTAACCTATGACTTTTTTTCCATTTGGGACTCCAAAAAAAAATATGCTCAAACATGACTTTTTGGGTGTAAAACAGGCCGAGAAACATGCTAGTGCAGACGGTTTGGTCATATTTTGCTTCAAAATGGACTTATAAGCTTTTTTCTGTCAGCTCAGGATCTGAAAAAACACTAAGGCTAACCTATGACTTTTTTTCCATTTGGGACTCCAAAAAAAAATATGCTCAAACATGACTTTTTGGCTGTAAAACAGGCCAAGAAACATGCTAGTGCAGACGGTTTGGTCATATTTTGCTTCAAAATGGACTTATAAGCTTTTTTCTGTCAGCTCAGGATCTGAAAAAACACTAAGGCTAACCTATGACTTTTTTTCCATTTGGGACTCCAAAAAAAAATATGCTCAAACATGACATTTTGGGTGTAAAACAGGCCGAGAAACATGCTAGTGCAGATGGTTTGAGTCATATTTGGCTTCAAAATGGACTTATAAGCTTTTTTCTGTCAGCTCAGGATCTGAAAAAACACTAAGGCTAACCTATGACTGTTTTTCCATTTGGGACTCCAAAAAAAAATATGCTCAAACATGACTTTTTGGGTGTAAAACAGGCCGAGAAACATGCTAGTGCAGACGGTTTGGTCATATTTTGCTTCAAAATGGACTTATAAGCTTTTTTCTGTCAGCTCAGGATCTGAAAAAACACTAAGGCTAACCTATGACTTTTTTTCCATTTGGGACTCCAAAAAAAAATATGCTCAAACATGACTTTTTGGGTGTAAAACAGGCCGAGAAACATGCTACTGCAGACGGTTTGAGACATATTTTGCTTCAAAATGGACTTATAAGCTTTTTTCTGTCAGCTCAGGATCTGAAAAAACACTAAGGCTAACCTATGACTTTTTTTCCATTTGGGACTCCAAAAAAAAATATGCTCAAACATGACTTTTTGGGTGTAAAACAGGCCAAGAAACATGCTAGTGCAGACGGTTTGGTCATATTTTGCTTCAAAATGGACTTATAAGCTTTTTTCTGTCAGCTCAGGATCTGAAAAAACACTAAGGCTAACCTATGACTTTTTTTCCATTTGGGACTCCAAAAAAAAATATGCTCAAACATGACTTTTTGGGTGTAAAACAGGCCGAGAAACATGCTAGTGCAGACGGTTTGGTCATATTTGGCTTCAAAATGGACTTATAAGCTTTTTTCTGTCAGCTCAGGATCTGAAAAAACACTAAGGCTAACCTATGACTTTTTTTCCATTTGGGACTCCAAAAAAAAATATGCTCAAACATGACTTTTTGGGTGTAAAACAGGCCGAGAAACATGCTAGTGCAGACGGTTTGGTCATATTTTGCTTCAAAATGGACTTATAAGCTTTTTTCTGTCAGCTCAGGATCTGAAAAAACACTAAGGCTAACCTATGACTTTTTTTCCATTTGGGACTCCAAAAAAAAATATGCTCAAACATGACTTTTTGGGTGTAAAACAGGCCAAAAAACATGCTAGTGCAGACGGTTTGGTCATATTTTGCTTCAAAATGGACTTATAAGCTTTTTTCTGTCAGCTCAGGATCTGAAAAAACACTAAGGCTAACCTATGACTTTTTTTCCATTTGGGACTCCAAAAAAAAATATGCTCAAACATGACTTTTTGGGTGTAAAACAGGCCGAGAAACATGCTAGTGCAGACGGTTTGGTCATATTTTGCTTCAAAATGGACTTATCAGCTCTTTTCTGTCAGCTCAGGATCTGAAAAAACACTAAGGCTAACCTATGACTTTTTTTCCATTTGGGACTCCAAAAAAAAATATGCTCAAACATGACTTTTTGGGTGTTAAACAGGCCGAGAAACATGCTAGTGCAGATGGTTTGAGTCATATTTTGCTTCAAAATGGACTTATAAGCTTTTTTCTGTCAGCTCAGGATCTGAAAAAACACTAAGGCTAACCTATGACTGTTTTTCCATTTGGGACTCCAAAAAAAAATATGCTCAAACATGACTTTTTGGGTGTAAAACAGGCCAAAAAACATGCTAGTGCAGACGGTTTGGTCATATTTTGCTTCAAAATGGACTTATAAGCTTTTTTCTGTCAGCTCAGGATCTGAAAAAACACTAAGGCTAACCTATGACTTTTTTTCCATTTGGGACTCCAAAAAAAAATATGCTCAAACATGACTTTTTGGGTGTAAAACAGGCCGAGAAACATGCTAGTGCAGACGGTTTGGTCATATTTGGCTTCAAAATGGACTTATAAGCTTTTTTCTGTCAGCTCAGGATCTGAAAAAACACTAAGGCTAACCTATGACTTTTTTTCCATTTGGGACTCCAAAAAAAAATATGCTCAAACATGACTTTTTGGGTGTTAAACAGGCCGAGAAACATGCTAGTGCAGACGGTTTGAGACATATTTTGCTTCAAAATGGACTTATAAGCTTTTTTCTGTCAGCTCAGGATCTGAAAAAACACTAAGGCTAACCTATGACTGTTTTTCCATTTGGGACTCCAAAAAAAAATATGCTCAAACATGACTTTTTGGGTGTAAAACAGGCCGAGAAACATGCTAGTGCAGACGGTTTGGTCATATTTTGCTTCAAAATGGACTTATAAGCTTTTTTCTGTCAGCTCAGGATCTGAAAAAACACTAAGGCTAACCTATGACTTTTTTTCCATTTGGGACTCCAAAAAAAAATATGCTCAAACATGACTTTTTGGGTGTAAAACAGGCCGAGAAACATGCTAGTGCAGACGGTTTGGTCATATTTTGCTTCAAAATGGACTTATAAGCTTTTTTCTGTCAGCTCAGGATCTGAAAAAACACTAAGGCTAACCTATGACTTTTTGTCCATTTGGGACTCCAAAAAAAAATATGCTCAAACATGACTTTTTGGGTGTAAAACAGGCCGAGAAACATGCTAGTGCAGACGGTTTGGTCATATTTTGCTTCAAAATGGACTTATAAGCTTTTTTCTGTCAGCTCAGGATCTGAAAAAACACTAAGGCTAACCTATGACTTTTTTTCCATTTGGGACTCCAAAAAAAAATATGCTCAAACATGACTTTTTGGGTGTAAAACAGGCCAAGAAACATGCTAGTGCAGACGGTTTGGTCATATTTTGCTTCAAAATGGACTTATAAGCTTTTTTCTGTCAGCTCAGGATCTGAAAAAACACTAAGGCTAACCTATGACTTTTTTTCCATTTGGGACTCCAAAAAAAAATATGCTCAAACATGACTTTTTGGGTGTAAAACAGGCCAAAAAACATGCTAGTGCAGACGGTTTGGTCATATTTGGCTTCAAAATGGACTTATCAGCTTTTTTCTGTCAGCTCAGGATCTGAAAAAACACTAAGGCTAACCTATGACTTTTTTTCCATTTGGGACTCCAAAAAAAAATATGCTCAAACATGACTTTTTGGGTGTAAAACAGGCCGAGAAACATGCTAGTGCAGACGGTTTGGTCATATTTTGCTTCAAAATGGACTTATAAGCTTTTTTCTGTCAGCTCAGGATCTGAAAAAACACTAAGGCTAACCTATGACTTTTTTTCCATTTGGGACTCCAAAAAAAAATATGCTCAAACATGACTTTTTGGGTGTAAAACAGGCCGAGAAACATGCTAGTGCAGACGGTTTGGTCATATTTTGCTTCAAAATGGACTTATAAGCTTTTTTCTGTCAGCTCAGGATCTGAAAAAACACTAAGGCTGACCTATGACTTTTTGTCCATTTGGGACTCCAAAAAAAAATATGCTCAAACATGACTTTTTGGGTGTAAAACAGGCCGAGAAACATGCTAGTGCAGACGGTTTGGTCATATTTTGCTTCAAAATGGACTTATAAGCTTTTTTCTGTCAGCTCAGGATCTGAAAAAACACTAAGGCTAACCTATGACTTTTTTTCCATTTGGGACTCCAAAAAAAATATGCTCAAACATGACTTTTTGGGTGTAAAACAGGCCGAGAAACATGCTAGTGCAGACGGTTTGGTCATATTTTGCTTCAAAATGGACTTATAAGCTTTTTTCTGTCAGCTCAGGATCTGAAAAAACACTAAGGCTAACCTATGACTTTTTTTCCATTTGGGACTCCAAAAAAAAATATGCTCAAACATGACTTTTTGGGTGTAAAACAGGCCGAGAAAACATGCTAGTGCAGACGGTTTGAGTCATATTTTGCTTCAAAATGGACTTATAAGCTTTTTTCTGTCAGCTCAGGATCTGAAAAAACACTAAGGCTGACCTATGACTTTTTGTCCATTTGGGACTCCAAAAAAAAATATGCTCAAACATGACTTTTTGGGTGTAAAACAGGCTGAGAAACATGCTAGTGCAGACGGTTTGGTCATATTTTGCTTCAAAATGGACTTATAAGCTTTTTTCTGTCAGCTCAGGATCTGAAAAAACACTAAGGCTAACCTATGACTTTTTTTCCATTTGGGACTCCAAAAAAAAATATGCTCAAACATGACTTTTTGGGTGTAAAACAGGCCGAGAAACATGCTAGTGCAGACGGTTTGGTCATATTTTGCTTCAAAATGGACTTATAAGCTTTTTTCTGTCAGCTCAGGATCTGAAAAAACACTAAGGCTAACCTATGACTTTTTGTCCATTTGGGACTCCAAAAAAAAATATGCTCAAACATGACTTTTTGGCTGTAAAACAGGCCGAGAAACATGCTAGTGCAGACGGTTTAAGTAATATTTGGCTTCAAAATGGACTTATAAGCTTTTTCTGTCAGCTCAGGATCTGAAAAAACACTAAGGCTAACCTATGACTTTTTGTCCATTTGGGACTCCAAAAAAAAATATGCTCAAACATGACTTTTTGGGTGTAAAACAGGCCGAGAAACATGCTAGTGCAGACGGTTTGGTCATATTTTGCTTCAAAATGGACTTATAAGCTTTTTTCTGTCAGCTCAGGATCTGAAAAAACACTAAGGCTAACCTATGACTTTTTGTCCATTTGGGACTCCAAAAAAAAATATGCTCAAACATGACTTTTTGGGTGTAAAACAGGCCGAGAAACATGCTAGTGCAGACGGTTCGGTCATATTTTGCTTCAAAATGGACTTATAAGCTTTTTTCTGTCAGCTCAGGATCTGAAAAAACACTAAGGCTAACCTATGACTTTTTTTCCATTTGGGACTCCAAAAAAAAATATGCTCAAACATGACTTTTTGGGTGTAAAACAGGCCGAGAAACATGCTAGTGCAGACGGTTTGGTCATATTTGGCTTCAAAATGGACTTATAAGCTTTTTTCTGTCAGCTCAGGATCTGAAAAAACACTAAGGCTAACCTATGACTTTTTTTCCATTTGGGACTCCAAAAAAAAATATGCTCAAACATGACTTTTTGGGTGTAAAACAGGCCGAGAAACATGCTAGTGCAGACGGTTTGGTCATATTTTGCTTCAAAATGGACTTATAAGCTTTTTTCTGTCAGCTCAGGATCTGAAAAAACACTAAGGCTAACCTATGACTTTTTTCCATTTAGGACTCCAAAAAAAAATATGCTCAAACATGACTTTTTGGGTGTAAAACAGGCCAAAAAACATGCTAGTGCAGACGGTTTGAGACATATTTTGCTTCAAAATGGACTTATAAGCTTTTTTCTGTCAGCTCAGGATCTGAAAAAACACTAAGGCTAACCTATGACTTTTTTTCCATTTGGGACTCCAAAAAAAAATATGCTCAAACATGACTTTTTGGGTGTAAAACAGGCCGAGAAACATGCTAGTGCAGACGGTTTGGTCATATTTTGCTTCAAAATGGACTTATAAGCTTTTTTCTGTCAGCTCAGGATCTGAAAAAACACTAAGGCTAACCTATGACTTTTTTTCCATTTGGGACTCCAAAAAAAAATATGCTCAAACATGACTTTTTGGCTGTAAAACAGGCCGAGAAACATGCTAGTGCAGACGGTTTGAGTCATATTTGGCTTCAAAATGGACTTATAAGCTTTTTTCTGTCAGCTCAGGATCTGAAAAAACACTAAGGCTAACCTATGACTTTTTTTCCATTTGGGACTCCAAAAAAAAATATGCTCAAACATGACTTTTTGGGTGTAAAACAGGCCAAGAAACATGCTAGTGCAGACGGTTTGGTCATATTTTGCTTCAAAATGGACTTATAAGCTTTTTTCTGTCAGCTCAGGATCTGAAAAAACACTAAGGCTAACCTATGACTGTTTTTTCCATTTGGGACTCCAAAAAAAAATATGCTCAAACATGACTTTTTGGCTGTAAAACAGGCCGAGAAACATGCTAGTGCAGACGGTTTGGTCATATTTTGCTTCAAAATGGACTTATAAGCTTTTTTCTGTCAGCTCAGGATCTGAAAAAACACTAAGGCTAACCTATGACTTTTTTTCCATTTGGGACTCCAAAAAAAAATATGCTCAAACATGACTTTTTGGCTGTAAAACAGGCCGAGAAACATGCTAGTGCAGACGGTTTGGTCATATTTTGCTTCAAAATGGACTTATAAGCTTTTTTCTGTCAGCTCAGGATCTGAAAAAACACTAAGGCTAACCTATGACTTTTTTTCCATTTGGGACTCCAAAAAAAAATATGCTCAAACATGACTTTTTGGCTGTAAAACAGGCCGAGAAACATGCTAGTGCAGACGGTTTGAGTCATATTTGGCTTCAAAATGGACTTATAAGCTTTTTTCTGTCAGCTCAGGATCTGAAAAAACACTAAGGCTAACCTATGACTTTTTTTCCATTTGGGACTCCAAAAAAAAATATGCTCAAACATGACTTTTTGGGTGTAAAACAGGCCGAGAAACATGCTAGTGCAGACGGTTTGAGACATATTTTGCTTCAAAATGGACTTATAAGCTTTTTTCTGTCAGCTCAGGATCTGAAAAAACACTAAGGCTAACCTATGACTTTTTGTCCATTTGGGACTCCAAAAAAAAATATGCTCAAACATGACTTTTTGGGTGTAAAACAGGCCGAGAAACATGCTAGTGCAGACGGTTTGGTCATATTTTGCTTCAAAATGGACTTATAAGCTTTTTTCTGTCAGCTCAGGATCTGAAAAAACACTAAGGCTAACCTATGACTTTTTTTCCATTTGGGACTCCAAAAAAAAATATGCTCAAACATGACTTTTTGGGTGTAAAACAGGCCGAGAAACATGCTAGTGCAGACGGTTTGAGTCATATTTGGTTTCAAAATGGACTTATAAGCTTTTTTCTGTCAGCTCAGGATCTGAAAAAACACTAAGGCTAACCTATGACTTTTTGTCCATTTGGGACTCCAAAAAAAAATATGCTCAAACATGACTTTTTGGGTGTAAAACAGGCCGAGAAACATGCTAGTGCAGACGGTTTGGTCATATTTTTCTTCAAAATGGACTTATAAGCTTTTTTCTGTCAGCTCAGGATCTGAAAAAACACTAAGGCTAACCTATGACTTTTTTTCCATTTGGGACTCCAAAAAAAAATATGCTCAAACATGACTTTTTGGGTGTAAAACAGGCCGAGAAACATGCTAGTGCAGACGGTTTGGTCATATTTTGCTTCAAAATGGACTTATAAGCTTTTTTCTGTCAGCTCAGGATCTGAAAAAACACTAAGGCTAACCTATGACTTTTTTTCCATTTGGGACTCCAAAAAAAAATATGCTCAAACATGACTTTTTGGGTGTAAAACAGGCCGAGAAACATGCTAGTGCAGACGGTTTGGTCATATTTTGCTTCAAAATGGACTTATAAGCTTTTTTCTGTCAGCTCAGGATCTGAAAAAACACTAAGGCTAACCTATGACTGTTTTTCCATTTGGGACTCCAAAAAAAAATATGCTCAAACATGACTTTTTGGGTGTAAAACAGGCCGAGAAACATGCTAGTGCAGACGGTTTGGTCATATTTTGCTTCAAAATGGACTTATAAGCTTTTTTCTGTCAGCTCAGGATCTGAAAAAACACTAAGGCTAACCTATGACTTTTTTTCCATTTGGGACTCCAAAAAAAAATATGCTCAAACATGACTTTTTGGGTGTAAAACAGGCAGAGAAACATGCTAGTGCAGACTGGTTTGAGTCATATTTTGCTTCAAAATGGACTTATAAGCTTTTTTCTGTCAGCTCAGGATCTGAAAAAACACTAAGGCTAACCTATGACTTTTTGTCCATTTGGGACTCCAAAAAAAAATATGCTCAAACATGACTTTTTGGGTGTAAAACAGGCCTGAGAAACATGCTAGTGCAGACGGTTTGGTCATATTTTGCTTCAAAATGGACTTATAAGCTTTTTTCTGTCAGCTCAGGATCTGAAAAAACACTAAGGCTAACCTATGACTTTTTGTCCATTTGGGACTCCAAAAAAAAATATGCTCAAACATGACTTTTTGGGTGTAAAACAGGCCGAGAAACATGCTAGTGCAGACGGTTTGGTCATATTTTGCTTCAAAATGGACTTATAAGCTTTTTTCTGTCAGCTCAGGATCTGAAAAAACACTAAGGCTAACCTATGACTTTTTTTCCATTTGGGACTCCAAAAAAAATATGCTCAAACATGACTTTTTGGGTGTAAAACAGGCCGAGAAACATGCTAGTGCAGACGGTTTGGTCATATTTTGCTTCAAAATGGACTTATAAGCTTTTTTCTGTCAGCTCAGGATCTGAAAAAACACTAAGGCTAACCTATGACTTTTTGTCCATTTGGGACTCCAAAAAAAAATATGCTCAAACATGACTTTTTGGGTGTAAAACAGGCCAAGAAACATGCTAGTGCAGACGGTTTGGTCATATTTTGCTTCAAAATGGACTTATGATTTTTTTCTTTTTGCACCTGGGGTCAGACTTTTGAAAAAATAAAACAACAACATCGTACCATATTTTTGTTGTTGTTTTTTTGCCATTTTGGACCCTAGAAAAAACATTGCTGCAGTGTTACTCTTTGGAACCTTTTCAGGCAGGAGAACATGTTGGTTCACAAGATTTGTTAATATCTGACTTAATAATTAACTTATGAGTATTTTTTTCACCAGGTGTCAGATTTTTGAAAACATGACATGCTACTTCTATGTCGACCAGCTCATGATGGTAGAGGGAAGTAACACAAAACCAAGTGTTAAGTGGTTGAAAAAAAAACATTTATTAACAAAAATAAGATGTTTAACAATAACAAAAAGTGAGGCAAATAAAAACTAAATGAGTGCTGTAAACAGAATTGAAAACGGACATGAAAACGCCTAGAGTTTTCCTACCCCTCTCGTTTTTAAACAAAAGAGAAACAAAAACCTTACTGTTCTGACTAAGCAAAAGATAACAAAATACAATACAAAACAGCACCCAGTCCCATATGTCTAACAATAATTCTCTAAGTGTGTTCAGTGTGTTCGAAATTAAAAAGGTTGCAATGTGTCAACAAATCTAGTGCCTCAACAAGTTTTAGAATCTACAACAAATAATTTCTAGCAAGAGGAAAGAGGCACGCGAGCATGGCTGGCTACAACTTGTTGAAGATTCTGGTGTCTGCCAGCTTCTTAAGCCTCCATCTGTGGTCCTTAGTCACTCCTGATTGGTGGTTTCAGATGGTGGACGTCTCTTCGCCAATCAGCATTCCCCAGAGTAGGTCAATCTATCAATCAATCTTTATTTGTGTAGCACCAATTCATAACAAGTGTTATCTCAAGACACTTTACAACAGAGCAGGCTGAAGACAAACTCTTCATTTTATGGATTCACATATATGCATATATACAAATAAACACGTAAAATACAGGTATACATATATATACATCCAACACCCATCATAAGTCCAAATAGCCAATCATTAATCCCTCCATCATGGCGGCAAGAATAAACCCTCTGTTTAGCAGCAGGAAATCTTAAATGTGGATCCCAGTCTCCTGATGAACAGCCATCCACACCATGCAGGTGGACGGGATCCATCAGCAGCAACCTGGGTGTACACACACACGCGCACACACACACACACGCGCACACACACAAGAACAGACACTCACAGGAGAGAGGCAAAATCCCCAGAATACGGCGGCAGCTGCAACCCTTTTTGCCATTTCGGCCCCAAAACTAACCATATGCCGAAAAGTGACTTTTTGGGACCTTTCAGGCAGGAGAACATGCCAGTGCAGAAGGTTTGGTCATATTTGACTTAAAATTTGACTTTTGAGCATTTTTTTGACCTCAGGTCAGACTAAAAAAAACAAAAAAACATCATGCTAACATATGACTTTTTTGCCATTTCAGGTCCAGAGAAAAATATGCTAAAAGTGATTTTTTGGGACCTTTTCAGGCAGGAGAACATGCCAGTGCTAAAGATTTGGTCATATTTCACCTGAAATATGAGTTATATGCATTTTTACCTCAGGTCAGATTTAAAAAAAGACAACATGCTAAATGTTAAATCCCAAGTTCTTACTTCACCACTGCCATACCTGACTTCCCTGTCAGTCAAGGCCAAGCCACACCCCCAACATTATAAAACCCCGCCCTCAGGCCTTCACGTCTCTGACCATGGATCACCAGTGAACAAAGGGAGTCTGAATGTGAGGGGGAAGTGGACTTAATTCTTATTAACTCTTATTTATTCTCCAAATTTGTATTATTTTTGATATGACATACTGTCGTATTTCATTAGATTACTGTTGCACTGACCTCAAATTTATTGACAAATTAAGGCACCTGACGTGGATGCATTGATGATGTAAGCAGAGTAAACTAATTAAAACATTCATTTAACATTGTAAGTCTTTAAACTGTTTATTTTTATACATTATGTTTCCTTTCCTTTGAGTGTTTGTAAAGAAAAAAATCATCCACCAAAGGCAAATAAAGGAGAAAATAAAACTTCTAAACAGAATTAGATCCTGCATTTTTGTAGTTCACTCAATATAAGTTGTTCAATGAGCCAGCATAATTTACATCATAACCTTTTGTAGGTTAACTGGTGACTCCAAATTGCCCTTAGGTATGATTGTGAGCATGAGTTCTTGCCTGTCTCTCTATGTGGCCCTGTGATTGGCTGGCAACTGTATCAGGGTGTATCCCGCCTCTCGCCCAATGACAGCTGGGATAGGCTCCAGCCCCCATTGGACCCCAAAAGGGAAAAGGGCAATAGAAAAATAACCTTGCAGAGCAGATGGACCTGCCTGATGCATTGTATGAAATCCTGCAGGACCATCTTGCTAACCTCCATCGTCCAGCGACTTCACCGGCTAAATGCTTAACAGCCCTGCAGACGTGACAACAGGAAGTGACTGCATGTTTGCAAACAATGGCAGCTGCTGAAGTGGTCTTCGTGGATGCGGTGATATCTGCAGTTTTATGGGAAATAGACTCAACTTCTTCTTTGAAAGAGGAGCAAAGAACGTCCCTTAAAGCTTTCCTAACGGGAAATCATGTTTTTGCTCTTCTCCTGACCGGGGATCACTGCTGGGAAACTGGGAGAGATGTGGAAGTCCTTTGTGGATGCCGGTTAGTCTATGGTAGTCATGGTCACTCAATGATACTTGGTGAAATCTGATGATCAGTCTAATGAATGAAACGTAGTTTAAGCTAACGGCTAACAACTGAATCGAGCTGCTACGTCATACTGTGGCTTGAAATGGATTAGTCTGTGATGAGTGTGACTGGCAGGACGATCATTCAATCACCAGCTGCAGTTGTTTTGAAGGTTCTGCCTCTGAAAACATTTTCTATGGGCTCTTCTCCAGATGGACTAGTGAAATATTTCCGTGATGGATCCATGAAACTGTCTGTCTGGCGTATCAGGTTAATGGAAAGAGAATGAATGAATGATTTAAATGGAGAGTTCCTAATAACTACAAAAGCCATTTTGTAGAACAAACTCGCACCAAACATGTCAGAAGGTGAGCTAAGATATCCTGTCTATGGAGAACTTTGTTGTGTCATTGACTGTTCTTCATTTAATATTCTGAAACCCAGAAAGTGGACCCTCAACTTGTTAAAAACGTTTTAAGTGCATCTTCATGCCAGATTTAATCACCCTTAAAACATTTTAGCAAAGAGAAGGAGAGAAAAACTGGATGATCAGGGATTTAACACAAACTTATTGATGAGCTTGAGCTTGAATTCATCTTAACCGTGCTCTCAGTTCCATCCATGCTTCAGCACTTGTCTGAATTTCAGTTCTCCTGTGATACCAGCATCAGCTAAAAGCTAAAACTACATATTCAACTCTTCATCCCAAAACGCTGATGAGAGAGCAAACCAGTCAAGTGACTTCCTCTGCTTAGAAACTGCAGCCGCCCCATGCACAGCCGTCCTATAAATAGTCCTGCATGGCTCTCATCGGCTGTGACTCGCAGGCTGGAGGCTCTGCAGTCACGACTGCCCCCGATCTGCTGCTACAATGAGGCTGAAGCTGTCTTCCTGCGGGCTCACTGGCTGCACTGCAGCTGCTTCTCTCTCGCTCTGCAGTCACGGGTTAGCTCTGCGTCACAGTAGAGCTTTGCGAGCTCTGCTGATCACCACAGCCATATACGGCAATCCTTTGAGCTCCCAGCATGCCCTGACGTCATGGAGACTTACGTCATGAAGCAGTGACGACACACTTAGATTATGTATCCTGCTATTATTAAATTACTACAGCGTGTGAGACGAGGGGGGGGGCACGGTGAATTTAGCTCATGTTCTGCCTCCCCCTGCTGAGGCTCCAGTGGTGATCTATTTTCATTATCCCACTCTGGCGTCATGTTGAGTTTTGTAAGGGTGTTATGTATGACTGAAGGTGAGAAAATTACCTAAAGTGCATGAATATAAACACATGCACGCTGAGGGGGAAGATGACTGATGCTCACACCTTGTGTAAATCTATTTATATTCATGTTTCTGCAGAAAAGCTGCATGAAAGCTGCAGATACTCTCTCTCTTTAAGAACATGACCAAGGTTTCTCTCAACAGTTCAGAGTCCTTCCTCAAGGAGTCTCAGCTTTTTTATGTTGTGTCTTAAAACTGGTCGATTGCTTCAAATGGGAGAGAGGCCAGCAACAACAGATTTTGTCTACCTTAATTTCTTGATTATAACACGCACTTTTTTGCTTTTGAATAAGCTCTAATTTTTCGGGTGCGTGTCATACACAAGTACAAGCAAAATACATAAAATATTTCGCCTCGCCAACATCGCAAGTGCAACACATCTGATACAAAAAAACGAAATATTCTCTTTCTCTGCGAAAACACAGGCAAACACAGGGTGCTGCGATCTTGTGAGCAAGGGGACGTAAAATAGCTGTGCTGTGATTGGTCGAAGACATCGGCATGTTGATAGCTGCTCTCTGATTGGTCGGTACACTACGACTGAGCATGCTCGGGCAGAAATTGAGTAATTATGCATGTGTGAAACAAAAGTTTCCGCATCCGTTTAAATCATGTATTTATTGTGAAAATACAGAAATTTCATTGATTTAAAACTTTGAATAAAGGTAATTTTTGAGTTGTCTGAGAGAGTAAGGTTTGGGCAAAATTTGGGTTCGTGTTATATTTGAGTACAGTGTTTTCCAGGCAAAACTCGTGAAAATATGGGGTGCGTGTTATAATCGAGTGCGTGTTATAATCCAGAAATTACAGTAATCTAGTAACAGTAATTAGGGGGGAGGGGCTTTATGTAGGATTTCTCTATCAAGGTGTAAAAATAAAAAAAAAGCCATTTTGTAGAACAAACCCTCAGCAGCATGTGTTGCAGCATGCATGCTCAATATCTTGACAGGTAGGTACATATGAATAATGTCAGTGGTCCAGTGCAGCGCTTTATTATAAATATTAACCCTTTAACTACTATGAATATAAATGGCCGTCTGGTCTTTTATGCGTTGTCATTATTAGGTTGTAAATGCTTAAAATAGTGTGTAATTATAAGAAACGAAAAAAGATTTGAACTTTCAACAGGTTCCTCTTTACAAACAATTCTTAATGAACATGAACAACACTTTTGAGAAGAAAAAACAAAAACTTAACCTATTTTATATAATTTATTATAATTATGATTTATATCATTATATAATTTAACTACTTATGAAATCCATCAAACATGAACTATGATGATAAAACAATGACAAAAAAGATGAACTAAGCAAAAATATGGCAAAACTCGGCAAGAATACAGCAAAAGAACAGCAATAAACACTCCACAATGATACGTATGCCATTATTATTATATTTTTAAATTAGTTACACAAAAAATACTGATAAACCACCAATAAATGACTTACATTTGTCTTTGAATCCTCTCTCTGCTTTCAGGTTCAGTCAGCTCACTTCCCGTACCTCCCCCTCACACAATCCAGCCTTTACGGTAATGTACCGTAAATCACTGGAAAGCTCCACTTCTCAGTTTTCAGAATCCGTTGGAATTATATGGATAGCGTGGATACTCGAGGAGTTACTTGAGGTAGTTTGACTCATGTATGCCTTGTTCCGTCCCCGTCGACAGCTTCATCTGTAGAACAAGCTGGGCAGATCCCGGAGTTTTTAGTGAATTTTATGACATATGGTGTAATAAATAAATGTGGTCCAGATCTGATAAAACTGCTTCTGAAGCTGTTAGCATCCATGCTAATCTTCGTCTGAGCAGTCACTTCCTGCTGTCATCTGTCTTGCATCTCAAACTGACTGTTACGAACATCATGAAATACCTGCAAAATATACCACTGCTTCATTTAGGATCATTTGGTTGCAGCAGTTTTGCCTTGTTTCTCCTTTTTCTTTGTCTTTCTGCCCTTATTTCTCTATTTTTTTCTGCTTTCTCTCCTCTTTCTTTATCCCCTTGTTTTTTTCCTGTCATTTTTTTTCTTTTTAATTTTATTAGATGTTTAGAATTTTGTAACTTAACATCACAACTTGCTATGCACATATTTGTCTGGTCACAATATTTGTTAGTATGCACTTATTGGTGAATACATATATACATATAAATATAAATATAAATGTATGTATATCTCTCTCTATATATATATATATATATACATATAGATATATATAAATATATATATTTAAATCTCTTGCATCTCCCACCTCCTTCTGCTTTTCAGCCCTTTTTAATATTTTTCCTAACCCTCGCTTTGAAAGATGTACTCAACAAATTATTCAAACAGTTAAAGAACCAGTGAAAAGAGAAGAAAGAGCAAAACCACTGTGAACACAAACAGCACTTTTCCTTCCTCAAACTGAAGTACCCAGACGCCTGCAGTGGGGGCTCCTATTTTTGGGGTAAATACATCGAGGTGCGCCACTCGGCCTCCTCCTGCACGCTGCTGTCTGTCACATGCTCGCTGGGTTGTAAATCCTCATGGTTGAGAAGAGTGCAAAAACTTTTCAAACAATCACTTTTGGGAATTGAATAGAAGTGCAGCAAGAGTTCAGCAAACATGCAGAGACGGAGAATGGAGTCTGTGTCTTAGATAATAAATAAAAGCTGAGAGGAGAACATTCAAATATGCTGTCTATGTAAAAACATCATTATAAATAAACTCAGTGTTAGTTGAATTTAGAGCTTTGACTGCAGAAATAAACACATTTATTTGCCTTTCAGAGTGATGGAGCTGCAGAGAAACTGGTGTGAATGCAAAGGCAGTGACGTATTTAATGATTACCTTTGACCAGGTACATTTAACTGACACAGCTAAGTACCTTTAGGGCCCCTTTACATGACAATGTTGTCACCAGAAACGGAAAAGTTTTTTCCTTTGGGTTTTCAAAAGTGCTCCGCATTCACACTGAGACAGTGTGAAAACGATGCACATTCACACAGACCTGAGGACCACTGAAAAAGCTGTAGCGTGCTTGCCAGGCCAGTAGTTGGCGATGTAAGTTTGTAGTGTCCTTGGTGAAAATAACAAATGCATCTCCGCTGGTTACAGTATTGACGCAGCAAATCCACATTTTGTTGGAGGAGTGATAACAAACCAAGCACAGTAAGCAGCACACATGTTGCTCAGTACTCGGCCATAGCTGTTGTCGCTGTTTATCTGAAAGGTTACTGTGCATGCACCTTGCGTCCCCGTTTTCCCTGACAGTGGGGACCCTGTTTAAACGGAGACGAAAACGTTTTAAAAACTTTTCCCCCTGGACCCCGGTTTTCAAACACAACGAAAACTCTCCATGTTCAGCTGTTTTTATTGTTATGTAAACCGGCCCTTCGTCTTCCCCAGTGCTCAAAGCAAAAACACTTTCATGCCACAGTTACCTTATCAAAATGAGCCTGACATCAGTGGACAAATCATTCCTGGTTTATTGGTTTACATACTACAATTTTTGAGAACTTGTATTTTTACCTGGCTGCAAGGTAGATTCTCCTGAGGGGACCACAAAGTTGAAGTTGAAAATGTATGAAATTATACATTTTGCATTTTACCATCTAAATGTCACATTTTAAGAGCTGCAGGGGATTCAAATAGGATCACAATCACAACAGTTTATGCAAATTCAGTCAATCTTTGCGAATTCTGCATGGCCTTTTGTCCAATCTTTGCAATTTTCACCCCGTTTGGCATGTACAAACTCTGTATTAAATGTTAGTATATTAAAAAGAAAACACAGGGATAAGCTGTGATACAAGCAGAGACATTTTAATGACAAGAAACCTCCAAAAATGTACAGGTATCATGTATTTTAAGTCTTCTAAAGCCTCCTACAAGTGCAATTCTTCAGTTCAGGCAGAAGCAGAACAAAGACCTGAACAGAGAAAAAGATAAAGATACAGATACAAGTACATGCAACAGTCTGTAGGTAGTGTTACTGTGAAATACGATATGGATGCACCATATTATTGGTGTGAATGCCTTTTGGTCAAATGTGGTCTCCTATCACACAGTACTGTCATATTATATTCATACTTTAAATATTGATAATGTTAACAGTGTAAATTCCTCGGCCTTGTTCATAGTCTCACTTAACTTATTCTATTTATTTTCCTTCATAAGGAAGTTGATATAGCTTAAAGATTCTGCACCTTGCAAACTGCTTGCTTATTTTTTTTGCTCTTATCTATTTTAATGTCTTTATTTGATATTCCTACTGCTATACTGTGTATAACAGCAACGGAAACAACTGAATTTCCCCTTGGGGATAAAGAAAGTATTTCAGATTCTGAATCAGCAGATATTGTCCTAAAAAGTGGAATATCAGTATCGGCTGATATTGAAAACTTAACAGATATTTGCAGCCAGTATATTGGCCATACGTATTCAGATTCAGAAAACTTTATTAATCCCCAAAGGGCAATTCTGTTCACAGTTACCCTGCCTTATTGAACCATCCAAACAATTCAGAGAGCAAACAAACAAATGCAAGACATTCGTAGCAGCACAGGACAAACACATTCCCCTGTCAGTACTAACAGATCAGCAGGATCAGAAATAAATAACTAAATAAACACAATAAGCAATAAAGTTCTACAGTGAAATGACGAAGATACAATCGAAATAAGGAAATAAAAGAAATAAAATAAGAAATAAAACACCCCTGAGACTCCAGGACCATCGGCAAAATACACAAATGGACCATAATGCTTTACCTTTTCATCACTGCATGGGTACATTTAAGAATCAAGAGTTTCCAGAGTTAAATGTTGGTTTTCTTGGTTTATATCTGCTACTTACACAAACAGACTCTCACACTGAAAGCAACAAGACAATGAGTTCAGAGATATCGGCATATCAGTCCAATACCATGCATCCCTAATATGTGAGCTTAAAGAGAAACTGTAAAAAAAAGCCGTAATAATAATAGGAACGATCTCTCAGGAAAAGGATGGTGCAGCTGAAGCATCTTTAGCTGAGTGTGCAGGTCTTTGACTGAGGCTGGGCGGCAGCCGCTGCAGGAGGAAAGAAAAGAAGAGGAGAAGAAGAAAGGAAGTTATTTTTCTGAAACTTCAGGATAAAATAGTTGCTTTCTTAGTCTCCTCACTCATATGTATGAACTTCCCCAGCAGCAGCTTTAGCATAAATTTTGTGCTTGAATTTACCTCAAACTTGGCACACGGGCTGTTTGGGCTCAGAGGTGTTTGTGTCCCACAGAAAATGAAAAGAGTCCTTTACTTTTTTTTACCGTGGGCGTTTACATTTCTTACCTTGTCTGGCCCTCTGAGCTTCCTCCTCCTTGGCTTTCTTGGCCTCCTCAAGAGCGGCCATCTTGGCCTCGTGCACCTCCTTCAGGGCGTTCCACTCCTTCCTGTTGTTGAGGAGGCGGTCCAGCATCGGGGTGATCTCCACGTGGAAACGACTGAACTCCTGAGGAGACGTCGATAAACATCATGATCAAATGTTGACATTGGTTTTCCATTAAAATGGTTAAGATTGATTAAATGAGTTCAATACTGACAAATCACAGCTGAGGTCTAAATCTGTGGGTATCACAGAAGCTCAACACTATAAAGGATTTTACTGTCTGCTGTTGTCGAGCCAACTTTGATTTTTCAGTAGTTAAACCTTAAAGTGGAGTAACAAGCACAGGGTTCCCACTCTTTTCTAGAAATCACTTTCCAGGACGCCCCTTATTTCTAACTCTTGGGCATAAACATTGTCTGCTTGTGTCTTACTGTTATAAATTTATGGTTTATACTTATTTATTTTATCTTTATTTACTCTGCTTTTTTTTAAGAAATATATTTTGTTGCTTTTTTTATTATATCTTTTGTCACCATTATTTTGAGTTTTTATATTTTTTTCCTTAACTTGCATTATTTGATCTGCATTTTTACTTCATTTCCTATGTTTGATTTTTGTTCACTTACAAGGTAGAAGGAAGATAAACAATTTTCCAGGACAACTCAAGCTTTTCCAGGACATTTGACTTTTTTCCTCATTTTCCATGACTGGAAAATTGGTGCGTGTGGGGGGGTGCGTGTGCATGTGTGTGTGTGTGTGTGTGAGATGTCTGACCTTGTACACAAAAGAGCAAACAAAGTCGATGAAACCACACTGCAGCTTTGGAAGCTCATCCGCTTTGTTTCTGTCCATCATTGGCTGAGAGAGAGAGAGAGAGAGAGAGAGAGAGAGAGGGAGAGAGGGGGAGAGAGAGAGAGAGAGAGAGAGGGAGAGAGGGAGAGAGAGAGAGAGAGAGAGAGAGAGAGGGAGAGAACAGGGTTTACAATAGAGACACATCCAAGTGTCAACATCTGTGATGAGACCTTAAATAAACATGACAGTGGTGATGGTTCAGCCTGCTTTAAAGTCTGTGATCAGCTGATCCATCTTTACAAACTCCTTAACCCTAACGATCGTGACCGCCCAAAGCAGCACGGCCCAATCAGAGTCCCTTAGAGCAGGAAGAGGTGGAGCCATGAGAGAGTGACTGCTCATACAGAGATTAGCATGGATGCTAACAGCTTCAGTAGCAGTTTTATCAGATCGGGACCACATTTCTTTAAAAAACGAAAAACAATAACACTACAACCTTCTCATTAATAAGTAGATTTCTGCTCCACTTTCGACATGTTTTGCCGAGGGTTTGTTTTGACAAAGTGGCTAACATGTTGTCCTTTACACCTGGGAAGTAGTGCCCGCCTACTACATTATCTGATTGGCCCATAATAAATATGATTGATAGACTAATCGTCCAATCACCTGCAGGATATGCTATGCAAAGGCTCTGCACATTCCCAAACACTTTCTAAAAGACATCAAACTCATGTAAGCCACTTTTGGAGTTAAACAAGACTAGGGATGGTAATTGATAAGATTTTATGGATACCAATGCTATGAACAATGTTGCTTTTCGATACTTTAACAGTCTTTATCACTTTATTAATTCAACAATGTCAAACACATGACCTGATATTTAATGCCATGCTGCAAAGATACATGCTACTGCAAGCCACTGGAGTTTCCACTTACTGAAAGCTGAGAAGTTAATTTTTTTGTTTTTTGTTTTTTTTTACAAAAATAAAACAATTTTAACCACCTCTTCCTGCTGTGCCATGATTTTTAACTTATATGCCTCTGATTAGAGCGTTACATCCTTGATTTTGCAAGGCAAGCAGGTTGAAGTGGAAAGAACTGATAAGCAACTAGAAAAGACTCGGGGGCACTAACCTCCGCCAGGGTAGCTCACATATTGCCGTTAGTTCTCTAAGCAAATGTTCCATGATAAAGTTACCATCATAATATGATTCATGACCCTGAAAACACACACCTAGCACTCAGATTCATGTTGATATCAAGTTAGAAAGTTATTGAGCAAAAACGATCATTACCTAGTGGTGGTTATCTGGATCACCACCAAAATCTAGTCATTTCTAAGTTGGGCCATTACCAACATCTCCTGAAAAATTCAGCAAAATCTGTCCAGTAGTTTTTGTGTGATCTTGCTAACAAACAAAGAAACATATGCCAGCAGAAACAAAACCTCTTTAGTGGAGGTAAAAACACTAATGATATCAGTTCCTTGAGGGAGTTGTTATCGGTTCTCAACTGGTTTTGGTTTTCAGTTTCCATCCTTAAACAAGACTGATGGAGAGGCCCCTACACTAGGGCTGGGTATTTCCAGCAAACTCACGATACGATACGTATCCCAACACTGAGGCTATGATAAGATATGTATCCTGATACACGTAAATTCTGAACACTGACTACGCTTTTAACAGTTCTTTTTTTTATCACAAGAAGAAAAAGAACAAGGATGAGTTTTATGATTCCACATCTTAAGAAACTGAACCTCAGGTCCTCAAAGATGTTAGACCCAAGTTCACATGTGCTTCATCATGTAGTTTGGCTTCTGCTTTGAACTGTGCCATTGTTAACATTATCCAAAGAGTACTGACAGCAACTGTCAAACACTGAGGCTGTATCGAATCTGTAGACCCTGTATCGATAAATGTATCCCCAGGAGAGCATGACGATATTTTGCTGTATCAATATTTTGAGCACAGGCCTACCCTACACTGTATCTGGTGTCCACTAATTTGATTAAGCAACAACTAAAGAATAAACTCTGGCTGTTGCATCTCTAAAAAAGGCATAAGGTCTTAAAAATTTGAGCACACGTGAAGAAACATGAGCTCCACATATGACAGCACCTCCTCACTGTGTACCTGTGAGCACGGTGGATTGTAAAAACCTGTCAGATCTGTGACAGAGTTCACAGCGGCTGTAATTGCCACTAAAATTGCCCACCTACATTTCCTGATAAAAACTACTCAAGTGTTGCAACCTCTGCTTAGTCGTTTTCCTCCTGTTGGACCACGGTGAGTCAGAGAATTGACTGCTGGGAAAAAACAAACTGATCAAAATGAAAAGTTCTCCCCGCTGACACAGATGCTATTAAACTCAGAGCGGTGTGAGGTGAGAGGCTGCGGGAGGAGGGGGGCTCCTCGCACTTCGAGAGTCCCAAGGACAGGAGGGAATGAAACGGAGCGGTGGGAGAGGGAGATGATGGGAGAGGGAGCCAGGGGAGGGTACGCTCGGCTGGGTGAGGGCCACAGTGCCCGCTCTTTCTGTATCAGTGCTCCACATAATGGCCTGTACGTCGCTCCACACCGACGCCACGGGGAGCTAAATCTGTCTTTTCATTTTGTCATCCTGCTGCGATTCTGTCTCTCATCGTGTCCTTCCTGCTCTCCATCCTAAATTGAGGCCCTAAGGAGAGACTTGTCCTGACTTAATTCCCATCATTCCTGTCCACCCACAGAATTCTCCCTCCTCTCCTCTCAAACTTCGGCTCCCTGGAACAAACTGGTTTCACGGAGGAAGTGGCAAACTGAAAAGAAGTTTACAAGGACAAAGAAAGTGGCTTTTTTTGCAGATTGCATGATTTTAAATTTGCCTGCACAGGTTAATGTGCATGGTGATGAGAGCTTTGCTAAAAAGCTGAACAAAGGATGAAGGATGAGAAGGGAGGAGTGAGCTGTACTCTCAACAACTTTAGACGGTTTCACACCTACAGCTCGTTCACTTTTTTTGATCAATTAACGCTCACAGGAGAGTTTAGAAGCCAACTACGGCCCCGTTTACACCACAACATTGCTACCAGAAACTGAAGGGTTTTTCCTTTGCGTTTCAAAAGCACTCTGTGTTCACTCAGAGACGATGTGAAAATGATCTGCGTTCACACGGCTCCGCAAGACCGACTGAAAACACTGTAGCGTGCATGCCAGGCCAGTAGTTGGCGATGTAGGTTTGTAGTGAAACAGCAGTGTTTTATCACTCGTCTGCGCACTGACACTTTCCAGTGAAGACAAACTTTTCCCAAACAACAACAGCGAGTGGACGCAAGAAGAGCTGGATGTGGCGCTCAACTACAAAACTACCAAAATGTCAGTTGGCAAACCAACTTAGAGGTGCATCCCGCCACCTGCCGCACGTCATCTTTATCCCTGAAAACAGTGATTCATGTTAAAATTAAAAAGTGCAGTCAAACTTAAAGGGATAGTTCAGTTTTTCTGAAGTGGGGTTGTATGAGCTCCATATGGCCACGATGTACATTAGATGCATTAGAAAGTTCTCTCCTCTAAGCTTAACTTTTCTGAACTTTCTGCGTTGCGCGACTCGCGGCAGCGCGGAGGAATGCGTGACGTGAGTTGGTTAGTTCCAGATAACTTAATTTTAAAAGTGAATGCACTCAAAAAACATTCTAGGTAGCGTACTCTTAAACTGTGGTATCATTTTTTGATGGGAGTTCTTGTAGGCGGAGAAAATACCCTTTGTATTTGGTACAATACTTCCCTGTTTGCGGCTGGTTCTGCGTCACAAACTTTTACAGACTGTGGTTTACTGAGGGAGAGGAGAGAACTTTCCACTGCATCTAATGTACTTAGTGGCCATATGGAGCTCATACAACCCCACTTCAAAAAAACTGAATGATCCCTTTAACACTGGTCGGCACAAAGTGGAAGGAGCCAGGAGTTAAAGGCGGTGGTGTTATTACACCCTCGAAAGTTACTTTGCTAATGTGTGAACTGTTGGATAAAGGGACATCATCGATATGAAATGTGAGTCTCAAAGCTCTTCCTGTATTTTTACCTCTGTCAAGGATGTTATGTTTTTGCCAGCATATGTCTGCTTGTCTGTTTGTTGTAAGAAAGATTACACAAAAACTACAGGACAGATTTTGCTGAAATTTTCAGGAGATGTTGGTAATGGCCCAATTTAATATTGATTAGATTTTGGTGGTGATCCAGATAACCTCCATTAGCGAATAATCGTTTTTGCTCTGTAACTGTCTAACTAATAATGATATCAACATGATTCTGAGTGCTAGGTGTGTGTTTTCAGGGTCATGAATCATATTATGATGGTAACTTTATCATGAAACTATTGCTTATAGATGTAACACTAATATGTGCGGTACCTTGGCTGAGGTTTGCGCTCTGTTCTAAGTTTATTACACAGTAAAAGAAGAACTTAAATATTGAAAAATTAAAAAACTAAACATCTGAATTATTTTCTGCAGATCAAACATGTGAGGCCTCCGTCAGCTTCACGGCGTCGTGCTCTCCTTTGAAGCATCATATGATGAAGCCTCTTTGAAATAAAAAAAATCATCAAAAGGTTTCAGACGGTCTGATGATGCAAGGTAGAAAAAGATGTACTTTAAAAATAAATATATATCTTATATTAAAAAAAATCTGCCTTTTGTGTAGCATGTTTGAACATGAAGACACTTTTGAAAAGTTACACAGGCTCATATGAGTGTGTATCGTCTTTATGGAGAAAGTGTAGCTGCAATTAATTCTTAATTTTTAACTAAATGCTGCCATTAAGCCGTCAGTGAAACAAGTATTCCTTCCTAACTACTCATTTCCAAGAGCAGAGGTCAACTTTGAATGATCCAGCATCATAATTAAAGCTGGAGGGGTTTGGTTAGGGCTGCTCCATTATGGCAAAAAATCATAATCAAGATCATTTTAATAGATATTGAGAACACAATTATGAAACAATTACGCACCACATGCTTTCACTGAACATAAATGCTTTTAAAATGATTATTTGAACATTATGTTTGTAAAAGCACAAATACCTCAAAATACAGCAAAATATAATATTGGAAAAGAAAGAAAAAGTTCAGCATGTCATGTGGCACAGTAAAGTTTTAATCTTGATTACTTATTTTTCATAATTGTTGAAGGCAGTAATTGTAATGGAGATTAAAACAGGACTAACAGACTAGCTTTAGGTTTAATATTTTTAGATATGTGAGTAAAACCATTGCAGCCTCTGAACTTTAGCATCCCCCCGTGTCCTTACAATGGGCTGCTGCTCCAGGACGGTCCTCTCCAGGTCTCCCTGCTCCCAGAACTCTGCAGCCACCGAGAGCGCCACCTACAGGAGGAAAAGAAGGTTGAACTATCAGTCACAAAAAAGTTAAGTCATTGGTGCAGATGAGAAGCAAATAACTTAAAACAAATAAGGCAACAGGTTGTAAATCCCATATTCCTTTGTGGCCAAAACCAAAGCCAAGAGTCTTTTTTTTTAAATTGATTAATTCATTTTTGGTTTTCCTTTTTTCCCCCTCTCTCCCTTTCTCTTTTTTTTATATAATCATTATTATTGATTCATAATTATAATTTTTCTCTTCTTTCTAATGTATTATCTGTTACCTCCCCCCAAATTGTAACAATGACTTGTCTATCCTGTCCTGTAACTTGTCTTGTTCATTGTCTGTATTGATTAGTCTTGCAATTAAAAAAAAAGAAAAAGAAAGAAAAGAAACACTTGTGACACTGTGAGATTCAGGGCTAAAGAAGGATGCAAGAGGCAGTCATGGTTGTTAGAGTTCTAAGTGGAAATTCTTGGAAAATGTATAAAAATCAGGTCAAAGTTAAGTCAGTAATCGAATGAATCAGTGATCAAGATTCAGCTTCAGGTGAAAGAATATATAGACAGTGCTGTGAGTGGAAGTGATGCCAAAACAAAACAAAAGAGCTTACAAGAGGGAAAGAAAACTGTGTTGATTATGTCCAGAACAATGTACAAGACCCTCATCGCTGTTTTTGTTTGTCTTCACCTAAAAATCACAAAGAAATGTAGTGAATTTTAGGAGGCTGGTCAAGCTCTCCACACAAACTCTTGTGTTGTTTTACTCCCTGAGACTTTCTCCTCACCCTAAACCTAAATCCATATTCTCCCAAACAACGGAGCAGTAGCTTTAAAAAAGTTATGTCTACACCTCAGTATATCTGAAGTTAAGGAAATAGTTCACAACATGAGGAGCCAGGGGAGGATTTGGTGTGCTTACTTTACTAAGAGCTCTTCTAAAAAAGGAGGAGAGATGCTCCATGATGCTGCTAAATCAAGAGGGAAAGACGTGGGGGAGTGAAATATTCTTGTGAGGCCGATGTTAGAGATGGATGAAGTACTGTGTGTGTGCTGTCCATGAGGATGGACAATAGGGCTGGGCGATATATCAATTAAATCGATTAATTTGAATTATTTTCTGCAGAAGAGTTAAAAATTAAAAATCCAGATTTGTTTCTTGACTTACTCCAGGTGTATTATACTGAAAATGTACAGATTTTATGATGGAAGGCCCTGTTAGAGCCCTATGTGTAACAATGACCCGAAATGTAATAAAACAAATGTAATAAAACCCAAAATGTAATAACTGGTTGATAATGTAACAAGATGCCGAGCCCAAAACGTAATAACTTGGGGCATAATTGAATAACTGACCCAAAATGTAACAAGTTCTTACATTTTAGGCAAAAACTTACTACGTTTTGGGCTCAGCATCTTCTTACATTATCGACCAGTTATTTTATTGCATTTTTTTAAAACATTTTGGGTCATTGTTACATATCGGGCTCTAACAGGCCCTGTCAGGTTTTGAACAAGCACGTGTTTAGGCTTTTTGTTTACAAATCAGGTTAAATACTGAGAGGGTTACATGTTAATATGCTGTGAAAATAGCTCAGCTTTCAGTGTTCATGTAGACAAACTACATAATCAACATTTTATGAACTGCACTTCAACTTTAAGAAGAAAATTCTGTTCGGTTTAGGAATATATTTTGATTATATAAAGGCAAAACTTGATTGATGTCACTTTGTGTCACTTGCATTTTTTTTTAAGAGGGAAAAAAATCAATCAAAATCGTAAATCGAGCGTTGTTAAAAAAATATTGGGGATTTAATTTTAGGCCATATCGCCCAGCCCTAATGTGCACCCACCAGACAGATTATTAGGTACACCTTGCTGGTACCATGTTGGACCTCCTTTTGCCTTCAAAGCAGCCTTAATTCTTCATGGATTTTGGTCCATATTGAGATGTGAGCATCACACAGTTGCAGATTTTTTGGCTGCACATCCTTGATCAGAATCTCCTGCTCCACCACATCCCAAAGACGCTCTGTAAGATTGAGATCTGTTCGATCGTTTTTGCTCAATAACTGTCTAACTAATAATGATATCAACATGATTCTGAGTGCTAAGTGTGAGTTTCAGGGTCATGAATCATATTATGATGGTAACTTTATCATGAAACTATTGCTTATAGATGTAACATGAGTATGTGAGCTATCTTTGTGGAGGTTTGCGCTCTTCAAGTGCTTTCTTGTTTGAGTTACTGTTGCTTCTCTGTCATTTTGGACCAGTTTAACCATTCCTCTCCGTTCACTGGCATCAACAAGGCATTTTTGTCCACTTAACTGCCACTCACAGGATATTTTCTCTATTCTGGACCATTCTCTAAAAACCATAGAGGTGGTTTTGCTTAAAAATCCCAGTAGATCAGCAGTTTCTGAAATACTCAGACCAGCATATTTGGTACCAACAAGCATGCTACATTCAAAGACACTTAAATCCCCGTTCTTTCTATTCTGGTGCTTAGCTACAACTTGAGCAGGTCGTCTTGATCATGTCTGTTTGCCAAAATGCATTGAGTTGCTGCCTTGAGATTTAGCTGCTTAGCTGGTTATGTGTAAAGAAAGTGGATGATGAGTGTATTTTTAATACATTTTTTTAAAATTAAAAAGCGAATCATTTCAGCAGCGTGTACTGCGGTGAAACTCTCTTTAAGGACACAAGCTCGATTTCTCTGTAGACAGTTTGAGTGACATTTTATCAGGCAGGAGATCTTCTCTTACATGTTGTTAAAATCCCTCCATCACGCTTCGACATCACCCCATAATTGAGAATATTTCTCCTCAGATCTCACAGCAGCTTCTGGCTTTGGGTCTTGATGAGATGAAAGCCTGTTTTGTCAGCCCTCGCAGCCCTAAAACGGAGCAACGTGAGGTGTGATGAATAATGTGTGGATTCTGCATTCAGGGTAGAAACCTCATTTTAGAAAGAGTTAGTCATCTGGCGTGTTGGAGGGGGAACAATTGCCATGAGGCTGCTGCAGCCTGTAGACAGATATTCTGTGTGTGGGAAGCAAAACGGAGTCAAAAATAAGATGTGTCATAATAAAAATGTCAGCAGAATGTGTTAGAGAGAAAAAGGCAGCTCCAGATATTGTTGTTCTATAACATCCAAGAGGGCTTTCAATCAAACTCCAAATTCAGCTGTTTTTACCTGTTCGATAAAGGATGTGCACTCAGAAATTCAACCATCTCATCAACATAAATCACAAAGTAAAGCTGCAGAAGGGAGTCATTTAACACTGAAGGTGATGCAAACTGCTTAAAACCAATCTAACTTTGAAGTATCCGCCGTTCTCTGAACATAACGATCTCCAAAAGTGGAGTTTTTAGAGTTCAGCACGACAGCTCCAATAAGTTACAGCTGGATCAGAGAGGAACTCACCTTTTAAAGGACGAGTTAGTCATCAAACTACTTTCAGAGCACAATTCGCAGGAGGGAGGCCGATGCAGGGGAGAGAAACTCTGACGGGGCGTGTGGGATGTGGAGCTGACTCACCAGGTGCACTGAAAGGTGAAATCTAACGAGGATAAGAAAGTCCACCAAAACTGAAGAGGGACTTCCTAATTGGTAACAGTTGTGTAGAACTTCCTAAAACCATGTCAAGCTTGCTAAGTTGTTGAGGAACACAGAATACAAATCAGATGTTGAATTAAATTATCTGGTATTGTAATTAAGACTTTTTCCTGCTGGATTTGTTTCACAGCAAAGATGAAAAGTGGACGACTACAGGGTTTATTAAGCACAGGACGAGGGGATTCACCACATGCAAAAGTTAAAAGAGCTCATATTTCGCCTTAACTCAGGTTCATATATTCAGTTTCAATGACGACTAGAGTATGTTCACAATCACTGATGTGCTATGAAACTAGAGATGGGGATAAAAAAACAATCCCTGTCGATAACAGGATCATTAAATACAAGCTCAAGGTGGTGTTGAAAATTAGCACTGTGCTATAAACACTTGCAGCAGTGCATTTGGGACCTGTGTATATTTAAATATCACAGCATCAATGTTACTGTGTGTCCATGTCAAATAAACAATAAATAAATAAATAAGGAATCCATATCATTTGTCTTTAAAGATTCATTTAAAAAACATCTGTAAATTATGGAAGCTCATTTCCACCACCTAAAGAAAAGAAAGAAAACTAAGCAATGGTGAAAAAAATCTGTTTTTACATGCTTAAATTACAAAATAATAAATATTTATAAATAATTTTAAACAATTTTTTTTTATAATTTTAAGATAAGATAATCCTTTATTGATCCCCAGAGGGGAAATTCAGGAATTTTGACTTTTAATTTCATAGTTTCAGCTTCTTATCTCATCATTTCTAATTGTTGACTCAGAATTTGACTTTTCTCATAGTTTTGGCTTTTAATCCCTTAATTTTGATCTTTTCATAAGTATGACTTCTTTCTCATAAATCAGACTATATATGTCGTTATTTTACTTCTTTCCTCATAATTTCTGATTTTATCTCAGAACTTTAATTTCCTATCAAGTGATTATGATATTTTTTCCTCATTATTACACTTTTATCTCATACTTTTGATTTAATCTCAAAAGTTTGATTTTATTTTACATTTGTGATTTTTTTTTTCTCAAAATTTGTCTTTTGTCTCATAAATCTAACTTCTTGTCTCTTGATTGTATCTCATATTTTCCTTTTTTTTTTATCTAATGTCTTTTCTTAGATTAGATTGGATAGAACTTAATTAATCCCTTTGGGAAAGTCCCTCAGGGAAATTAGGATTCCAGTAGCAGTTTGAAAAATAGATAATAAAAGATTTATATAAATAAAAATATAAATAAATATATATATAATTAAATACATTTAAAAAAACAAAAAGAAAATATACAATGATAAAATTACATAATAAAAAAATATACAATTTTCTTGTATTTTTTACTTTTTATTTCCATTTTTCACTTCTTTTCTCCTAATTATTTATTTAAATCTCATAATTAGGACACTTGATTTTTTATCTCATAGTTTTGACACGCTCACATTTTGATCGTTTTTCACATATTTTGACTTTCTGCCTCATCATTTTTACTTTTTTAATCCCATGTTTTTATCATTATTACTTATCTTATGATTTTAAATTTCTATTTCATAATTATGACAATTTTATCTTTTGACTTTTTTCCCTGTGTATATAACTTTTATCATAATAATTGTCTTTTTGTATTATAAATTCAACTTCAGAATTTAGATTTTAGCTCCTATTTCCTTTCTTTTTTAAGGTTGCAGAAATAGGCCTCCATACTAAATCCTCCGTTATCTCTAAAATAATTATTTTGACGGTCGTTGGTGCATCACATCACCCTGGTTAGGACTCTGCCACAGTGCAAACGGTATAACTATATCTGTTATATATACTATATACTATAAGCTCACCTGCTGTTTTCTGGTCTTATTATGGGTTCTTTGTTGGTGCAATCGCTTCGAGTCTCTGAGTTTATACGTGTGAATGTAAAGAAGGTGCTATTGAACGACGGCGTATGTTTTCAGACAAATAAAAGTAAAAAATGACCCTCCAGCTGCAGCTTTCTTGCGGCCAGAAATGCTTCCTATTTGTGTTGATATTTCTGTATGTGCAGGCTTTATTGCGACGTGTCTATTACATACTTCACTGACATATAACGCTGAGCCTGCCAGGCGCTGATGAGGGGGAATGAAAAGCACCAAGTAGCGTTTGATGCATGTGGTCGTCAGGAATCACCGCTGAACGCCGCTGAGAGAAATGGCAGCGCTGACAAAACGTCTCTCTCCGTCTGCTCTATCACTGGTTCCCCTCTGACGGGGAGAGTGTGTGTCTTATTACTGCGAACAGCTGGAGCGCCATTTTCCATCTAACGCTGTGAGGAATGTAAAGGACCCTGCGTGGAGGCCGCGCAGCTGCGTACCTTGCTCTGGATCTCCCACGGTTTGGCGATGGCGGACAGGTCACACGCAGTCATCATCATGGCCCTGAGAACACAGAGCATGACTCACAGATATGTGTGGACACGCCGGGAGCTTCAGTCACATGTATGTTTGTGTGTCTGAGCTCACATGACGATCTCTTTGCGTGTGGTCTCCAGCATCATGTACTTGGTCCAGTCGTTCCAGTTCTCGTAGGTCTTGGACTGATCCACGATCTTCTGGAACATGGTCCTCTTTCTGCACAGAGAAACAGATTACAGTTTATTTTAATCTCATTTTGTCATTTTTAAGGCATTCAAATTTTTTTCCATTTTCTTTTTTAAAATGTATTTATTTTAAATTATTTTTTGTATCATTTTTAAAATATTTATTTAAATATTTGTTTATATATTTCTTTTTTATATATCTTTCTTTTCCATATCTACTTTTTCAAACTGCTATTGGATCCTAATTTCCCTGAGGAAGTGTCCTAAAGGGATTAATAAAGTTCAATCTAATCTAATCTAATTAATCTCCTAGTTTGTGGATTAACTGCTTCCTTTGTTTTAAACATTTGGAGAGGATGGCTCAGAAAACAAAAATAGCTCCAGGTTCGGGCTGTGTTTTGGATATGTGGGTGTTTGGACCTTGTTTTGTTTAGACCCTTTATTCTCCAAAACAAAACACCATCTCTTTTCCATTATTATCTGGTGTTGTGCAAATATGACATTTTACAAGGGCTTAGGAGAACAAGCATATTTTCTCTGAGTAATAAAAGGCTTTTAAAGGGATACGCCAATATTTTTGTTGTTTTTGTGTCTTGCCTCACTCCAGAGCCCATGACAAGCAGGTAGACGCCATTCTTTGGACTGTGCGTGCAGTAACAAGGAAGAGACGGGCAAAGCTAATTAGCTTAGCTCAAACACTGGGAGTATATGGGTAGTGTTAGCCTGCCTCTGCCTACAGTCAACAGATAAACTCTTCAGCAACTCTAAACTGTCCTGTGTACATCCACATCCTCTCTTACAAAGTCAGCCTTAATCCTTCGTACCAATCTTCTTCTGCTCGTAAACAGAGGCTTTGTTTTGTTGACCTACTTACAAGCACGTCCGTGGAGGTTTGCACATGCGCCCTGCGGTTAAGTTTCATATGTAGTCATTTTGAAAATTACATAAAGTGCTAATCTTTGTCTAAAAATAGATAATGTAACAAAATGTGGTAAAGGAAGTTTAGAGTTGCTGAAGAGTTTATCTGATGACTGTAGGCAGAGGCAGGCTAACACTACCCATTGACTCCCAGTGTTTGAGCTAAGCTAATTAGCGATGGACTAGCTGTGCCCGTCTCTTCCTTGTCATTGCACGCACGTCAAAAGAATGGTGTCTACCTGCTTGTCATGGATTCGGGAGTGAGGCAAGACAGGAAAAGAAAAAAAGTTTGCGTATCCCTTTAACTAACTTTGGCTCCTCGTCACTTCCTGCTTTGCAACCCAATTTCCCACGCTATTGTTTGTCCTTTCAAATCTAAAATCTATGGTGTGTTTTCTGACTTTGGTTTAGATTTCTTGGCAAAGGATACTCAAAAATATGTTCTGCGGTCATCTTGGACCTGACTGAACTTGTTTAAGTGTAAAATATAGGGCCTTTATAAAAAAGAGAGGGAAATAAAAGAAACTTTAAGTTCTCACTGACTTGAAGTAGAGTGCCAGGTCTGTGGCGATGATGGCGATGTCCATGAGGTGGATCACGATGTCGTGCTGACGGCGGTTCAGATTCTGGAAAATGTTTAGTGACTGAAACACAAAAAGACGGAAAGGCTATCAAACAAAAAAAAAAAACAGACAAAGAAACACTGGAAAAAAACACACATCATTGTGTCAGGTCTGTCTGCGATCTTTACCAAGCCATGGCAGCTGGATTACTCCAAAAAAGCACAATGCTTCCTGAAGTTAGATCAAAATGAAGTTGGTTTGTGCTCTAATCACAATAAACCAAAGCAGATTTTGAGCAAAAGGGGACAAAGACCTGCCTTTTGCAACAATCTAAATATAGGTTTGATTGAATTTGATGAAAAGCTTTCACACCAGCACAAACGAACCGTAATAACTTGTTAATATTAACGAACTGAACAGAAATAATAGAATAAAAGACTGATCAGGTCCTAAAAAATACTTTCCTGAAATGCTGAACCATAGTGACTATTTAGTATTCTGACTAATATGTGAGTTGTATTTTTTCAAAGCTAAAGAGGCAAAGTGTGGAGCTGTTGGCTTAGTTTGTGACAAGTTACACTTATTTATATCTTCTTCCCTCCCCAGTATGTGTGTGGTCACTGCAAAAACTCAGATCTAGGCAGGTGTGTTTGTCTAATTTCAGATCAAAAATATCTTAAGTACTTATTCTAATTCATATTCACTTGACAAGTCCAGATAAATATCTTAGTACAAGGAATAAAAGGCAAAAAAGGTATTCAATTGCTTATAACTACTAGATACTGGATAGAATATTTCATTTTAAGACACCCCTCAAGGTAGACTTGTCTGGTCTCATTGGCAGATTATTTTACTGATTACAAGCAGCTCAGGCCTTATTTTTAGTTAGTTTTAGTCAGGAAATTGTGCCTTATGATAAGTCTACTGAGATATTTTGGGCCAGAAATTGGACAAATTCTCTCACCTATATCTGTGTTTTTGCAGTGTTTGATGTACTGCGGCATACCTCATCTCTCAGCAGTGTCTTCCCAAACTCCAGATGGTGTCTTTCCAAGATGGAGGAGCCATGAAGTTTAGCCAGAGGATTACCAGACCTGGAAACCCACACACACACACACACAGAGCATGTTGGGGAGGATCCGCTGTGATAAATCATGCATGTTAGAGCCGCGGTGGGCCTGGCCTGCTGCGTCTGCGGCTAATAGCGGCTCTCATTAGCTCATCAATCAGCAGGTGGAGCAGAGCAGCTGGAGGTGTATCTGGTCAATATCAGCTCATTGATGTTCTCCGTGTGTGATGTTACCTTCACCTAAAGAGCTGAGGTCAGCTCGTCTGTACGCAGGGGGAGTGGCTGCTGTCACTTTGAGTCAATCGGACTCTTTCACAAACACCAAACTGACAATTTCAAAAAAATGAGAGACGGGAAGTGGGTCAAATCTGCAACTGGACGGGAATAAAACATATTTTACTTCTTCTGTCTTTGGCTCCATCGGTTTTACCTTTTCCCCAATTTCATTGTATTCATTTTTATACCTTCTGTACTTACTGAACTTTTTCTTACCACAAATCCTTAAACTTAAATCAACATTGTGTTTGAGCCAACGCTGAATAACACCTGAATTGTGTGTACTAACAGCCTATAGAAGTTTATTTTTCTGCAGCAACATGGACCACACGTGCTGTTTTATTTCTTTTTTACTTTTTTAGGCCTTGATTGAGAACGGAGAGACAGTAAATAGACTTGGAAAGGGAGATGAGAGTGGAAAAGACTCATGGCTATCGAGGCAGGTAGGATTCAAGTACAGGTTGCCTGCCTGAGACGAGAGCCTCAATCAGAGCCAACCCTACCCTAGGTGAGATTTTATATGGCGTCGGTGATTCACATACACTTACAAAAGAATCGAATAGCATTGTTTTTACCACTGTCTTTAATTTGTAAGATAACATATCACCCAATTCAAATGCTTAACAAAATAGAAATAAAGAAAGAAAATCAGACTTATTTGGTATTATCACTTGTAGTCATATCAACGTGAGCTTTTCCATTTTAAGAGTTAATAGTAATAACTAGTTTTAATGTAATTATATTTAAGGTGAATTGTTTCCCGATTTTGTGGCGCCCCCTGGAGGCCATGCTCAGGCCGGCTCTGGCCTCGATTCATGCCAAGTGCACGGCTGCACCCACTCTGCCACACCAGAACCCCCCAGAGACCAAGCTTCAGCGTAAGTGTTTAGGAGGCACTCACACGCAGATGAGTGTTAGCTGACGTTGACCAATGTGAGAAATCATCAAAAATTTCAGTAAAAATACGTTTCTAGGGGTGAATTTTGATGCTTAATGGAGGTTGACTTATCTAAAGCAGAGGGTCACGTGCTGGTGGACTATGACGTTTAAGATGGCCCCCTGACTTCACCAGTGTACATGCAGCACGTAGGTAGCACATTCACCTTGCGGCAGCGTTTCTCAAATAGTGGGGCCACATGTCAAGGGAGGTGAAACTTGTCCGGGTGAGGGTGTGGCCACATTTGGGCCAAAATGCTGCACGGTGATTGGTTATTTGACATATTAGAGGTGGGAATTACGAAGAATCAACAAGGGCTGTACGACAACTATTAACGGGTTTGTTTGTTTAATGTCGTTTTTATATTATTTTTTCTTTACTCTTTATTTTTACAGTTTTCCCAAAACTGATCATTACAGCAATTAAAAGGTAATTAAACCATTGAGGGTTTGGGACTGCCTTATCTCTTAAAAATTTGCTATTCTGAAATTTAATGATTAAATCATTATCCTTTCATTGCAATAAACACTGTCCATTCCTCCTACTTCCTTTGACACTGTTCCTTTTGCTTAAAGTTGCTTAAAGTGGAATTTTTTTATTTATTTATTATTTATTTATTTTTATTTATTTATTTTATAATTACTCCTTTAAATTGTGAATCTGGAGTTAACCGTTTAAAGCCTGAAAATACAAATTATAGCCAGAAAATTATAACTTTTTTTAAGCTGAAATGTGGTGTTTTTGGCAACTGATAATCCAGTTGAGGACATTTTTAGTATTTATCTGATTGTATTCAGATGTTTTTTAGTAATGTGTTCATCATATTGATTAGATGGAGGTATCATAAAAGTATGTATCAAATATGATACAACAGGCGTTAAGGGGTTAAGTCGAGTCTCCAAAGAAACTAATAAGTGAGTTGCCAACATAAAGTTGTTTTTTAATCATTTTTTAAAGATTGCATGTGGTTAGAATAAAAAGTATTATTCATGAGTAAAGCATAAATATGGAAAATAAATACGACTGATTTCTGTGTCAATGGAGAAACTGGTATCCTCATGATTTGTTGTGTGGATGTTGAGGAGGGGGCAGAAAACATCTTATTGTCATGGACAGGCAGGCCCCAGTGTTCGCCAAATGCAGCGTAGGTAAGGAGAACTCTTTCTGGTGTTTACAAGTGTGTTGTAAACATCAGGAGTTTATAAGCAGGTGTAATATTTGATGGCGTACCACAGAAACAGTAGTGTTGCCCAGCAAATGTTTGAGGCCTGACTTAGCTCGTTAACATTTCTCTATATGTTGGCAAAAGTTGGCCAAAACATCAGTGTGTGAAGTGTTGCGTTTTGCATGGCACCTGTCTGTTAACATAATAAACTAAAATAAGACCAGTCAAAACAAGGCAACACTTCATAAGCTTAACAGGGTCATAACAGAAAGAGCCGTAATAACAACCCTGACTCTAAATAGATATTAGTGAAGATTTATGTGAATGTACTCTAAGATCCATTAAACTTATGTAACACTTCCTCATCCCCCCTTCCCTGTTACTTCATCTGGTAGAGGTTGTTGGTCCCTCTGTGGTCGATATCGTGGCAGAAACCGGCGGTCACCATAGCCATACACTCCAGGTCTGTGAAGTAACGCTTCAGATCGCCCGTCTGACAACACAAACAAAAACAAACACACGTGGGAGGGAGATAAACAGAGGAGATTCACTTTACTCATACGGTCAGCTGTGTGGTTAAAGGCGTTATAATATTCATTTATGATTCACTGAGTAAAGAAATATCACGTGGAGCGTTTCCCCCTGTGGAGTCTGAACATATACAAGCAGCAGCATGATATTTTCATATTAATGACCAGTTCAGGCAACACTGACTCACGTTTCATCCACAGATTCGCTTCATTATCTCTCTCACTTACACACAAACACAACACCGAGCACGATCACATATACAGGATCTTACAGGAAAGAAAGAGGAGGAGGAATAATGTTTATCACTGTGAGACTGAGAAGAGAGGAGGGAGGACAAAGAGGAGGGAGGAATGGGAGAAATGATTAAAAGAAGGAGAAGAACAAACCATGAGCAGGGTGAACATGGTCTGTCCAACGTTGAACCCGTGTCTCCAGTTGTGGTAGGTGATCTTCCTGTAGCCTTTACTGAGCGAGTACATGAACCTCACCAGGGCCTGAGGGTCACACACACAGGTTTATGATCAGAGTAGGGCTGTCTATGTGGAACAAGAATGAGGAATTTCAAAGTGAATTCACCTTTTTAGACCCAAATGTGAGCCAGCTCACAGGGCTCTCTTAATCAAGCAGAACATTTAACCGCTTAAACTAATTTTCCTGTTAAGGAATTAAAAACATTAATATGACTTTTCATCTTCATCAAGAAAGAATTAAGTGCTTCACATTTTTTCTGCTCTTTTATGAAACAGTAAATCTGAAAATTGATGGACAACACTTCTAATTAGATTTCATTATTGATTAGAGAGCTTCTACACACGGGTGTATTAACCATTACAGAAACATAAATAAAGATTTTGTTTCAGTAGCTTTACTGAACTTTGCGGTTTTATATTGAAAAAAAGACCAACCAATTATATAAGCCATAATAATCTACTGAGACAGGTCATAAAAACAAACAAACAAACAAAAGACAAGAGCTCAGATGAGCAAAATTAAAAAGGAAACAGGTTTGACATCCTCCGGGTTTCAATGTCTATGAATAGTTCAGGTTTAAGAGGCTGATTTTTCTCCAACATGACTTTGCACCAACCTTTGACAGAAGGGCTTTATCTCCAATCCACTGCAATAAAATGTTTTTTCTAGCAGCAAAAGTAATAATACTGTACAACCTTTAATCAGCAGCATTGTTGATATTTCTACTGGGAAGCCCTAAAATTAAAGACACATTTCTAGGTCTTTGTGAAATATTTTCCCCATTTCATAAAGTATTTTAGACCAGTAAGTCTGAATATAATGACAAGAGTGAATAATGATTTTGATAATTACTAATGCTGTTAAATTAGGGCAGCTGTGGCATTAACCTTACTTTAGGTGGTGGTCTAATAAACTTGTTAAGCTCCGTATACACATATATAGTTCAACATTATGCATTTCCACATTAAGAAAAATAATAACAGATGTATCCGACTCACTCACCAACAACCAGGACATCTACTCTCCTAACGTTGGGTCATCGACTTTAACGTATTGAATTGAATTTTGAATTTTAAACGTATACAAAGAAACAAAAAAAGTAATACCATTCACATACAAAGAAAAAAGAAATAAAGTATTTATACACATTCAAAAAGGAGTAGGAAGAAGTAAATACTTTTTGAATTCCTACCCGTTATTACTGTTTCTCATGGGTCGTATAAAAATATATTCTGCTTTAACATCTATGCAAATATATTATACATATGTACATTACAAAACATATAATCCATATAAATATATTTATACACATATATACTACAAAATATCTAATATATAATAAAAAATATATATACACATAAGTATCAATATAGAAATACATCTATATAAATATATTTGTACCTATACACATACCGGTACACATACTTACTTACATGTATATATATGATATAAATATCCTATAGAAATGATATCCATATCTAAAATCTATACACTATATAGTATTGTAGACAAACATGGCACATCCTTGGCAGTTGAGGTTTCCATCCACCTCCTCTTTTTCTCAGTTATGTACAATTTACAGGTTATGCTGTTTGGATGCTGGAGTTTTGCTACAAATCAACAAGTCGGCGCTGAATTTCCAGCATCCATCTAACCTTATGTTTCGTCTTTACTCTCCTTGCCATGGCTACGATTGCTTCCTGTTTCGGCCAGCTTGGTCCCTGATTGGCTTAAAAACACAGAGGACTCGCTCAGCTGTCCTCGGTGAAATATTGAACATGTTACATATTTATGATTTTAAGCCTGGGTGACGCAGATCCTCTTCTGATGCGATAAAATGACTCTGAACACCCCTCACAAGACAGGATAGTCAGGTAAGATCATATTTAGGATCAACAGATAATTGGGCCTTTGCTGAGTTTGGTCTGAAGCGAGGATCCGGGCCAAAACTTGGGGTGAATATCTTGTAATGTATGCCCCTCTCAACATGCTCAGTCTGAGGCATAAAAATCACGTGCATGACCCGGCCACATGCAGTGGGTTTGCAAAGGGCAATAAGGGGCATGGTATTAGAATAAACGTTGTATTTCCTGTTCACATGATCATCAAAACTGTGCTTTTTTAAAGTTTGAGTTAAAATGCTCAGTTTTTGCAACTAAAAAAAAAGAGGTTCCTGATTTTAGATCTAAACAATTTTAACCAGAAAAGGTTCAGTGATAATATTAAAACCAAAGCACAACAAGGGTGGGCTGCAGCTCAGGTAATAGCTGGCTGTCATCATCTGATTATATATTTACCTCTCAGAATGGCTGCTAATATCTCTGTGATTATGATGAAGCAGAAAGTTACTGTAAAAGACTCAAAGTCATGATTTACTTTCCCGTTCAGTGTTTATGTGGACGATGTAAACGTGGTCATTTGTTGTTCCAAAACATCCCAGAGCATCACCTGGTCCCCTGTGCCTGTGAGCCCCAGTTTAAGAATGGACTACAAATCATGCATCGTCAGATAAACTAAGTTTTTTTTAACATGATATGGTCTCTTGTTCTACAAATTCTGCTGTCCTGACATAACCTAAGGAAATCCTGATTCCAGCTTTTGTTCTGGAGATGTGAGGAGTTTTAGGTGCAGCAGTGGGACATTTACTCTCTTTGAAGATCCCTGTGATTATTAAATCTGTAATTATGCATCCCTTTGATACAATTCTGCTTCATGAGCTTCAGAAAATGAGCTCTGCTTTATAATCATGACACAATTAACCCTTTCACACAGCTGATGATATAAACATATCTGTTAGAGGGCTTTCAGCTTCGGAAATGCTCCCTGGTCTCTAACTTCAGATCACGGAGGAGCTTCTCATGGAGTTAGGACTTACAACAAACACAGAAGAAATCAAAGTGTCAGTGTAATTTGGAGATAAACATTCAGTTTGATTAAAATACCAAACCTCTGCTCACCTCTCTGGGGATGTGAAACTTGTCGACCACTTTGAGCTCGTAGTACATCTTGATGCCACATTTGACCAAATCCAGTTCACTGTGCTCAAAGTCATAGAAGTGAAACTCAAAGATTTCGGCTTTTTTGGAGTTTGGAAGAACCTCTGACTGTGGACAAAGAAAAGGTAAACAAATAAAAGAAATTACATTAATATTATACAAGATGATACAACATACTTGAAGGGCCACTGAAAATTTATAAATACAAAAATAAGGTTGTAAAATCTTCTAATTTTGTTCAAAGTAATGTGTTTTGTGGTGTTTGTCTGTTAGTAAAGTAACTCAAAAATTATGATCAAATTTTTTGTGGAAATCAAAGGAACATTGGTCATGGCACAGTGGACACCTGATATGTTTTTTGTTTGGTGATCCGAATCTGGATGTGGATCCAGGAATCTTTTTAAGGATTTCTTAACAGTGTGAGGCAGGGCACTTTTCCACATTTTAGGATAATAACTTGCACTACAATATTGGAAATGCTTTGGCGAAAATCTGTTCTCTAGGAGCAGTCTAGTTTTTTATTTTACTTTATTTTATTTTAATTTCTTGTAAAATAAACAATTTTTTAAAATAAAATTCCAAACTTCTATTAAATTTTAACCATTTTCACTTTTTGAAGTAATTTTTATAATTTGAAATTATGTTATTTCAATAGTCTGTTGTTTTTGTTTGAAAATTTAGAGCTTTAAAAAACATTTGTATCAACATAAAAAAAAATGTAACTTAATGATCCTAAAAGGCAGATTTCTTTTTAGTTAAACTCTATTTACTATCTATGTTTTTATGAACTGAACATTTCTGAAATTATGGTCTGAATTTTTATGAACTCTTGATGTCCAGGATTATTAGTTTTACTTTCTTTTATAATCAAAACTTTGTAATATCTTTAAATCTGAAGGCTTTGTATGGTAAAAACTTTATTTTATATTCTACAAAAATCTTAGTTTGATTAATTGTAGCCTTTAAGACCTTCAGTCTCAAACAATATCAGAGTTTTATACTTTAAATGTACCTACAGCTTCACAATATTAAAAAAAAAACCTTTTTTCCTAAATTTTCTTTTTTTCAATTAAGCTATTGTATGAATTAAAAAGGTAAAAACTTGATTTATATTTAAGAAAGTGTGAATTTTTTTTAATTATTTTGCTGGATAAAAAACTTTAAATTCCTAAAAATGTTTTTATCATTTTGTAAACTTTAGACCCCAATATGTATTTATTCTTTATCTTTATCTTACTGTCTTTTTCAGTGCCTTTTATACATAGTAGTCTGTATTAAATATGTACAAATAAATCTTTAAGTGTTTATAATTATTCTGTAACATGTATATAATGATAATAAAATCTTTACACTTTCACACGTTTTCTTTCCTCCTCAGAATCAGGTTTCATCAGCAGAATAGTATTTTATTTTGTGTTTGGATGATAGATGTGTGTTTCAGGATAATCTCCTGGCTGGATTGTTGTTGTTGTTGTTGTTGTTGTTTACCAGAATCTCCTGGAGCTCCTCCTCCTCACACTCGTCGGGCTCCTTCCCCCACCTCTCCCTGGTGTTCTGGAGGAAACACACACACATCAACACTCTCACCTTGGATGAAACACCTCAGCATCAATCAGCTGACTCCTGATCGCAGGTCAGACTCAGTCGACTGCTGCTTTTGTCCTTTTCCTCTCCGTCCACTGACAAATCACCTCATAGAGAAGCTGACAGCTTATTTCAGATTATAAACGATGCTCACTCCTCTTCATATCATCCATGTCAACACGCTGCTTTAAAACAACAACAGGTTTGTTTGTTCTGCACGAATAAAACGAGGGTGAAGAAATGAACAGAGTCTGCAGGGCTGGAAATATCATTAAATTATACCACTCTGCTCTTTGTCTCTTCATCTGTCACACATGAATGCAGAGGACGCCTTTCTGCTTCTTTGTCGAACTCACTGAATATAAATACTTTTATCTTTAATCCTGAATATCCACTGGTTTCTGGATGCTTTAAAGAAACATCCATGAAAAAGATTTATAAAAGAGCGGTCCTCGTTGAAGCCACCACACAAGTTTGGATAAAAGATTCATCCTGGCAGCAGGTGATTATGTAACAAAACTGATTTATTCACTAACCAGAATGTTCTGGATCTCATCCTTACGACACTTCACGTGGTACATGACCATGTCCTGGAAGATGTCCTTCCTGTTCTCCAGTTTGTTCATCTTGTCGTAGGTGTCTGGGTTCAGCATGGACCAGCCCAGGAACTGGGTCAGGGACTGGAGACAGGGGGGAGACAAGGAGAGACAGAAGGAGAAGGTTATTGCTTTAACTGTTGGCAGGAGAAGGAAAAACACCCCAAAGTTTGTTTGTCCTACACCAAATAGAGTCAAAGCATGACTCACAGTCAGGAGCTGATATGCTTCACTTAATAATAAACACAATATAATGTAAACAACGACATAAAGGGATTTTTAAGCTTGAGATGCCTAAATTAACGTCATATTACAGTATGTATAAAGGCAAAAAACAGCCTTTATTTTTAGAAATAAGTAGGAAAAAATTGCCAAATGAAAACTTGCTCAAGAAGTGTTCTGAAATACAATTTTAAACTAAATCAGTTGTTAATAACTTTACAGTATTGAGCATCATACTGGCACTTTCAGAGCATTATAAACTATTTATCTTTCTGTCAACCCTAAACATTTCATTTCAATGTTTCTATAATTTATTAATAAAAGAAAGCACTTCAATAAAAACAAGCAAAAGGAAAAATAACAATTGAAAAAGAACAGAAAGAAGAAGAATCTTGTATGATTGGCTCCTTTCTTACAAGATACCAATTAACAATATATGTTTAAACACAAAAAACTCAAGTTTAGGAAAACTTGACGGTTTTAAAAATGTAATCAACATGTTACGTTTGTTATTTTTGTATTTATTAAGTGTGATTTAATGGCAAAACATACCACTGAAAAATTTAAAAAATGTCTATTTATTCCAAGTTGAGTTTTTTTCACAGAGGAGACAAACTGAAGCATCAACTCTGAGAGACACAGACAGGAAGAGCACAGTTTCTGTCTTTTCTGTGACATATTCTAGTGCCGTGGACACATACCAGGTGGATTAAGGTAAATATTGCTCACTATTTTTTTATTTTCTCATCTATTTTGGCCAAAACTCATGCACGGCTTGTTGAACAAATAGGCGAGCCTCCTATCCTCAAGCTCATCATCCTGATAATCTTGTGTAGCTGCTCTATAGGAGTCCAAAAATCAAATACAAAGACCCAAAAATGAGTATAATTGCTCTTTTTTAATGAATAAATGTTCAGCTCTGATAAAATGTCAGCAAAGCCGGAAGAATCTTTATCTTTGTCCGTGCAGTCACTGTTTACAGGCTTGCGGTCTTGTAGCTCCTGATTGGTCAGTGCCTTTGCATTTGCCTGGTTATAGACATCGAGTCAGGTGGATCCAGCTGCTCTGCAAGGTATATTCTATTCTTCTATTCTTGAATGATCATGTTGTTATACTGTTTTGTAAATATTGCAAAAAAACTCTCTAAAGTTCTCTGAGGTCACACAGTAAATAAGACAGAATGATGTTAAAATGTCAAAATAAAATGTTTAATCATGACTCCTGTGATTTGAGGAGAAAACAGCAGAGGATCAAAGTGTCATGTTGTGTATTTTAGTGAAGTCTGAGCAGGGATGCGGGGAGAGGAACTTCAGCAGAAAGCCTCGGGGCTCACAGATAAATAATGCAGCCGCTCTGAATGGCCTGAGTGTATTTATAAACCAGTGAGTCAGTGCAGCCTCTACCTCCATCAGCGTTTCATCCATCTCATCAAAGGGTTTCCCATCTTTCCTGTTATAGAACGTGGCCACACCCACGATCTCCTCTTTCTTGTTGACGATCGGCATGGACAGGACGTTCTTAATGGTCCAGCCGGAGTCGTCCAGAGGCTCTTTCTGCAGACACACAAACACACACAGTCTCCAACGTGATATTTCAAACTAACACTGGGCTAAACCAAGAGAAGTGACGTTTTTTAAAGACAATAAATATGACCAAAAAATTGGAGTTTTGGGCAAACTTATCAACTCTGATCCACTATTTGCTCTATTTTTAGTTAAAAGATCAGATTCACACCTGACAATGCAGTCTGATAATATCTGTAACCCTTCTGGATCAGCGAGGATGTGATTAAACTGGAAACAAACACCGGCCCCATCACATCACGCCATCATAAGAGATGTTATGTATCATCTGCTTCAGCTCCCTTTTCTGATAACTCATGTTCGTGGGTATAGAGTTACCTTACTAAATCAGATTTATATGGTATATATGTATACATAAACAGGGTGTTAAATATTGGGATGTGGGGGGAATTAAGAGAGTAATTATGTCTGTAAATAATTTTATTTTGATATTTTTATATTAATGTATCATTTATTTTTATAAATTATTATTATTTCTAATTAATTAATTGATTTATTTTAGTGTGTTTGTGGTTTGTTTTCTGCCTTTGTGATCCAGATAAATGTATTTGTGTATATCTCTATATTTTCCATGCTTGCACATGTGAAACATGATCATAGATGCCCATTTGTTCAAATAGGGGATGGGCATAAGATAATATTACCATTATTTATATATGATCATTCATAAAGAATTATTTATCTTTTTTATTTCATTTCATTTTATTTTATTTATTCACTATCACTGTAATAGAAATAATGCAGATAAGGATACTAAATAAAATAAATAAATAAATAAAATTTAAAAAAAAAAAACAACTCTTTCATGAATGACTGTTAAATACTAGTAATGTTATCTTTTCCCAAGCACATCTGTATAAAAATACACACATATGGTCACATTTCACATGTGAGGGCATAGAAAATAATAAGATATACACAAATATATCATTTTGGACCACAAAGGCAGAAAACAAAACCACAAACACAAACTCACAAAATCAAATCAAATCAAGTTTACATTTTATATACATATATAAAATATATATACATGTATGTGTTTGATGTACTTTTGTAATCTTTTCTTTCATTGTGTCTTGTCTTTATGTACAATGTTTGTAAGAAGAAAAAAAAAGAAGCAGGAAAACCCACATAATTAGAGTTCAAAAACTATATATGAAAAATCATTTTAGTTAAAATTTTGGGCAAAGATCAATAAGTTTATGTACACTTATCAGAACACTGATCATTAAACTAATTAAACCTATTTCTCTCTATTGCAACAACATCATTTTTAGGACAATTGAAAACGTTTTTAACATCAAAATACAAAAATGTTATTGCACATTTGGGGACTATGAGAGTTTTTCTGTAAATATTGATAATTATAATTGAAAAACTGCCTTTTAATTAATTTTTAAAAAATATTTCTATGGACAAAATACCGAGATGCTTATTGTGTTTTGCCATTAAGCTGGGAACATATTGTGAAATGAATTGGATAATTTCGACTACACCTAAGAGCATGCTTCTTTAGCAGCAGTCTCATATTTGAAATCTACCCACAATGAGGTCCATTTTCAGTGTTGGCTCTTCCTCGTGGCTGTAATGAGAAAATCAGCCACCGTGAGAAATGAAATGTGACCTCCGTCATTCAGGGAATGTGAGAGGCGATCAATAATTCACCTGCTCACTTCTCCTAAAATCTGAACATCCAGCAGCAGAGGCTCTCATTTGCTTTTCAAAATGGCTGCTTGTTGATGTGCTGCTGCGCTTTAGCCTCACAAACAGAGAGCAGAAAAAAAGGTATAAACAAAAAAGTGTGTTTGTTAAGATTACCTGTCAAGAGCTACAAAGAAAAGATGGACAAAAAGCATTTCATCCTCCACTTGAAGAACGTGGAGTTTAAATAAACTGGATGAAAAATATGCTCAAATAAAAACCTGAGATACGGTACGATGCTTCTTCATGGGTATCTGGTCGAACAAGCAAAGTTATTTACAAGAGGGAAGATTGCTTCACAAGAACATGAAGAATAAACACACACCAAAATAAGATAAAGGAAATAAAACAGAGCCGACAAAGAGGGATGAGACTGGATGTAATAAGACCATTTCTGTGTAACACGTGTTCAGATGTCACAGAAGTAAAAACACACGGTGTCTAATTTAGACTTATAACACTTCACTCTGCTCTCTGAAGGGTCCAGACTCAGAAGCTTAGAAGTGTTTCTTCAATCCATGAAGTTGTTGTGCTGAAAAAAAACAGTCTAATTTCATTTAAGTTTGCTTCAAGCAATTATTTCACAGGAAGGAACACCCCGTCTCTCTGCTGTCCCTGAGTTTGGACTGTAGGAACAGCTCTGCGCATGTTAAAAAAGCTTTCACTGACTCGATGCTTCATAAACACAATGATCTGATTGTGTCCAAAGTTATCAGTAAATCTGGCATTTCTGATCAGAATCATTTCTGATTTGATCAAAGTTGCACATGTAAACAGAGCTTTCAAAAAGTAACCTGATACCCTGGATAGACAGTTCAGTTTACACTAGTATACAGGATAAATTTCACTGATCCATCTGGGCCCACAGAAAATGTTTGGTGATGGCAGAATATTTCAAAAACATACTTTCAGTGTTGAGGCTGCAACCTCTGGGCTGTACATGGAGGCCCATGTGGAAGTGCCAAAGCTGTAGTACCTCGAACGTCCACTTGAGGCTGGCTGCAGTAACTTTTAACAATCGTATGCACGGCAAAGATGTTTTTTATGGCCTTAATAATCTTCAAAAAATGGCTTCAGTCTAAGACTATCACACATCTTTGCGCTCTCAATGTGAGTGTGGTGATTTTTTCATATTGAGCCCATTCTTCTTCTATGGAGGATTTATTGAGGATATCCAGTTTTGGAAATGCAGGGTTCTTAGTAGTAAGACCGACAAAATTCTGGCCTTAACACAGCCTTTCTATTTATGAGTAGACAAAGCTAAAGTTCAGTTGAATATAGCAGGTGTAGTATGGCAGCCCATAAAAGGGCATCAACAGCTTTCCAAAGCATCCAAGGACATGGCATCGTCCAATTTTTACAGTCCACAAGCAGCATGTTTGCACTGGGCAGCGCTTGTTTTTATTTAATACTATTACTATAATCTGGCTGAAAATGCTAATGTCTGCTTTTACTTTACAAAAATCTAATTACAGATAATAAATCTCTTATCTTACAGAAACAACTATACTGTTTCAATTCAAAACCAACAAAGTCCAGCGAAAAACGCTGTCAGAGTCAGCTGATTTTTGTCACTGCACAATTAGATAAAAATGGCTCAACTTCTGAGAGCGTGCTGTGCTCGGCCATGTCACTCTTCCTTTATAACCAAACAAAGTCCAAAGGGGGCGGGACTTCTGCCATTTGCTTTGTAGACAACAACAGTGGAGGTGAAAACAAGCTGCCTCGTATTTAAAGAAAAAATATTTCTTGGTCTTCTGCTTTTATCAGTTAACCTGACACACCAGATGGACCGTACAACACATTTCACTCGTCCAACTGAGAAAGAGCCCATAGAAAGTGTTAGCATATCTAGCAGGTGATTGGATGACTGTTCTGTCAATCACATTCATTACGAGCCAATCAAATAAAGTAGTAGATGGGTGCTACTACTGTGGTGTAAAGGACAGAATGTGAACTGCTTCATGAAACAACCTCTCGACAAAACATGTCAGAAATGGAGTGAAAATATCCTTACTTTTGAGATGATTGTAGAGCGTTATTCGTTTTTCATTTGATAAAGAAATGTGGTCTGGATCCAAAACTGCTACTGAAGTCGTTAGCATCTATGCTAATCTCTGAACAAGCAGTCATTTCCTGCAACATCGACTGTATCTATACCAGGGACATATTGTCAACAAGCAAGCGGAAAAGTCATGAAGTGGGTCTGATAGTAGTCGTCCTAATTCTAAATCCTAGGTTTCTCTCCTGCATGCCATTCCTCACAGTGTGTCTCCATAAAATATATATTTTTTTCCACAATCTGTTCTATCCGAAAATGATATTTTCGGATAGAACAGATAAACATTACAGTAACAAGATGAAGATAATACAAGATCAAATAAAAAGAGAAAGGGCGGGACCAATATTACAATCTAAGGAACCAAACTCAAGACAGAGACAAAAAATAAATAAGTGAATAATAATATTAAATAAATAATTCCCGTCGTGCAGGAATTGGTATCACTAAGATAGCTAACTGCTCACTCGGGAATATCTGGGAGGTCCAGCTCACGGATATGCCTCAAAAAAAGGATCTCACGTCTCATAAAATTTCCTAAGGAAGCCCCTCAAAACACAACTTACCTTTTCTAGTTTAACAAAATTAAGGAGGGATTGCTCTGTCTCCATATTATGAACCCTCGACTCCTAATCAAAGGCATAAAGAGCTCAAAATAAACCCTTAAAATGTGAGTAAATGACTGAAAATGTTGTGAAACAACTCTTTCGGAGGTTATGTGAAAGACTAAATGTCATCGCCTGCATGTTGCTCACAAGACCGATGAGGCAGACCTGATCTGCTGATGATTCTCTGAGGGGTTGAAGAGGTGAGGAGGGAAAAGGTTGACTTTCAGACCCTCACTGTCGCAGTGCTGAACCAGAATGGATGTCGGAGCTGTAAAAATGGCCGCCGCCGTATCAGTATAATAAGGACAAATACAATGGGATCTTTACAGCCCTCAGGAAACTAATTTAATCCACGGAGAGCAGTGAATGAGGGACACACCATTTATTCAATTAGGACTATATGGCAGGGTCATTCCTCTGATTGTCCCGCGGTGGAGTCCTATGGCAGACGAGAGCTCATTTTGCAGCAGAGTCGGCTATTTAAAACATTAATCTAACGTATACTGTAAGACCTATTTTATTCAAATCACTGCAGAGAAAAAGGCTCCAATGTGATGCAATTACTATAATCTGGCTGAAAATGCTAATGTCTGCTATTACTTTACAAAAATCTAATTACAGATAATAAATCTCTTATCTTACAGAAACAACTATACTCGGAGTGTTCTCTGTCCTGGATAAATAATTCTGTGAGATAATATTAATTCATTTTCATAATATAATAGTGGATGATCATTTTTTAAGTCCACTGCGGATTTATTGATGCAAATGTAAAACACCTGACACTTTATTATGTACATTAAATGATCTAATAAGAAGCAATAAAAAAGCTCTACAATAACTCCTGCCTTAACAAATATAATAATGTTCTGTTTAAGTGGCCTTGTCAGAAAGGCATTCATTTTACAACAGCTTTTTATTTATTACAGTGCTACTGATCTGCATGATATTGAATTTCTAAACTTTTTGCTTCATACTGAGAGGAACAAATTAATAGAAACACCTTAAATGGGCCTAAAATAAGGAAATAACAAAATGTTAGAAGATAAACTATCAATTAAAGAAGAATTATTGAATATTTTTACTTTTGAAAAAACACTAATAATGTTTGAAGCCTTATTAAACTGTTTTTGTTGTTTTGTTTTTATTACCTCGTATTATTTTCCCCTTAATTTAAGCAGAAATAAAATTTATTCAAATATCAATCTGATGATTAAAGATCTTTCAAAAGTCGCATTGAAACAAGTAAAGTGGAGTGCACACAAGTTTTTTCTAAATCTGAAGAGATTTACGTTTTACATGAAGATATAAAAATCAGGCACTGAACAGTTTTAATCATACTGTGTGTGGTGTGCTCTGATAATCTCAACACAGCACACCACACACATAACCATTCTGTCCCATCATTGATCTAGAATCTAGTCCTCCAAGACAAAAATCTGATCAAACATGATCTAACAAAAACAAAGAAGAAGAAACATAGCAACAACCTGTAAACACAACACACAACATGGGAGAGGACATACCAGAAGAGGGGATGATGGTGGTCTTGGGACTATTTTTGACAGAAAATCGGGAACTAAATAAAAGAAAAGACTGTGGAAAAAGTCCTGGAGACTTTGTGAACATGTGAGCTGGTCCTCAGTTTCTTAGGTCCATCGAACTTTGTGTCTATGTTTCAGGTCGGCCATGTTTGTTTTATTTACGCCTGCTTCCTTGTTCCTCCGTCAGCTCGCTTGTTGATCGGCTACATTCACACAGTCACGACTCAGGAGTTGTCGGCTTTCCCCACACACACAGAGCTTTTTGGTCGTAAATACTGAACCAGTTTAATATTTACGATTATCAGTCTCGACCCATTTTGGAGCGCATAATTGGGACAAATTCACTCTTAACACCTCAGACCGCAGGATCATCTTATAGGACAATGTTATAAGACAGAAGATAATCAGGCATTTGATGAGGGAAAGTCGGGACAAAAACAGCCCAATAATCTTTATGTGTGTACCCCACTTTAGTTAAGGTGGTTCGGGCATCAAACTGGGATGCCTCCTTGTCTCATTCTTGTGGACGTTTTCCAGGCACACCAAACCAGGAGGAGACCCTGAGGCAGACCCAGAACTCACTGGAGGGATCATATATCCTAACTGGCCCGGGAACATCTTGGGATCACCCAGGAGGAACTGGAAAATCTTACGGGGAAGAGGGATGGCTGGGTTGACCTGCTCGGCCTGCTGCCTCCAGGATCCAGCCCCGGATAAAACAAAGATGGATGGATGGATATATGGATATATGGATGGGCATCTTTGGGCGTTAGCCTCAAGTGAACACCTCTAAGTAATTTAAATCTGATGAATTAATGTTTTTTAGGATGTTGATTTGTTCTTGTTTTCAGTATTTTCCTTTTGAGATGTTTCTTGTTGTCATAGTTGTTTGTTTTACTTCCTAATAAGCAGTTCCTGGAAATAAGGAGACAGAAAACTTCTCTTACCTGAAAGTCGAAGAATTCATCCTCAGCAGCATTCATTATGTTGCAAATCTGTTAAAAAACAGGAAATAAGATGAAACTTAGTTCAAGTTTGATTTTCAAACCTTAGTAGGATTTTGGTTGACTTTATTGTTACCTGTTTGACACTACGGCAACAGAGGTGTGAGTCATAACTATCTAATAACTGGTAAATTACTGATTATTTATTTAATTTGCTTGATAAACTTCTGCTCATTGTTGAAACTGAACAAATACAGCAACAACTTTTTGGTACTGAAATGTTACTTATGTGTTTGTGCAATTCAAACATGGTTCTCTCATTTTTCTTGCAGAAAGTTTAGGCTTAAATATGACTGAAGATTTAGTTTTTCCTTTTTTTTCTTTTACTTTATGACACTATCAATCATAAAATAAGATTTGAAAACATGGAAGTGAGGGGGATGAAAAGCTGTATTTCATTTTGGGGGGAAACTATCATGATCCCTATCTGATCCCAGACCTCCACAACTGAAGAAGAGCGGAGTGCATGTCGCAGATGGCGGTCGGACTATGTGGATACTGGAGGGTATTTTTTTGGATTTGTTTTCATGTTTCTTTTGCAAACTTACTTTTGGTTTGTGTTACTGTATTTTGTCCAAGTACACAACTGATGTGTCAGACTTCAGTTATGAAAAAGGACTTAGAAAAGGGTACATACACTTAAATGGGACAGACCTAAATGTGGCTTAACTACAGTCTCCCTCACAAACATGAGAAGAATCCCTCCTCTTCTGCCTTGGCTTGTACCACCGTTAGAAAATGTTAACTCAAACAGTGTGATAAAAAATGATGCCAACAGAAAGAACATGTCAGGGCATGTCTGTGCTGCCCTGTAAACATTAGAGTCCAGTGCTGGATAGCTGAAGCCACACCCACTTCCTGAGATGGCATGTATAAGCCTGTAAAATAATTGGACAAAGCCATGTCATAGCAGCCTTTGGAACACTGTTGATGTCCTATAGTGCACGTCATCTCAACTTTAGCTCCATCTACTTTCAGCCAGACAGGCCGTGTGTAGGCAAGACTTACGGCTGTCTGGCCAAAAGCTACGCCGCGCTTCCAAAGCCGTAAAACCTCAATAAATACTTAATAAAAGAAAAACCTGTTCTGTTGTATATTGAGACTGAAGCTATCTTTTGAATCAGGCTTTAACGATGTGTAATGCGGCCGTAAGAAACTTCTTTTCCCCGCACACAATCATCTGGAAGTCAGGTTTCTGCAGCCAGCCTCAAGTGGACAGTCAGGGTACTACAAGTTTTGGCATTTCTACATGGGCCTCCATTCAGACAAAAGTCATGAGGATTTACGATAAAACAACCTGTTCTCAGTGGGGCAGAAATACAGGGGTTTATAGACATACCTAGAATAACCAATACAGGTAGGGAACTTAAAAATATGCCCTGGGGTCATCTGGGACCAAAGAAAACTTTAGTAAAACGTTTCTCAGATCACATCAAGTCCGGTACCATTACGTCCTAAGTTATGCATTTTGGGCATTTATCCTGACGACTGTTCTCTGTCTAGTAATGAGAAAAAAATGGTTGAACTTTGCTAACTACAGGCCAAAAGCTCTATTGCTCTGTGTTGGAAGAATGATGGTTGCCCCTCTCTTGATGACTGGATAATTGATTTAACCTCAAGTTTGGCTGTTGAGAAACTGACCTATATTGTTAGAAAGAAAGCTTCTGAATTTTACAACATTTGAAAGATGTTTTCAGAACTGATAAAGTGATGATATTGAAGGGGTTGTTGAGAGAGTGAGCGAACTGAAATATTTCACTTACTGTGGGATTGCATGCTGTAATGTACAAGTTTTTTTTTACTTTAATATCCTTTTTTAAAAATGTATTTTATTTTTTATTAATTTTGTAAATTTTATTTAATTATTTAACTTTTATTATTCATTCAATTAGTTATGTCTATTTGATATTCTTAGTATAGTAAATTTATGACCTAATATTTGGGTTTATTGTTATTTTATTTATTGGTTTGAATTTTTTTTATGTATTATCTAATTTTCTGTGTTATTATATTATTACTATTATTTTCATGTCTGCCACATGTTCGAGATGTTCAAGTGTTTGATGTTAATGTTTAAAAGGAAAAATCAATAAATAAATACTCACGCCTTGTTAGAGCCGATATTTAACAATGACCCAAAATGTTATAAAAAAAATGTAATAAAACCCAAAATGTAATAACTGGTCAATAATGTAACAAGATGCTGAGCCCAAAACATAATAAGTTTTTGCCCAAAATGTGATAACTTGTTAAATTTTGGGTCAGTTATTACATTATACCCCATAATGTTATTGGGCTCAACACTTTTGTTACATTATTGACCAATAATTACATTTTGGGTTTTATTACATTTTTTCATAACATTTTGGGTCACTGATACATATCGGGCAATAACAAGCCTTTTACTAAACAAAATATGATGCAAGCTGGCAACTGTTATGCCACATGATGGCTCAAAAAAAGTCACACAATGAACCTTGGGATATGCCCAGCCAAAAGGGATGCACCTGATCTCCGTCTTTGTTGCAGAAGGGAAGTCAACCACATCTTAATAAGTCATTAAATGGGACAGCCTTCAATGTGGCTTGTACACGAACCTCCTAAATATGAGTAAAATCCCTCTGCTTTCTCTCCTCAGTCTCTTCAAGGGACCCTCCAAAAGTATTAGAAAAGATGACAGCCTCCGTTAAACATTATGACATTTCAAAACTATGATTAAAGCTGAATTTGTGATCAAAAAGAACCCCAAATGTCCTCACAGTGTCATATTTTAGGAATGGCATCATAAAGAATCAGACTTTCATCTGGTTTTGAGGGAACACCACGAGTGAGACATCTTTTTTCTCCTCTGCTAAAATGAAAAACTCCAGCTTCAGCTTTTTGGGTTTGGGTGCTCATATGTCATCTTCAGGAGATGACAAGAAGTTTTATTGCCTTCCATTGAATCCATCCAAAACCCCGGTGTCTCATCCAGAACCATTAGTGTCAATCTCACACGTCAGTCCACCTTCAATTTATGAAAGAGGTGGCTCGGTGCAGGAATGGAGCTTTCACCTTTTACATGATGTAGACGAGGGAAAAAGAGCGAGAGCATTCAGAGAGGAAGATCATGTTAGAGTTGATAAATAGTGTGCGATGAAGACGACAAAGGGACGGGACAGGAAAGAGCAGGAGGAGGGATGGATGGATGGATGGATGGCTCAGCGCTTTTGGGGAAAGCACACTGTGATTAATTAAGACGGCTGCAGAAATTACAATTATTCATCACAGCGGCGAGATGCTGAGCGCTTTTCATTTCCACCAGCGTGTGCGCACTGACAACTGTGTAATAAAGCCTAATGGTGTTCTGCCCGTCTGACCAACCACAGCCTCCGAAGAAGGTTTTTGTGATGAAGATGCTTTAGAGGACAAGTTTTTACACGGACTCCTGCACAGATGAGAGGTTGCTCTCTTAAAGTTAAGGAGAAAAATCAGGAGAGTATAAGTGCTAAATTAAAAGTTTCAACACTTTCTTTTTTGAAAACTTACGCTACACGGTCACTGTTTCAAAACGCGACCTCAGGCCTGAAGGCAGGCCTGCCTCTCCCTATACACAGAACAGAATAATAATAACTTTATTTAAGTAGCACCTTTAATAACAGATGTTTACAAAGTGCTTTAACAGGCAAAACAAAGGCAGGAAAAAAGGCAGAACTCTGGGTACATAAAATCAACAATCAGGTCAAACAGAGACCAAGAGAGTCAAAGCACAGAGGGTCATGTTAACTAAAGCAACAAGATGAAGGAAAATAGTATAAACTGGTAAGTTGGAAACAGCTGAAGTCATTTAGGAATACACCAAATCTGTAAAGCTCACCATGTCAACACGTACAGATGAAGAATATTGGTGGAAAGGTATTTCGTTTTGTGTACATGACAAGGAGACGACAAGACAATAAATAGGTAATAGATTTATAGATACATAGTTAAATTTTTGACTGTTGAAAGTTGACGACATCACATCAGGAAGATAGAAAAGCAGAGGGCAGCTAGAGGACAGGTAAAAGAGAGAAAAAATAAATAAGATAGATATTAAATTAAAGATATTAAACCTCCATTTGAGACCCTTACTGCAGCAAACTTTCCTTGTTTCATTGGCAGATATTTTCTCTTCATTACAAGCAATTCAATGCCTAATTTTTGCCTTTTATTCCTTAAAGTAAGATATGTATCTCGACTGGTGTGGATGTGGATTAGAATAAGGGTTCTGGATATTTATGACTTGACAATAGATAAACACACTTGCCAAGTTCTGAGTTTTTGCAGTGAAGGTTGCACGCACACATGGGAACAACAACAGCCAGACACATTTGTTATATTCACCAAGGACACTACAAACTTACATCGCCAACTAATGGCCTGGCATGCACGCTACTGCGTTTTCAGTCATTCTCCCCTTAAAGACTTCAGACTTGACGTTAAAAAAGACTTGTGATCTGAGACTTACGGCTAATCATCATTTTTGTAGGTCTGGCTCACTGTAAATAAGAGACTGACGTAATTCCCACTCATCACTAATCATTCCTTCTTCTGGTGCGCCAACGGCCAACCTGGGGGTTCGACTTGTTCCCCCATTCCATCACAAGGACGCTCACAGCGGTGGCGAAGCCTCACAGAGACGTAACTATTATGGCTTAAAATGGCACCATGAGTGAGACTTTTGAAACTGATGATTTGTGAATGCAGCTGTAAGCTCACACCATTATAAAACAGGGTTCCCTCTCTTTTCCAGAAATCATTTTCCAGGACTTTCATGGACGTTTTCACCCCCCTTAAATTTATTTATTTCTAACTCTCGGGCTTTTATTTAGTGCCTCACTATTATAAATTTATGGTTTAAACTTATTATTTTATCTTCATTCACTCTGCTTTTTATAAATATATTTTGTTGATTTAAAGTTTTAGCAGCCTAAATTTTATTTTGCCTTTTTTTTATTATTTCTTTTTGTCACCATTGTTTTGAGTTTTTACATTTTGTTCCTTAACTTGCATTATTTTATCTACTCATATTTTATGGCTAAGTGTGCAATAGTTACCGGATACATTTTTACTTCATTTCCTATGTTTGATATTTATTCACTAACAAGCTAGAAGGAAGATAAATAATTTTCCAGGACAATTCAATCTTTTTTCCTCATTTTCCATATGTTTTCCATGCCTTAAAAATTGGTCAATCATTTTCCAGGTTTTCCAGGACATGTGGGAACCCTGTAAGATCGAATACCTCAAAAGAGTGGTTCCAGACTTACTTTTCCATTAAAAAAGGGCAAAAATAGCCCCCTAACAACCTTAAACATAATATACTGTATTTAGAATTGAAATATAAGTATTGTAGTTATGATCAGAATGTTCTTATAAAACATGTTTGGTAGCATCAATTTAAGGTCAAAACACTTGAAGTTAGACTCTCTTGAGGATAATAATGAGGTGGTAAATAAATCTGACACTGACCAGTCCAGTCTCTGCCACATACGTGGGTAAACCGGTGCACAGGACCCAGTGATCAGCTGGAGGATTTCTGAGGATAAACACAACAACACAGGCAAGAATGTTTTAACGATATTCCATCATCTCAAACACCAAGAGGTAAAAATACTTTTATTAACTTTAGTGCTGGTAAAAATTTGACTTCCTCACCAAAGGGAATAAATGTAAAATAAGTAAAAGAAAAACTGCATCAGCATCCATCAGTAAACAACAGAGTGATTATTGTGCACAGTCATGTTTGAACAGGGGTTATTACTGTTTACAAGAGGAGTAAAAACACAGATCTAAATGTCACTGAATTCATAAATATATTATACGGGAACTGCTGGACCAGGTTTGTCAAATTTACAAAAAAACTCCTTCAAGGTACCCTTGAGGTGTTTGAGTATGGATAACTGAAGGTTATATTCCCAATATTACAGGTCACCTTTACACCAGATCTCTGCAGAGACTTACGGTATGACTTTAATGTCCTCTTTGCCGTGTAGGATGTAGTCAATCAGCTTGTAAAAGACGATTTCCTGGAATAAAACACAATAATTACCGTAAGTCTTCATCAGAGAACTTCTGAGTACATGGCCAGAGCGGTAACTGTAGAGACTAGAATTAGAGCGACCAGTGGGTAAGGTGCAGATACAGATGCTATAACTTTCCCCTTCAAGGCAAATGCCAGCTGACTTCCAGCCATTCGGAGCCCCCCACTTCCCTGGGGATGACTAAATTCACCATATACACAACTTTTTATGCAGTTTCCGAGGGTCCTGGTCTGATAGTGCTTCCCTAACAAGAACACATACTTTGGGCTTCGATGTTTGCCATAAATGAGGTAGTTTCCAAATGATCAGGGGAAGCTGTCACCACACATTCACCCAAATGTGTCATTAACTACTTGTTTAAGAATACTTTTATTTTCTTCCAGGATCAGCGGAGTACAGAGTTGTTTATATGCATTTATCTTTCGACACAGACTGTTGTCTGCCAATTCATTTACAGACTTATGCAGTAACTTAAATATGTTTTTTCCTTCTGATCTGTTTTTGTTCTCAGTTTTGTACATGGGGACAATGCAAAGTCACTGGTTAAGATGAAGATGAAGCCTATCACCAGGTGGACATGCTCCAAGCCAGTGTTAGTTCTGTTGACTAATTATTTTTGTCATAGTTTTCATCATCAACCTTTTTGCCCTGATGAAAACTAGACAGTAACTAATAAAAAAACTGTGCACATGGAAAAAACTAAAAACTGAACTGACTGACACTTTCATCAACACATAAAAATAAGATGAAAATATCTGACAGAGACTTGATCCAATCAGACCTAATTTGGTCATGTAGAAAGTAGAGACAAGTTAGGAATATATCCAGTCACAGCTACTTTGGTTGTGTGGAAAGGTTGGATGAGTTAAGAGGGACATCCAATCACAGCTGTCTTAGCTTGGTGGTGGTGGGATAAGTTGGGGAGCGATCCAATCAGAGCTCCCCTCTTTATGAATTGATATATTCATGTAAAGCAGGTTCACTGTTTGTTGTGAACTCTGGTATCGAGATGCTCTGCCAGGTACCACCTGTAGATTAACGTGTCCAAAACTAAAGATATGATTATTGATTTTAGAAGGTCACAGCCCAGTGTCCGTTATACTGTCATTGATGACATGGATGTTGAGATTGTTTGTCAATACAAATATCTGGGAACAATTATTGATAACTTGCTTCGATTTGAACCCAGTACTGATGCTGTTTGTAATAAGGTCCAGCAGAGACTTTATTTCTTGAGAAAGATGAACACCTTCAAGGTGTGTAAGGTTCTCATGTCTCTTTTTTATCAGTGTTTTATAGAAAGTGTTCTCACGTACTGCTTGGTTGCTTAGTTCGGTTGTCGTGCTTTGTCTATTAAAAACAGATTTGTGAATCCGGTCAAAATAGCGAACAAGGTGATCGGAGTGCAGCGAGCTCAGCTGCAGGACATCTACAGCAGACGTGTCATTAGCAGGGCCCAACAAATTCTGAACTGCCCTGATCACCCTCTGTTTGCTGAATTTGATCTTCTCCCTTCTGGCCGATGTTACAGAATGCCTACAACCAAAACTAGGTGAGCCAGAGCTTCTTTTATTCCAATTGCCACTGACAACCTTAATTCATTGGCCTGACCAATTTTCTTGTGTGTGCTTTATGCACCTTGTGGATAGAATTGATTTTGATTTTTAGACTGTAATCCTTGACTATTTATTGACTATTTATTGAATCTCTTTTTATCTGCTTTACCTCCCATGTTCATCATTACTGTTTATTTATCTACCGCACAGCACTTTAATGACTGAATGCACTTATGGATTTTGTCTGATTCTTAGCCTTTGGCATTTTGTGGTTTAAGTGCTGTCCTTCTTCACTTGTGCTCAGGATTTTTCCTGATTTTCCTAATGCCTGTATGTTTTATGTTTTATCATGTTCCAGTGTGCTGATGCCTGCTGCTGAAAAACAATTTCCCCACGGGATAATAATTAAGTTGAAGCTGATGAAATTCAAAGTAAAAATGACTATTTATTTCACGCTCTATGGTGTTAACGTGCTATTTTTGGGAAGTCCCAGTGGGGACTCCACGTGGGCTACCAGGTGCTCGTGGGCACCCTGGTGGCTCCCCCTGACCTAGACCCTTCCCTTGCTCTTCTTCACTTTGCCATGATGGTCGTTCTGGTACTAATGCACAGTCTTCCACGCCTGTCAGTCCAGTCCCAGCATGAATCATGGCGGTGAGATCACCTAATCTGAGACAGTGATCATCATGACAGACACGTCAACAGTAAATAGTCCCTCACCCTGCCATCTGGAGTTTTGGGTCCATCATATGGAGGAACTTCTCCCATCAGGACGGGCCAAAGGTCAAAGAACTCCTGCAAACACAGAGAAACAATATTAAGTTTCTGCTTCTTCATTTTTAGATGATATGATTGTATATTTTGGATGTATATCCAACAGCACTTTCTCTCTTTCCAGCAGCCACCTTGACGATGTAATAATTTTCAGATCTGATCTTAGAGTTTTTATTTATTTTTAAGTGCTTTGTTGATAAAATCCAGCGTAGCAGTTAGCAGACAGCCATCTGTGCAGGCAGACAACATGTGTTTGCTCTGACGCAGCAGGTGTTAGGATTCAACTGGCAGCTGCTTGTAATTATGTGACATTCAGAGCCAATAAATATCATTTACGACAACGTATTAGCTATGACAAATACACTGAGATTGTATAGTAGTGCTTATTTTCCTGAAACAAGGCACTGAAACAAAAGACAAGTAGATAGAGACAGAAAAATCAGGCAGATGAGACAAAAGAATCCCTACAGGAGTTTCAGAGAATATCTCTTCCCAGAAGGTGAGAAGAGAAAAAACACAATCAGATCTCATCAGGAGTCTGAGGGGATGAGGATGGTACAAAAACAGCAGAGTGTGATGAATAAGCAATGGATGCCCTCAGTTTTAATTTTGTAGAAGTTTACTGGCATTTACATTTTCTGTTATGCCAAATTTCCAGGAAGTTATTAAATTAAAAACTCTTCTGCCGTCACATTCCTGAAAACTAAAATTAAACCTTGATCTATAAGGGCCAAAGTGGTGGAGGTATTTGAAGAACTTTACTTTTACCATAGTGCCCAGCCTACATGGGCTTACATACTTCCACTTCCACTTTCTCTGCAGAAATAAAAGGAATAGAACCAAACTGCAATTTGACCATAATTGTCCACTGTTGCGTACATAAGACATCTACGTATGCTTTCTGAGTGCAATATCTACTCACACATCTGCATGTTCAACCGTGTGCTATGGGCATCGTGCAATATTATGCTCAATCTGGCATTTTATAATCTTGGGCAGTAGGGCAATGTGCATTACAACATGCACTTTATACAGTATTTCTGTGCAATAATGGGCAATGTGCAATATAATGAGGACCTGAGCTCCCAGGCAGCTAGAACTCTCGGCATTAGCATTTGGCACTCTAATTAGCACTCCAGCACTTTATAGCTCAATGTGTATAATTTCCATGGTCCCCCAAGTCCCGTCCTGATATATTTTGGATTGTATGTTGTTTAGGTTGTCTACGGTTTGTGTCTGTTGCTTGTCTTTTAATATGCTCTGTGGGTTTTATTCCTATTATTGATGTTTTTTTATGTGTTGACACCAACATGCTAATGGGACTGGGGATGGAAATTAGCCACTTGGCTATAATCCCTAGTATTTACATGTAAATGTACGCTAATGCATAATGTCCCATTTTTAAAAATTAATAAATCTCAATATTAAATCTCAGATATTAAACAGATGCAGAGTGGGCAGCAGGCGTTCAACACTGTAGGATATTTTACACTTGCCTTCAGTTAGGGCATGGTGTAGGAGAACTTACTGCAGAAATACACGGAAATTATTGGTCAAAAAGACTCCAAAATATTCAAAAACAAAAATAATTTTTCTCCAATCACCCTCAAGTGACTCCCCTCAGTGTAAATAATGAACCAGACCACCTCAAACAGGGGGGCAGAGATAGAGATCTGCAAACAGAGGATGGCGGTTCTGCTTTATTAGTTGTCTTGTTTGTGCGTCAGCTCATCTTTGACCCTGCTTGTGTATCCACGGTAACCCACCTTGGTCTTGGTCATGTCCAGCAGACCCACGGAGTAGCGGTCACAGTTGAGAAAAGCTCGGACCGTGTACAAGGCTTTGTGGAACTGCCGCTCGATGTCCGTCAGCTCCTCAAACACCTTGCTGGCCGACCACAGCAGCACCTGGACGATGGAGACGAAACAAAAAAAACACAAAACAGATTCAAAGTTCACAGCAGGACAGGACGAGAGCTTTGATTACAAAACTCTTTTCATCTCTATTTCTGTCCTCCTTTGAAGCACACGCTGTCCACACGCTGTCGTCACGCAGAGTGAAAAACCAACTGTAGAAGAATAAAATCTGAAAATAAAAAGGCCATACAGAGGGGCCTTTAATCTGGCTTCATGTTAAACTCTGGTTGAATCTCACCTGTCCTCTCCTGGTCTCACAGTTGTGCAGGTAGCTCAGGTGGAAAACTCTCAGGAACAGGTTGGCGAAGTTTAGATATTTGTTGAGAGCCTGAAAGAAATCAGCACACACATTAGCTGCTTTTTGTGTTTGCCATGAGAAACAACCATCATGACAATCAGCATAACTTTAGCTTTTGTGCCATCAGCTGGAGATACTTGTCAAAAAACAGAAGTCGTATTTGGGTCTAAACTAGCGATTATTCACGCCAGTGTCTGAACCATGAACTGAGGACCAACTTCAGCCCAAAGTCTACATTAATTTGACTTACAGCAAGTTCATAAATTAAACTAGAAAGGTGCTGAAAAAGACTAAAATCTGCCTTTAAGGATTATGAAGTTAATTTTTATTTATAAAAGTTATTTTTTAAATGATTTGTTGTATTTTTAGATGTAAATGACTGTGCTTTATGATTTTGTGTCCTTTAACAATGTTCTTTGATTTTTACCTGATGAATAGTGTCTTTGAGTTTTGGCAGAAAACAGATAACACAATTTTAAATGATAAGAAAGTATTTGGTGGAAAGAACAGTAAAGAAACTATTTTATTCAAAGGTGTAAAAAAAAAAAAAAAAACTATGTCAAACTGTTAACAAATCCTTGAAATCAACATCCAATTTTGGATCACCACCAAAATCTAATCATTCTTCCTTTTGCCATGATCAACATTTACTGAAAATGGCAACAAAATCTAGAGAGTGCTTATTGAACTATCAGTGAAAATGTGGAAAACTGCCTTTTCTTGCAATGCTGACGAATCCTTAAAAAAAAAATCCTTGATTGATATCCAGATATGTATATCCACTTAAGGCCCTGTTTACACGACTCTGTTTTCGGCCGAATCCGAAGAGTTTGATTGCGTTTTAGTCTCCTGTTTACATGAGACCAGTGCCTGGAGTGCTTGAATCTGCACACTTTTGAAACCAGGGTCCAAGGCGGAGAGTTTTCAAAACGCATCGCCACCCGGTCTCAGGTAAACAGAATTCATCGTTTCAGGGGGAAACGCTGACGTCTACGCATGCGCAGTCCCCTTTAAATGAAGGCTGCGCGCGCATACCTGGAACAACAACAGCTCCGGCCGTCTACCGAGTAACATGTGTGATGCTTACCGTGCTCGGTTTGTTATCCAGACAAAACTATGCAGACAGATTTGTTGTCCAGACAAGAAACTCCTGCGTCTTCGTGCGTCCACTAGCCATTGTTGTTTGTGAAAAGTTTTTCTTCTTCGTACGTGTTTTGTAACAGCGCTGTTTCTCCTACATCACCATCTACTGGACTGGCATGCACACTACAGCGATTTCAGTCATTCTCGAGTCTCCGTCTGAACGCAGATCGTTTTTGAAGACACAAAGGAAAAAACCTTTGCGTTTCAGGTGAGAGCGTCTCCGTGTAAACAGGGCCTAAAAATGTCCTCAAAATACATTGTGAACTTTTTGAGTGATTAGTGAAAATGTGGAAAACAGCCCTGTCTCACAAGAATGTTGACAAATCCTTGGAACATTCCTGGATCCACATCTGGATTTGGAGTTCACGGTACCAAAATCCAGATCACCAAAATTTAATAACATCTTACTTATACTATGACCAAAATTGCCTGAAAATGTCATTAAAATTCCTTGATAACTTATTGAGCTATTGGCAAAAATGTGGAAAACTTTCCTGTCTCACATTGTTGAATAAGTCTTTAAAATAATTCCTGGATCCGCCTCCATCAATACAAAAATGTTATCACTTCTTCCATGGTCCGTGTCTCTTTTGGTAATAGGATAAAACGTTTGGAAACAGATATCAAAAATAGAAAAACGACTGGATTTTAGATTTTTGTTTTAAAATAGAAACATCAAAATCAAAATACAGCTTAATTTTGTTTTTTGTCGTCATGACAGGCTTGTGATCAGACTGTCACCACGCTGTCGCCATCTACTGGTCAGTAGATATTCAATATTAGCAATATTCTTGTCGTGACAACTTTCGGTACTCCAAAACAATTATACAAGCCATTGTCTCGTGTTATATTCTATTTTCTTTTTAGAAATCAAAATTGAAAATCAGACCGTTATTTGACTTTTCCTTCCTCGTTTCACACAACAAAAAACAAAATCAAGCTGCATTTTGATTTTGATGCTTCTATTTTAAAACAAAAATCTAATATCCAGTCATTTTTCTATTTTTGATATCTGTTTCTAAACGTTATATCCAATTACCAGAAGAGACACAGACCTTCCTTAAGCCATGACCAACATTTCCTGAAAATTTCATTTATATCAGTTTTTTAACGTTTTGAGTTGAGGAATATGAGCATATTCCGTTTTTTCAAAAGGGTTTTTGGTGTTTACATGGCGGTGTGCAACCGGGTTATTGCTAATATTCCAGTTATGAAAGGGTTAATGACTGCATGTAAATGTAGCCACTGATTTGGAGCATGGACGTCCACACTTTGCTGCTTTTCCTGAAAATTTCAACAAAGTCTGTTGAGAACTTTTTGAGTTATTTTGCTCACAGACAGACAAATGGCCAGGAAACTTTACAAAGTTTTTGGCAAAGGAAATAAACCAGGTGAGCACTGGGTGTTAAAAATAAGGCAGAACACGGAGAAACACCTGTGATGGTGGTAAGATGGAGCCCATTTCCTCTGCTCAGTATTGGGACTGTGTGCCAGACACAATCTCAGGTTATGTAATACCCTTTCAAGCAGCAACAATGGAGGTCCAAAACTTTTGGCTCTGCAGCATCAAGTGATTAATGTAATGTGAGTTAAATGGGAACTCTGATTTAGGATTTATTTTTCAGCTCTCACATCTGACTGGCTTTGCACTAACATTTCACATCATGTTTTCACTGTGCTGGCAGTCATTTCTCACTCCATCCTTTCCTTGTGACTCGCTCACCGAGGTGGCCAAATTCTCTGCACCCACAGGAAATCTCTCCCTCCAAACAGTTTCTGACACGTTTCTCTTGGCGGAGAAATGTTCTCATTCCAGCTCTCAGACATTTAAAGGATTGGAAGCGTTGGTTTAGATTTGAGGGATTCAGACTGGTGCAGTGATCTGTCGGCTAAGTTTTGGTGGCTTGTACAACTGCTGCTACTGCAGAGAGCAGAAATGGCTGAGTCACAAACATGAATAATGTTAAAGACTTGGTGAGTTCGCCACATCATTTTATGTTCGAGCCAAAGGTAAAAGCCTTATTTTGGGCTGTATGGGGATTAAGACCATCTTTCTGCAGGATGACTATTACATGACTGAGAAATGGAACAAAACTACCTTTCTCAGTAAGTGGTTTTCATCGGGTGTACCTGGTTTTTGGCATTTAAACATCACATCTCTATTTCAGAGGCCGAGTTCACTCTTCACCTCTACCTGGAGATCTCTGTGGACAAATGGGATAATGTGGTATGTGCAAGGCTGCCAATTGGGGGGATAAAGGCTAAAGCTTTCTAGGACCAAGAGTCATGAAGGGGCCCAAAAAGATCTGAATTCAAGCAGCCCTTATATTTATCTATAAAATAAACATAGAGCATTACTCACTAAAGCATCAACTGTTTATTCTTCTTTTTAAGTTGGTGCAGTGCAGAGCAAAGTGAATGAATGACACAACAACACAGATACAGTGACAACAGTGAAGCGAGGGCATACATGGAATAACAAGGACAACAAAGGAAACAGAGATTTTATATTGAAAGCAGAGAAAGTCAGGGTTTGTGTGTATGGGATGGGAAGGAGATTTATTAAATTCAAACCTAATATTTGTTTGTATGTTTTTTTGTAAACACAATTACACAAAAACTACTGGATGGATTTTGCTGAAATATTCAGGGGATGTTGGTTATGGACCAACTTAAAAAATTTTTACTCAATAACTGTGTAACTAATAATGATATCAACATGATTCTGAGTGCTCAGTGTGGATTTTCAGGGTCATGAATCATATTATGATGGTAACTTTATCATGGAACTATTGCTTATAGGTGTAACAGCAATATGCGAGCTACCTTGGTGGATGTTTGCACTCTCCGATTGCTTTCTATTTATTATTATTACTACCATATTCCCCTTTTACTACTATTATCATTTCCCTTTTTTCTTTCCTTTTTCCTTTTGTTGTGTGGCATTTTATGCATTTTGAACAATGCCACAGAAATATAAACTGATCAGCTAATTATTTAGAAAAGGCATCTTACCAGTATTACAAAGTCTCAACTCCTTTTGGTCCCAGACTCCAGTCTCAGTTTCCCTTTTTTTTCCCCAAACATACATATTTTTACCAGTGCCTGTTTGAAGAAGTGAGGCTCCTGTTTTGACCCTTCACCTTTGCAATGATGCTGCTGTTTGGGGGCCTTGAGAATACGAAGCAGACTATTTATTTGTGCCAAAGGGCAGGCAGTTTATTACTTTATTAGTTTATTAGGATCCCCATTAGCTGCCCATTTAATGGCCGCTAGTCTTCCTGGGGTCCTTTAAAATATTTCATTCACAAAATTTACAATATAAAATTGTGTAAAAATGCACAAAATTACACAAATAACACAATTCAATTGAGAAAAGTAGTAATAATTACAACATGATTAAATTATTACATAATTACATTAAAGCAATAAGCAAGCAGTCTACCAAACGTGTACATTTTGTAAAAAATAATAAACAGGAGTATTTCAGAGACGGTTAATAATAGTTGGTAAGGCCTTAATAGGTAATAAAAACTCAAAAAAACAAGGCAATTATGACATAGTTTGGTGGAGCCTGACCCAGCAACCAAGGGACAGGGATCATATGTGCGTGCTCGAACGAGTCTGAGGCCCATTCATGGGGCCTTTCAGGGGCCAGGCCATGTCTGTGGGCAGCCCTGGTTATAGATACACATTCTTGTTTCCTGTAAACTGATGACAACCCTCAGAGTTACAAGGTCAGCATAACAAATGTGGTGGTGACAGCAACAGGATTTTACTTATGGAGCAGTAAAGAAACTGAGTTTTGTCTTTTGGTTATGAAAGAATTTTAAGAATATAAATTTGGTTTAGAGGAAGCATCGTTATGTTTATCTTCTGTTGCTCAGTTGTTTCACACAGTGTCAGTGACAGGTAGTGTGGGGGATATATCGAATACACTCGATACATCACGGGTTGCTCCATGTGAGATGTATAAAATGACCATATCGTAACCATCGAGCACAAACTGTCACGTAAATGTTTTAGAGTTTGGAGTATTTTAGAGTTAGTAGAGAATAGAGAATTTTAGAGTAAATTCTCTTTGGAGTTTCGCTCCTCTCACAGCAAGCAGCACACTCCCCCGCCCATCCGGAAAACTCTCCTGCGCGCATGCGTGTTACTGCATCAGGAGAGGAGGGAGGAGAGCATGGAGGGAGTGAAAAAAAAAGAAGTCTAGACTCCAGGCAAGTTTACCTGCTACTAAGGGACGTTAACTGAAGATGGAGACGGACAACTTGGTTCTGAAAAAACACAGCACTGGCTCTATCATCAGGCAGTGATTAAGGTTTCGCCAGGAAGACGTGGAACAAATTGCGGTTATCTGCAAAATAAGCCACCAAAGGTAGCAGTACCTGCAAATTTGTTTCACCGTCTGAAATACCATCCACTACAAAACGAAGACTGAGTTAAACTCTGCATGTTCACGTCTCCTCCTACACCACATAAAACGTCAAAGAAACCAGCAAATACACCGAAGCAAATGACTCCGGCTTCTTCGTTTGCCAATTCAGTCCCATATGACAAAAAAAGTCCAAAATGGAAAGAGATCACGGCTGCAGTGACAAAATACATCGCCAAAGACATGGCCCCATTGAGCATTTGTGTAGGTTTGCCTCCCTCTGATGGGAAAACAGCAATCATGTTTATTATCAATAATGGTAAATATTACTACAACAGCATTTCATGATTTGTCACATGCAATTAAAAACTAAGTGAAAGTATTTAATTTCTTTCACAAAGTTTTGAACAGAACTTTTTATAATTTTTGAGTAGTTACAGTATAACTGAGCTGAGCATCTTTTTAATTATCCTTTTTCATGTAGTAAAAACTGTGAGGGTATTTCATGAATTGTTCATGCAGTTAACAACAGAGTGAAAGTATTTCATAATTTTTTCATTTAGTTTTCAACTGAAAGTTTTTATAAAGATTTTTCAGCAGTTACGATGTAACTGAGCATCTTTTTAATTTTTTTTCGTAGAGTAAAAACTATGAAGGAGTTTTTCATTACATTTTTAATGCAGTTTAAAACTAGGAGAGTGATTCATGATTTTTTTTTTACAGTTAAAACTAAGTGAAAGTATTTTTTTTTTTTTTTTCCATAAAACTTTAAACTGAGCCACATTTTTTATTTTTTAAAAGCTTGTGAGTGCAGCAGCCTGTCTTGAAATAAAAGGTTCGCTGAACTTAATTTGATTGTAATGGTTTAAGCAGAAAGGTCAGCTTAAACCATTCTACTAGTGTTGTTTATATCTTGTTTATATCTATACAGTATTCTTTTTTTAATTAGTTTTTTTTGCTGCTATTATTTAGTATTATTTTGTACTTTTTTGTGCTGCTATTTAAATCTATTATTATTTCTATACCTCTTACCTGGGCTTTGTTGTGGACAGCAGAGCAGAAATTTCATTGTGCAGAGAAACACATTTCTCAATGTGCATATGACAATCAACACTTTGAATCTTGAATTTTATGCACCAAAGGGTTGAATTTAACATTTATACAGTGATTTAGAAGACAAATCAGAATATCAAGATACATATCGTGTATCGCGATATAACCTAAAAATATCGAGATATTGGTTTTAGGCCATATCGTGCAGCCTTAGTCGGAGGTGAGAAGATGGTTAATATCCGTTGTTACTAATGTCTCCTATTGCTGTATTAGGCTGGAAACACCATGATTACTTTTTTTTGTAGAGTTGCCACAGCCTGACAGAGAGGTGAGTAGAAGTACAGATTGCAGATGTTGGGATGCAGGGGGCCAGACAAGTGGGTTATTATAAAAGAGGTTGCAGTTAAGTTCATGTAGTTTCACATGATGTTGGGAAAAGAGTTGCAGTGATAGTTGGTACCCTGGTGCAAAACTCAGAAAAACCACAGCTGGTGAAAGTAAAACTTTAAACTCAAGACCTTAATGGCCAAAATATTCTTCCCTCCTTACTTGTTTTGATATAAAGAGCTAAAAAGTACACAAGAGAGGCAAAACACAGCTTAAAACAGAGTAAAAATTAGTTTATCCTGAGCGTGACGTCCTTGATTTGCCAGGCGTGCAGAATAAAGCATAAGGATTAGCTGGGGGAATTGTTAGGCGTAAAGGCTAATGATATCGACTCCCTGAGGTAGCCGTTATCGATTCTACCCTGAAATTGTTTTTTCTATACTCATCCCTATCTATGACTTACTTTATGAATGCTTATGTGAGGTCTAGCAGACTGAGTTTCCCTTTTTCAGACCTGACATCAGGAGAATGACGGAGGAAGTTTGACAAAAGTGAGAAAAAGTCACTTGAGGAATGACCTGTTCAGACGTCAGTGGAACAAAACTTGACTCAGAAGTTTGGAAAAGTTTTTAAAAAATGATCCTCAAGGCTCAAAACTGTCATCCAAGTGACTGAATTTCTTTTAAAAAAGTATGCTGCGGTGGGTTTCTAGGACAGCAGCATTAGTTGTTACCTCCTCATCCTTGGCGGTGAAGTGCGGCCCATCCACCTTGTTGACGGCCATCATGACAGCCACCATGTCTTTGCCGTTCATGATGGGGACGGCGAGGACGCTCTTGGTCTGATACTCCGTCAGCTCATCCACAAAGTCACTGAATTGAGGACTCTATGAAGAGAGAGACAGTTTCGACTTTATTTCATCCCTGTTTTTATTCCTCTACCCTTCCAAACGTCCAGCCTGGTCTTTGAGGAAGACTCCACTCTCAGCTAACGCTCTCCATTACCCACAGACCTGAGGCCCGTTCTGCTGCTCCACACCTAAAGCTCCTTAGGTGGGGTCATCAATTGTGTTCCTCCAGGGGTGAAGCAGAAAGAGAGCAGCTCATTAACTACAAAGAAGGAACAAAAACCTGCAGAGAGTGACCCTCAAGGGAGTCCTGATCCGGGTGGGGCGGGTTTGGACTTGGAGAAGACACTCGAGTCTGGGTCACATCAGGACTCAGTGAATCAGTTTGAGAGAGGAGCATCATTATATCAGTGGATCTCAGCTGGACTACATCATGACCAACCATCACCAACTCCTACTCACATACACATAACAACCACTATGATTTCTTAAAAAAGGTTTG